>JZKD02S0005573.1:12891-27246 GCA_000966675.3 Picea glauca
CTTGAAATTTATATGCTGACATGTATGCTCATAGTCTGTGCAGTTTATGAATGGTTTGAGTATAAGACTGTCTGTGTGGTGTTTTGATCAGAAATGGTGGTTGCATGTTTTTATTGGAAAGACCACGTATGGCTTATGTTTATAGATAGATTTATATATATGTATATCAATCTAATTCAGACTTCAAGTCTGCTTTCAGGAAATCTATACCCTTATTTGTCTCCAGGAATACCCAGAATCGATCTCTCCACAGAGATACCCTTCTTGGAAAGCTTACCAAGAACCTGAAAAGGATTTGAAGGCGCAAGTCTTAGTAATCCTGTACGAGGAAGAATGGGCCTCTCAAAATCCCGAAATAGCCGCGTAGGGATAAGTATCGATTGACGGACGAGATCCTGTCGGAATATCTGTGGTCATTCACGACCGTTAGATTGGAGGAAGAAATGAGAGCGTTAAATGCCTTAATCCTTTTCCTTTATCTTCGCGAGTAGCGAAGAAATCGGGACCGGAGATCCCCAAGGTTCGTGGGAGTATCTGGACCGTTGGTTTTTCCACGTCCAGGGAGCAACGGGAGAGTGCATAGCCTGGCACAGATCTGAACTGTCATATCTTAGTTAGAAAACCCGATAGTCGTTGGATCTGTCAGGAGATGCATGAGGGTTAAGTCCTCATGAACAGAGGCGAAAGTCCCGAAAGAGGAGTTGGTATTAGGATTTCGGACTTCGGGATTTCAGAAGTCCTGATGACGAGAGGTCGGGAAACTTCACAATGAAAGTCCCGAAATAGATCTGAGCCATCCATCCAGAAGGAGGACATGTGTCGTGAGATCACCAATCTCAGGATTTCAGACTTCGAGATTTCGGAGGTCTCGTTGACAAGAGATCGAGACACTCCATGGTGGAAGTCTCGAAATAGATCTGGACTGTCCGATTAAAGGAGGATACGCGTCGCAAGATTACCCATTTCGAGGATTCAAACTCCGGGATTTCAGAAGTCTCGAAGACAAGAGATCGAGACACTCCATGGTGGAAGTCCCGAAATAGATATGGACCGTCCAATTAAGGGAGGATACGCGTTGCAAGATTACCCATTTCGAGGATTCAGACTCCGAGATTTCGGAAGTCTCGAAGACAAGAGATCAGGACACTCCATGGTGAAAGTCCCGAAATAGATCTGGACCGTCCGATTAAGGGAGGATACGCGTCGTGAGATTACCCATTTCAGGGATTCGGACTTCGGGATTTTAGAAGTCTCGAAGACAAGAGATCGAGACACTCCATGGTGGAAGTCCCGAAATAGATATGGACCATCCGATTAAGGGAGGACACGCGTCGCGAGATCACCCATTTCGGGGATTTGAACATCGGGAAACAAAAGAGGAAGGTGAGCATTTTGACTTCGCACCTGGCGAAGTCCCAAAACAATCTGGATCGTCCATTCGTGGAGGACACGTGGCGGAGATCGAGAGTCCATCGGTATTTCAGATACCGGGGATTCGAATTGACAGAGGATCTGTGTCACTGGGGGTCGCAAGTCGCGAAATCGCGAAACGACGAGGACCGTCCATCTGAGGGAGGACACGTGGTAGCAGTCTAGGATTTCGGGAAAGTCCTGAAAGGAAGAGTCCATCGGGATTTCGCAAATCGGGAATTTGGGAGTCCCGTTGACAAGAGGTCGGGCTCTCGTATGCATAAATCCTGAAAGAAATAGGACAGATCTCTTATGAGGAGTGGTCACCTAGATCAGGGCATAGCCAGGAGGGCTAATGTGACAAAGGCCATTTCAAGAAATCGGAAATCGGGAATTCGGGAGTCCCGTTGACAAGAGGTCAGGCTCTCGTATTGATAAGTCCCGAAGGAAATAAGACTGCGATCTTATGAAAAGTGGTCATATAGACCAAGGCATAGCCCAGGGGGTTAATTGTTGATCGAAGCCTCTTCGGCATTTCGGCATGTCGGGGTTGGCAGATTCGAAAGACTCGACTTGCTTATATCGCTGAGCCGCGAAATGCGAAAATGCGCCTAGTTGTTTGGCCTGTGATCATGATCAACGATCACATGGAGGTGGAAAAAGGGAAGAGCTAGCCTATGTTAAGCCCCGTAGGATTTCGGGGATTCTGTTCCGCGAGAAAAGGCGAAAAATTTATTATGTCGTAGTGGGTGTGTGACAAATTGGTATCAGAGCATGGTTACAACACTTGGCCTGCTTGGGCTCATGAACGAGTTGCGCAGAAGCTCCGTTCGGAACACTCCTAAAAAGAGTAACCCCCTGTCTTAACCTTCCTAATCAAAAGACGAAGTTAAGAATGAAAAACCCCTATTGTGTGTGTACATGTGAAAATATGAATTATGTATTGGTTATAAATAAATATAAATGTTGACTAACAACCAACGTTTTTCCCTTTTGCACACAAGCGGAAGATCATCCGCGGGAAATTATCAACGCATAGTATGGTGACTCACCATGAAGTGGGAGAGGGCTCCCACAATAGAGACGAAGAGTATGACGAAAGGAGGGCAGTAGGGACCCCTCCAGGTCTAGCTGAGACTGTGAGGAGCCTCATGGTCGGATTACAAAGCTGTAAGGCCAACAATGAAAGGATGATGAAAGAACAAGAAAAGCAAACAAAAATTAACGCATTTTTACTACAGAGTTTATCTGATCTACAAAGACAAATGCAACATGAACCTGAAACTTAGAAACATGGTCATTTCAGTGGCCACACTGAGAGGAGCACCTCGAAAAAGGTCCACCCCAGAGTTAAAGGACAAGCGTCGGATGATTCCCCTGAGCAGAAAGCTGGTGATTTANTGGAAGTCCCGAAATAGATCTGGACTGTCTGATTAAGGGAGGATACGCGTCGCAAGCTTACCCATTTCGAGGATTCAGACTCCGGGATTTCAGAAGTCTCGAAGACAAGAGATCGGGACACTCCATGGTGAAAGTCCCGAAATAGATCTGGACCGTCCGATTAAGGGAGGATACGCGTCGCGAGATTACCCATTTCAGGGATTCGGACTTCGGGATTTTAGAAGTCTCGAAGACAAGAGATTGAGACACTCCATGGTGGAAGTCCCGAAATAGATATGGACCATCCGATTAAGGGAGGACACGCGTCACGAGATCACCCATTTCGAGGATTTGAACATCGGGAAACAAAAGAGGAAGGTGAGCATTTTGACTTCGCACCTGGCGAAGTCCCAAAACAATCTGGATCGTCCATTCATGGAGGACACGTGGCAGAGATCGAGAGTCCATCGGTATTTCAGATACCAGGGATTCGAATTGACAGAGGATCTGTGTCACTGGGGGTCGCAAGTCGCAAAATCACGAAACGATGAGGACCGTCCATCTGAGGGAGGACACGTGGTAGCAGTCTAGGATTTCGGGAAAGTTCCGAAAGGAAGAGTCCATCGGAATTTCGCAAATCGGGAATTTGGGAGTCCCGTTGACAAGAGGTCGGACTCTCGTATGCATAAATCCTGAAAGAAATAGGACGGAGGTCTTATGAGGAGTGGTCACCTAGATCAGGGCATAGCCAGGAGGGCTAATGTGACAAAGGCCATTTCAAGAAATCGGAAATCGGGAATTCGGGAGTCCCGTTGACAAGAGGTCAAGCTCTCGTATTGATAAGTCCCGAAGGGAATAAGACTGGGATCTTATGAGAAGTGGTCATATGGACCAAGGCATAGCCCAGGGGGTTAATTGTTGATCGAAGCCTCTTCGGCATTTCGGCATGCTGGGGTTGGCAGAGTCGAAAGACTCGACTCGCTTATATCGCTGAGCCGCAAAATGCGAAAATGCGCCTAGTTGTTTGGCCTGTGATCATGATCAATGATCACATGGAGGTGGAAAAAGGGAAGAGCTAGCCTATGTTAATCCCCGTAGGATTTCGGGGATTCTGCTCCGCGAGAAAAGGCGAAAAATTTATTATGTCGTAGTGGGTGTGTGACAAATTGGTATCAGAGCATGGTTACAACACTTGGCCTGCTTGGGCTCATGAACGAGTTGCGCAGAAGCTCCGTTCGGAACACTCCTAAAAAGAGTAACCCCCTGTCTTAACCTTCCTAATCAAAAGACGAAGTTAAGAATGAAAAACCCCTATTGTGTGTGTACATGTGAAAATATGAATTATGTATTGGTTATAAATAAATATAAATGTTGACTAACAACCAACGTTTTTCCCTTTTGCACACAAGCGGAAGATCATCCGCGGGAAATTATCAACGCATAGTATGGTGACTCACCATGAAGTGGGAGAGGGCTCCCACAATAGAGACGAAGAGTATGACGAAAGGAGGGCAGTAGGGACCCCTCCAGGTCTAGCTGAGACTGTGAGGAGCCTCATGGTCGGATTACAAAGCTGTAAGGCCAACAATGAAAGGATGATGAAAGAACAAGAAAAGCAAACAAAAATTAACGCATTTTTACTACAGAGTTTATCTGATCTACAAAGACAAATGCAACATGAACCTGAAACTTAGAAACATGGTCATTTCAGTGGCCACACTGAGAGGAGCACCTCGAAAAAGGTCCACCCCAGAGTTAAAGGACAAGCGTCGGATGATTCCCCTGAGCAGAAAGCTGGTGATTTAAAGGGCTCTTCTAGCAGCAGAACCAGTTCCTATTCCCGAAGGAGACAGAAGAAGCAAAAGTCTTCCAAAGGTCGTAAATTCGAAGAATTCAGAAAATCCAAACCACCCTCCTTCGACGGTGAAATAAAGAAGGGAGAGGAAGCAGAGGCATGACTGCTTGGACTAAAGAAGTATTTAAGAGTCCACGACTTTTCAAAAAATATGAAGGCCAAAGTGGCCACCTTCAACTTGAACGGAAAGGCTTCCATTTGGCGGGAAGACCTTAAGAATGTGAAAGGGGTTCGCGAAGAGGACTTGTCTTGGGAATGGTTTGAGAAATACTTCCAGAAGAAGTATCTGTTGGAAAAATATTTCGATGAAAAGACTAAAGAGTTTTATGAACTCAAACTGGGACAACTCACTATAGAAGAATATGTCAACAAATTTCTCGATTTGTTGAGGTATGTACCCTATATAAAAGCGAAAAAGACAAAGGTGCAATGCTTCATCAGTGGACTACCTAAGGACTATCGGAACATAATTGAATTTGATGAGCCAAAGACTCTAGAAGGCACTATTCGAAAGGCGACCTATTGTCA
This sequence comes from Picea glauca, assembly GCA_000966675.3. Taxonomy (NCBI): domain Eukaryota; kingdom Viridiplantae; phylum Streptophyta; class Pinopsida; order Pinales; family Pinaceae; genus Picea; species Picea glauca. Next base: position 18,065 of record JZKD02S0005573.1, read on the forward strand.
TGAACAGTTTGGGCATCGAGCAGAACCTCGCGAAGGATGGAAACAGAAGAATAGTTCAAGATTTCAGAAAAGGAGAATTAAATCCCCAGGATTTAAGAACTATAAGAAGAACCCAAGAATGAGCTTTCCATCCCAGAGTATGCACCAACAGAATTTTCCCTCCATGAGAGGAAATAAAACTTCTGGACCCATATCAATGAAGACTGAGAACCCAAAGAGAGAACCTTTGAAATGTTGGGGTTGCGGGGAAGAACATCTATTGAGAGTCTGTCCACACCGACAAAATAATAGTTGGAGGATTTATAACATCCAAGAAGCTACTACCGTCAATGATGTGGCCATGAGTGAACCACAAATTTATGTAGCCTTGGATAATAACCAAGTCGACCACCAAGATTCAGTAGTGGAAATAAAAGGTATGATTTCCAACCATCTAGTGTCTGTTTTAATTGANGTAACCCCCTGTCTTAACCTTCCTAATCAAAAGACGAAGTTAAGAATGAAAAACCCCTATTGTGTGTGTACATGTGAAAATATGAATTATGTATTGGTTATAAATAAATATAAATGTTGACTAACAACCAACGTTTTTCCCTTTTGCACACAAGCGGAAGATCATCCGCGGGAAATTATCAACGCATAGTATGGTGACTCACCATGAAGTGGGAGAGGGCTCCCACAATAGAGACGAAGAGTATGACGAAAGGAGGGCAGTAGGGACCCCTCCAGGTCTAGCTGAGACTGTGAGGAGCCTCATGGTCGGATTACAAAGCTGTAAGGCCAACAATGAAAGGATGATGAAAGAACAAGAAAAGCAAACAAAAATTAACGCATTTTTACTACAGAGTTTATCTGATCTACAAAGACAAATGCAACATGAACCTGAAACTTAGAAACATGGTCATTTCAGTGGCCACACTGAGAGGAGCACCTCGAAAAAGGTCCACCCCAGAGTTAAAGGACAAGCGTCGGATGATTCCCCTGAGCAGAAAGCTGGTGATTTAGAGGGCTCTTCTAGCAGCAGAACCAGTTCCTATTGCCGAAGGAGACAGAAGAAGCAAAAGTCTTCCAAAGGTCGTAAATTCGAAGAATTCAGAAAAGCCAAACCACCCTCCTTCGACGGTGAAATAAAGAAGGGAGAGGAAGCAGAGGCCTGACTGCTTAGACTAAAGAAGTATTTAAGAGTCCATGACTTTTCAGAAAATATGAAGGCCCGAGTGGCCACCTTCAACTTGAACGGAAAGGCTTCCATTTGGTGGGAAAACCTTAAGAATGTGAAAGGGGTTCGCGAAGAGGACCTGTCTTGGGAATGGTTTGAGAAATACTTCCGGAAGAAGTATCTGTTGGAAAAATATTTCGATGAAAAGACTAAAGAGTTTTATGAACTCAAACTGGGACAACTCACTATAGAAGAGTATGTCAACAAATTTCTCGATTTGTTGAGGTATGTACCCTATATAAAAGCGAAAAAGACAAAGGTGCAATGCTTCATCAGTGGACTACCTAAGGACTATCGGAACATAATTGAATTTGATGAGCCAAAGACTCTAGAAGGCACTATTCGAAAGGTGACCTATTGTCATGAACAGTTTGGGCATCGAGCAGAACCTCGCGAAGGATGGAAACAAAAGAATAGTTCAAGATTTCAGAAAAGGAGAATTAAATCCCCAGGATTTAAGAACTATAAGAAGAACCCAAGAATGAGCTTTCCAGCCCAGAGTATGCACCAGCAGAATTTTCCCTCCTTGAGAGGAAATAAAACTTCTGGACCCATATCAATGAAGACTGATAACCCAAAGAGAGAACCTTTGAAATGTTGGGGTTGCGGGGAAGAACATCTATTGAGAGTCTGTCCACACCGACAACAGAATAGTTGGAGGATTTATAACATCCAAAAAGCTACTACCGTCAATGATGTGTCCATGAGTGAACCACAAATTTATGTAGCCTTGGATAATAACCAAGTCGACCACCAAGATTCAGTAGTGGAAATAAAAGGTATGATTTCCAACCATCTAGTGTCTGTTTTAATTGANCTTAACCTTCCTAATCAAAAGATGAAGTTAAGAATGAAAAACCCCTATTGTGTGTGTACATGTGAAAATATGAATTATGTACTGGTTATAAATAAATATAAATATTGACTAACAATTAGTGTTTTTCCCTTTTACACACAAGCGGAAGATCAACCGCGGGAATTTATCAACGCATAGTATGGTGACTCACCATGAAGTGGGAGAGGGCTCCCACAATAGAGACGAAGAGTCTGACGAAAGGAGGGCAGTAGGGACCCCTCCAGGTCTAGCCGAGACTGTGAGGAGCCTCATGGTCTAATTACAAAGTTGTAAGGCCGACAATGAAAGGATGATGAAAGAACAAGAAAAACAAACAGAAATTAACGCAGTTTTACTGTAGAGTTTATCCGATCTACAAAGACAAATGCAGCATGAACCTGAAACTCAGAAACATGGTCATATCAATGGCCACACTGAGAGGAGCACCTTGAAAAAGGTTCACCCCAGAGGTAAAGGACAAGCACGGATGATTCCCCTGAGCAGGAAGTTGGCGATTCAGAGGGCTCTTCTAGCAGCAGAACCAGTTCCTATTCCCGAAGGAAACAAAAGAAGCAAAAGTCTTCCAAAGGTCGTAAATTCGAAGAATTCAGAAAAGCCAAACCACCCTCCTTCGACGGTGAAATAAAGAAGGGAGAGGAAGCAGAGGCCTGGCTTCTTGGACTAAAGAAGTATTTCAGAGTCCATGACTTTTCAAAAAATATGAAGCCCTGAGTGGCCATCTTCAACTTGAACGGAAAGGCTTACATTTGGTGGGAAGACCTTAAGAATGTGAAAGGGGTTCGTGAAGAGGACCTGTCTTGGGAACGGTTTGAGAAATACTTTCGGAAGAAGTATCTGTCGGAAAAATATTTCGACAAAAAGACTAAACAGTTTTATGAACTCAAACTGGGACAATTCACTATAGAAGAATATGTCAACAAATTCCTCGATTTGTTGAGGTATGTACCCTATATAAAARCGGAAAAGGCAAAGGTGCAAYGCTTCATCAGTGGACTACCTAAGGACTATCGGAACATAATTGAATTTGATGAGCCAAAGACTCTAGAAGGCACTATTCGAAAGGCGACCTATTGTCATGAACAGTTTGGGCATCGAGCAGAACCTCGCGAAGGATGGAAACATAAGAATAGTTCAAGATTTCAGAAAAGGGGAATTAAATCCCCAAGATTTAAGAACTTTAAGAAGAACCCAAGAATGAGCTTCTCAGCTCGGAGTATGCACCAGCATAATTTTCCCTCCTTGAGAGGAAATAAAACTTCTAGACCCATATCAATGAAGACTGATAACCCAAAGAGAGAACCTTTGAAATGTTGGGGTTGCGGGGAAGAACATCTATTGAGAAACTGTCCACACCGACAACAGAATAGTCGGAGGATTTATAACATCCAAGAAGCTACTACCGTCAATGATGTGGCCAGGAGTGAGCCACAAATTTATGCAGCCTTGGATAATAACCANACGGACAAACAGAAAGAGTGAACCAAATACTTGAAGACATGCTAAGAATGCATGTAATGCATCAACCCAAGAAGTGGGAAGACTACCTACCACTGGTAGAATTCGCCTACAACAATGGCTACCGAGCATCCTTAAAGATGAGTCCCTTCGAAGTTCTCTATGGTAGACCGTGTAACACTCCAGTCAGCTGGAGTAATCCCGTAGACAGGATTTCTTTTGGACCCGACATGTTGAAAGAAATGGAACAACAAGTGACTCAGATAAAACAAAACTTGAAGGTCGCTCAGAACCGACAGAAAAGTTATGCTGACCAAAAGAAAACTCCGAGAGAGTTCAAAACGGGAGACCATGTATATCTCAGAGTTAGACCTAGGAAGAGTTCTCTGAAAATGGGAGCTTGTGCCAAGTTGGCACCTCGGTATTGTGGACCCTTTGAGGTTCAAAGTTGGACCTGTAGCCTATAGGCTAGCACTTCCTCCCACCGTCAAAGCACATAATGTTTTCCATGTCTCATTATTGAAGAAATATGTACATGATGCTAACCATATAATTGATTGGTCTGTGATTCTGGTGGAACCGGAGGGAGAATTTCCACTAGAACCTCAATGCATACTGGACAAAAAGGAAACCCCGCTCCGGAACCGAACCATTGCACAGGTCAAGGTGCAGTGGAAACATTTTGGCCCAGATGGGGCTACGCGGGAAATGGAGGATGCCATGAAACGAGAATATCCGATTTTGTTTACATCTGTACATGCATGTCAAGTTGATAGATAGAACATTGAGGACGATGTTCCCTTAAGGGGGAGGGACTTGTAACACCATGTTTCCCCCAGTCTGTAAAAATAACTATACTGGCCAAGTATTGTGACAAACTCAGAAATGTGAATGTGTGATGTGAATGGACCTTATGAAAAAGGTCGATGAATGTGAATAATATTATGAATATATATTGCAGGACTGTTGAGAGGGGATATGCTGAAAAAGAGATCACGATGGCTGGAGAAAGGTGGTGGAAGGCACCTAGAATGGTGGCGTTAACTTCCACTGAAACCAATACCGTATTTGGACTTCACTGGCCCGGAGAACCAAGAGCAGCTCGCTAGTCCCGAATTAAATGACTCGCCAGGTTGGTAGGTAAATGGCTCCTCATGAGTAATGAGGGATGGGGGTGAACCACCCATCCGTAGAGTCCTCAGACCTGACCGCCGCGAGGAAAATCGTGCCACACGCAACCTCGCTGAAAGGAGAAAAGGCAAAAAGAGTGGGCAATCAAGGGTGAGTGATAGCGGAGAAGGAGAGTAACCTTCGTTCTCGGTCACTAGCAAACAGAGACTCAGTCTTGCAGCATCGTGGTCTCAGCTCGGGGGTGGCTAGTGGTAAATCCGTTGGGAGTCGTTGAGCCTACGGTTGGGTGGAAACGAACACCCCTCTCAGTAGTTGCAATCACATCGAGTGTTATTTCTGATAAGTGTTTTACATCTTGCATCTTGAAATTTATATGCTGACATGTATGCTCATAGTCTGTGCAGTTTATGAATGGTTTGAGTATAAGACTATCTGTGTGGTGTTTTGATCAGAAATGGTGGTTGCATGCTTTTATTGGAAGGACCACATATGGCTTATGTTTATAGATAGATTTATATATATGTATACCGATCTAATTCAGACTTCAAGTCTGCTTTCGGGAAATCTATACCCTTATTCGTCCCCAGGAATACCCGGAATCGATCTCTCCACAGAGATACCCTTCTTGGAAAGCTTACCAAGACCCTGAAAAGGATTTGAAGGCGCAAGTCTTAGTAATCCTGTATGAGGAAGAATGGGCCTCTCAAAATCCCGAAATAGCCGCATAGGGATAAGTATCGATTGACGGACGAGATCCTGTTGGAAGATCTACGGTCATTCACGACCGTTAGATTGGAGGAAGAAACGAGGGCGTTAAATGGCTTAATCCTTTTCCTTTATCTTCGTGAGTAGCGAAGAAATCGGGACTGGAGATCCCCAAGGTTTGTGGGAGTATCTGGATCGTTGGTTTTTCCACGTCCAGGGAGTAGCGGGAGAGTGCACAACGCGGGACAGATCTGAACCGTCGGATCTTAGTTAGAAAACCCGACAGCCGTTGGATATGTCAGGAGATGCATGAGAGTTAAGCCCTCGTGAACAAAGGCAAAAGTCCTGAAAGAGGAGTTGGTATCGGGATTTCGGAAGTCCTGATGACGAGAGGTCGAGAAACTTCACAATGAAAGTCCCGAAATAGATCTGAGTCGTCCATCCGGGTGGAGGACACGTGTTGCGAGATCACCCATCTTGAGATTTCGGACTTCGGGATTTCGGAGGTCTCGTTGATAAGAGATCGGGACACTCCATGGTGGAAGTCCCGAAATAGATCTGGACCGTCCGATTAAGGGAGGATACGCGTCGTGAGATTACCCATTTCGGGGATTCGGACTCCGGGATTTCGGAAGTCTCGAAGACAAGAGATCGGGACACTCCATGGTGGAAGTCTCGAAATAGATCTGGATCGTCCAATTAAGGGAGGATACGCGTCGCAAGATTATCCATTTCGGGGATTCAGACTCCGGGATTTCGGAAGTCTCGAAGACAAGAGATTGGGACACTCCATGGTGAAAGTCCAGAAATAGATCTGGACCGTCCGATTAAGGGAGGATACGCGTCGCGAGATTACCCATTTCGGGGATTCAGAGTTCGGGATTTCAGAAGTCTTGAAGACAAAAGATCGAGACACTCCATGGTGGAAGTCCCGAAATAGATCTGGACCGTTCGATTAAGGGAGGACACGCATCGCGAGATCACCTATTTTGGGGATTTGAACATCGGGAAACAAAAGAGAAAGGTGAGCATTTTGACTTCACAGCTGGAGAAGTCCCGAAACAATCTGGACCGTCCATTCGTGGAGGACACGGGGCGGAGATCGAGAGTCCATCGGTATTTCGGACACTGGGGATTCGAATTGACAGAGGATCTCTGTCATTGGGGGTCGCAAGTCGCGAAATCACGAAACGACGAGGACCGTCCATCTGAGGGAGGACACATGGCAGCAGTCCAGGATTTCGGGAAAGTCCATCGGGATTTTGCAAATCGAGAATTCAGGAGTCCCGTTGACAAGAGGTCGGGCTCTTGTATTCATAAATCCCGAAAGAAATAGGACGGAGGTCTTATGAGGAGTGGTCACCTGGATCAGGGCATAGCCAGGAGGGCTAATGTGACAAAGGCCATTTTGGGAATTCGGGAGTCCCGTTGATAAGAGGTCGGGCTCTCGTATTGATAAGTCCCGAAGGGAATAAGACTGCAGTCTTATGAGAAGTGGTCATATGGACCAAGGCATAGCCCAAGGGGCTAATTGTTGATCGAAGCCTCTTCGGCATTTCGACATGCCGGGGTTGGCAGAGTCGAAAGACTCGACTCACTTATATCGCTGAGCCACGAAATGCGAAAATGCGCCTAGTTGTTTGGCCTGTGATCATGANAGACTCAGTCTTGCAGCATCGTGGTCTCAGCTCGGGGGTGGCTAGTGGTAAATCCGTTGGGAGTCGTTGAGCCTACGGTTGGGTGGAAACGAACACCCCTCTCAGTAGTTGCAATCACATCGAGTGTTATTTCTGATAAGTGTTTTACATCTTGCATCTTGAAATTTATATGCTGACATGTATGCTCATAGTCTGTGCAGTTTATGAATGGTTTGAGTATAAGACTATCTGTGTGGTGTTTTGATCAGAAATGGTGGTTGCATGCTTTTATTGGAAGGACCACGTATGGCTTATGTTTATAGATAGATTTATATATATGTATACCGATCTAATTCAGACTTCAAATCTGCTTTCGGGAAATCTATACCCTTATTTGTCCCCAGGAATACCCAGAATCGATCTCTCCACAGAGATACCCTTCTTGGAAAGCTTACCAAGACCCTGAAAAGGATTTGAAGGCGCAAGTCTTAGTAATCTTGTATGAGGAAGAATGGGCCTCTCAAAATCCCGAAATAGCTGCGTAGGGATAAGTATCGATTGACGGACGAGATCCTGTTGGAAGATCTACGGTCATTCACGACCGTTAGATTGGAGGAAGAAACGAGGGCGTTAAATGGCTTAATCCTTTTCCTATATCTTCGTGAGTAGCGAAGAAATCGGGACTGGAGATCCCCAAGGTTTGTGGGAGTATCTGGATCGTTGGTTTTTCCACGTCCAGGGAGCAGCGGGAGAGTGCACAACGCGGGACAGATCTGAACCGTCAGATCTTAGTTAGAAAACCCGACAGCCGTTGGATATGTCAGGAGATGCATGAGAGTTAAGCCCTCGTGAACAGAGGCAAAAGTCCTGAAAGAGGAGTTGGTATCGGGATTTCGGAAGTCCTGATGACGAGAGGTCGGGAAACTTCACAATGAAAGTCCTGAAATAGATCTGAGTCGTCCATCCGGGAGGAGAACACGTGTTGCGAAATCACCCATCTCGAGATTTCGGACTTCGGGATTTCGGAGGTCTCGTTGATAAGAGATTGGGACACTCCATGGTGGAAGTCCCGAAATAGATCTGGACCGTCCGATTAAGGGAGGATACGCGTCGTGAGATTACCCATTTCGGGGATTCGGACTCCGGGATTTCGGAAGTCTCGAAGACAAGAGATCGGGACACTCCATGGTGGAAGTCTCGAAATAGATCTGGATCGTCCAATTAAGGGAGGATACGCGTCGCAAGATTATCCATTTCGGGGATTCAGACTCCGGGATTTCGGAAGTCTCGAAGACAAGAGATTGGGACACTCCATGGTGAAAGTCCAGAAATAGATCTGGACCGTCCGATTAAGGGAGGATACGCGTCGCGAGATTACCCATTTCGGGGATTCAGAGTTCGGGATTTCAGAAGTCTTGAAGACAAAAGATCGAGACACTCCATGGTGGAAGTCCCGAAATAGATCTGGACCGTTCGATTAAGGGAGGACACGCATCGCGAGATCACCTATTTTGGGGATTTGAACATCGGGAAACAAAAGAGAAAGGTGAGCATTTTGACTTCACAGCTGGAGAAGTCCCGAAACAATCTGGACCGTCCATTCGTGGAGGACACGGGGCGGAGATCGAGAGTCCATCGGTATTTCGGACACTGGGGATTCGAATTGACAGAGGATCTCTGTCATTGGGGGTCGCAAGTCGCGAAATCACGAAACGACGAGGACCGTCCATCTGAGGGAGGACACATGGCAGCAGTCCAGGATTTCGGGAAAGTCCATCGGGATTTTGCAAATCGAGAATTCAGGAGTCCCGTTGACAAGAGGTCGGGCTCTTGTATTCATAAATCCCGAAAGAAATAGGACGGAGGTCTTATGAGGAGTGGTCACCTGGATCAGGGCATAGCCAGGAGGGCTAATGTGACAAAGGCCATTTTGGGAATTCGGGAGTCCCGTTGATAAGAGGTCGGGCTCTCGTATTGATAAGTCCCGAAGGGAATAAGACTGCAGTCTTATGAGAAGTGGTCATATGGACCAAGGCATAGCCCAAGGGGCTAATTGTTGATCGAAGCCTCTTCGGCATTTCGACATGCCGGGGTTGGCAGAGTCGAAAGACTCGACTCACTTATATCGCTGAGCCACGAAATGCGAAAATGCGCCTAGTTGTTTGGCCTGTGATCATGA
>JZKD02S0005628.1:0-11033 GCA_000966675.3 Picea glauca
CTGACTACCTCTAGCTGTGGTGAAGTGACGGGCTGACCTTGGAAGCTAGGCTGGAGGTAAAAGCCCATTATCTTGAGCACCGGGCAGTTATTTGGCAGAATAAGGGAGTTGAGACGCACACATAGTTAGGGGGTTGGGACCTAAAACATTTAACAAGAACACTAGTTGTATAGATCACACTTGTACATGTTTTGGAAGTAGATATATTTATAGGCTACATATTGTGATCATCTGAATTGTTATATCTTTTAGCTTGCAACTATCTGTTTAATTTGTCATGGTGATGTGATATTGGTTATTGCTTTCCTGAATATCTTGTGATCAATTATCATTGTTGTGGTGTGGATAGACAAGTGTTTGAGTATCCCACTTGGGGAAGCATCACTTGTTTCATCCTTAAGTGCTTGAGTGGGTAGATGCCAGTGAAGGCAGTCCAAGTGGAGTAAGAGCCACTTGGGGCATGCTTGGCCCTAGGGTGTGAAATCATTGTATCTTTTTTGTATATCTTGTATTCATTGTATATCTTTGTTGTAACATTGTATAATCGTGTAATTAATTCTAATAATTTGGGGTTTGCTTTTGATTTAATTGTAAACTTGTTGTAACGAAACACCCATAAACATAGTTGACCCCATTGCCCAACCTTAGGCACTAGTCCTTAGTTGACTTAGGGAAAGGGATGACTTTGCATATAGATTTAGACTTAGATTAAACTTGCATTGTTGCTTGTCATATAGGCTGGTTTTCTCCCTTAGCCTATAATCAATTGAAACTCCTAGAACTTGTAAATAAAATTAACTTAGTAACTTAGGGACAACCCCCCTTGGCTTCCCTAAGAGTAAGCCTAGACGGAAGAAGTTCCTTTCAAGGTGACAGTGTGGGCAGGAACTTAGACATTGTGTCTCCGAGGGCACACTAAGTGAGCTGGACTTAGCTCACGTTTGCAAGTGTGCATTAGGGCGAAAACAGAGAGAAAATACTCCAAAACCCTGAGAGCATAAGAATGGAAAATGGAATAATGGAGAGAGAGAGAGAATTGAAAATCAAGTAGCATAATAATAGCTCAAGATATGGTGATTTGGGAGTGAGAAATGAGATCTATTTATACTTGGAGAGACAAACCTACCTCTCTTGGATCAATGTTAAGTGTCCACCACCAAGCAAATGAGTAGATCTAAAGGCTAGGGCATACCATCTAGGGTTTGAAAGCTAGATCTAGGGTGAAAAAAATGTAGGAGGTGTTGGGATCAAGAAAAGAGGTGTGGGAGGCCTTTGGATTGATGCTAAGGAAGGTGAGAGGTCTCAAATAATTTAAAAAAAAATATTTTGTGGAGTTTCTAGATGAGGGAGGGCGCACCTCTTGGGATGAGGTAAAGGGAAAGGATGGTGAGCGATGAGTGTGTGAGGTTGGGATCACACAAAACCATAAGATAGGTTGTGGGATCTATGCTAGGGAAAGAGAAGAACCTCCAAATAATTAAAAATGAATTTTCATTGGTTATCTACAAAGGGGGGCGTAACTCTCCTTGGAGGGTGCTCCGCAAGGGGGAAAACCAATAAAATGGAAGGAAAGAGTGAGGTGGAGGGAGTGGGGTCACCTCTAGGGGTTACATGGAGGATAAAGGGAGTGAAAAATCAAGAGAGGGGGGCACATGGAAGCCACAAAATTAATAAAAAAGGAAAAACGTCAATCCCCCTAGGGGGGCGTGATTTTTTAGTATAGAAGGTCGGTAAGGGGTTAGAATAAGTTGGAAAAGGTTGGGAGGGTTATGTTATTCTTAGGGGGTCTCTCTCTAACCATAATTTCAACTTTTCACATCCTCTAACTCATTATTACAACTTTTACATTTTGCCATGTTTGGACTTTAGCAATTAAAATTTGTTGTTTTAGACTGACTGACACTCCGGGTGGACAAACCCATGGCTAAAGTTGTCCGAATAAGATGAAACTTGGTCCATGGGTGTAAGGGGTGCTATTCCATTTATTTTGAGCAAAAATACCCCTATCAAAATCCAAGGAACTAGGTTTTACAATTATTGCTCAAAATTAATTAAATAAATAAATAAATAAACCTCCAAACTTAGGGAAATTTAATTAAAAATTAATTAATTAAAAAAACTTGACTTAGACTTGATAGAATTCTGCAAAACTTTCTAAGATGTCTTGCATGTTCATTTACAATGATTCCCTATAATAGTTACCAAAACATAAGCCCACCAGAATTTCATTCACCACTTTGGAGGAATTATTGCAAGTGTGAGGGAAAAATTCAAGGGAAATCAAGAGGGTTGAAAAGCCCAACTGATAACCTGAGGATAAAAAACCCTCGATGAAAGGAACTCTTCTAGTGAACCGATCCTAAGGTAACTAACATAGACATGACTCATGCAGACCTGTTACATTATTAACCCATGCAGGGGTGTAGAAATTCCAATTACAAAATAAAGTGTTGGGGCCAAACACTGCCCTGTAGAGACAAAAGTCTTCAACAAAATTGCATATGATGATGCATCTCTTCATGGAACATGAGTTGACCATCTGTGTTGGAGAGGCGGTCAACATCTGGCTTCACATGGGGACGGGTGTTCGATCTTTTCACTCGAGATGGAGAGCATACGAGAATCCAGCACCTACAATAGAGTGCTCACTAATAACCAACATAAGGATACATTTATACATGATTAAATCAATGAATTCTATATACAACATTTACATAATGAAATAACTAAAGTACAACATCATAATTTTACAACAAATGAAATCTATAGTACAGAAAAATTTCTAAGTACATATTTACATAAATAATGAAATAATACAAAATTAAAATACAAGGAGAAAGGGTTAGAGATACGTTACAGAGGGTGTCCATTCAGACACCAAGTTTCCCCATCATCTGTAAAATAGCTTGAGTTGTTACCCATTCCTCGAAATGTTGATGGGATCACCATCCAAATGGCTTAGATGAAAAGAATTCGGCCCTGCTATTTCCCTGATCAAATATGGCCCTAGCCATAAAATGTCAAACTTGCCATGCTTTCAAGGTTTCTCTCTATCTTTATCCCATAGAAAAACTGTATCACCCACAAGGAAGTCCCTATGTCTGGCTGACCTGTCAAAATCTTTCTTAACCCTATTCTGATTTCTACAATTCTGATCATAAGCCTTTTGTCTGATTTCATCTAACTCAATAATCTGATTGACCTTGTTCTAAACTGCATCCTGCTCTGTGAAAGTGTCCTCAAATGATCCATAAGTAGGAATTCTAAGGTGCACTGGAAACCTAGTCTCCAATCCATACACTAGCTCAAAAGGACTCTTTCTAGTAGTTGTTTTCTTTGTTATTATGTTGGCCTATAATGCGTGTTTGATTTTACTATCCCAAGACTTCTTGTTTTCACCAACTATTTTGTTAACAATGGTCATTAAGTTTTTATTACTTGATTCTTCTTGACCATTTCCTTGGGGATAATAATATTATGCATGTGATAAGATAATACCATACTTGAAACAAAATTCTAACATCTCAGCTGAACAAAAGGCCTTGGCATTATCTGTCACTATCTTTGATGGGACCCCAAATCTAGTTAAGATTCTATCCTCAAGGAAATCCATTACCACCTTTTCATTTGTTGTCTTTGTAGGAATGGCTTCAACCCATTTTGTAAAGTAATATGTGGCTGTAAGAATCCAAGAGAACCCATTACTTGAATTATTTCTAAACTTCCCGATGAAGTCCAAACCCCACTACTGAAAAGGTGTCTCAACCACCACTGGTTGCAAAGGGAGTGCTGCTAACTTCTACTTTCCTGTGAAAATATGACATGGCTCACATTTCTGAACAAGATGATGTACATCTGAAAATATAGGGGGGAAATAATATCCTGCTCTAAGGATTTTGTGGGTAGTATTTTTAGCAGCGAAGTGTCCTCCAAAAAACCCTCCATGGAATTCATCCATTAGTTTCTTTGACTCAATGTCATCCACACATCTAAGGCTAACCCCATCAGGATTTTTCCATCCTAATCCATCTCTAGTAAGGACATACTTAGAATATTTTAACCTTAAAGCCCTTTTCTTGTGTCCTACTAGATGCCTTGGACAAGTCAGATTCTTAATATAGAAAATGATCTATATACCAATATACTTGTTCAAGTTTTAACAAGTTAGGATGCCATTCTTCATTAATGATTTGGTTAACCATATACAAGGATTTATCATTACTTTCTGTCAACATTCTTGCCAAGCCTTGAACCTTAATCAATTTTGTAGGTTTAATTTCCAAATCATACTCTTGGATTTTAGCAATCCATCTACCCCTTGGGCCTAATCCTTCCACTTGAGATAACACATCTTTAACCATAGAATCAGGAACATAACAAATCACTTTGGAATATCCGATGAAGACTATGAAATGTTTTAGTGATTTGACTAAGGCATAAGCTTGTTTCTCAAACATAGGATACTTTAACTCTGAATTTTGCAAGGACCTGCTCATATATGCAATAGGTTGATCATGGCCTTGATCATTTTTCTAAAGCAACACACCGGAAATTGTGTCTTCAGAGGAAAAAGAGAAGATCTGAAAATCCTTCTCATAATCTGGGCTGATAAGAACTGGAGCTTCACATATAGCAGTCTTAATCTATTCAAAATCTTGTCTGCTTTCATCATTCCATTCTACATCCTTCTTAAGTAGCTTATATATAGGTTTCATGATTTCAGCATAGTTAGGAATGAACCTATGGACAAAATTGGTTTTTCCTAAGAAGGACTGAAGAAGTTTCTTTGTTGTTGGCAAAGGAACTTTACCAATGGCTTCCACCCTATCTGGGTCTAGTTTAACTCCATCTTTAGTTATTATGTGGCCCAATAACTTACCTTCAGTCACCCCAAAGACTGACTTAACAGGATTTAGAGATATTCCAAACTCTCTGCATCTATCCAAAACTTGCCTAAGGTGGCCAATGTGAGTTTTACCATCCTTATAAAAAGTTGTTAAGTAATCTTGATATATTTCAATCAACTTACGAATCAACCCCCTGAAGGCATAATCCATAGCCCTTTGAAAAGTATCTCCAGCATTTGACAAACCAAATGGCATTCTAAGATATTCAAAAGTTCCCCATGGAGTAGTAAAAGTAGTCTTACGCATATCTTCTTCTTTAAGTATGATCTAATTATAACCCGAGAATCCATCAAGCATGGAAATCATTCTTGATCCTGTAACCCTTTGAAGTAGAGTTTCCATCTTAACCCTTTGAAGTAGAGTTTCCATCTTGGGAAGGGGATAGTTGTCTTTTGTGCAAGAAATGTTTAAGTTCTTGAAGTCAATGCATATTCGAATTTGTCCAATCTTCTTCCTAGCAACAACCAAGTTTAAGCACCATGAAGAATGTCTATTCTGTGCAATAATGTTTGCTTCTAACATTTTCTGTAACTCCTTTTGGACCAAAGGAGCTAACTTGGGGTTCAACTGCTTCAACTTCTGTCTAAATGGATTAGTACCTTAATTAAGAGGAATCACATGATGAATCACATCCTCCCTATAGACTTTGAGTTCATCATAGCTAAAGGCCAAGACATCCCTATATTCATTTAATAACTTAACAATTTCATTCCTTTCTTCTATAGGGGTAGTATTGCCTACTTTTATCAATCTAGGCTCTTCATTAGTTCCAATATTGACTTCCATGTAATCACATAGTTTTTTCTTTGATTCATCATTTTTCTTATGACCATCCTGTCTATCAAAATCCATTTCTGAAGAAACCACTCATTTAGGTGGTGCCTTTACTTCATCATCATTTTCTATGTAATTACACCCTTCTTCTTTTGTACTTATATTTAAGTCTGAAAATTCATGTACRTGAAGCAAAAACTTGACCATCTKCTTATCATCATCAAAAAATTGCCAATGATCCATATTATTTGGGATGGAGGGTTTGAAAATTACTTCAAYTGAAATGTTCTCATCTATTAAAATGTCTGGAAGTTGTAGTGTGGAAGATGCTACTGCAAGTTCATCGGCTTTCAAATTTTTTTCTCTAGGAATTGCAATCAAATTTATAGCATMTAAGTCATCCATTAAGTTCCAAATTGCACTCCTATATCCCTTTARTATTTCATACTTGCAAGCAAACTTATTATTTAACTGTTGTATGACCAAATATGAATCACCTTTGATATTTAGACATTTGATTMCCCTATCTCTRCAAATTTCCAAACCAAGGAGTAAAGCTTCATACTTAGCCACATTATTAGTTGCATCAAACTCCAATCTATAAGAAAATTTCATCACTTCACCACTTGGAGATTGAAGCACAATTCTGGCACCYTTTCCTTCYCTATAAAAAKCACCATCAAAATTCATGTACCACACATTGTCCAATTCATTATGTTTAACTRTTTCTTGCAAAGGCACAATAKAATTATACAAGATGGCATAGTTACCAAGACCTTCATSAGTCCAGTTTAATTCATTTTTGGKCTTCTTGGGATCTTCAACATGATACTTCCTATACCCTTCCCTATTCAATTTGAAAGTACTTCCATCTRGGGTAGGGAGAGTAGCATAAGATAGATCCATTTGCAAACTACCACCCAAGTCTGCAGCTGCTTTTCTATTTAATAACATTCCCCAAACATCTGGCACATCAATTACCACAATACTTGCAAACCCTTAATCAATCCATGCACTTCTATTKTTTGACTGTCCAAGGCACAAATGTTGTGATAAGGTCTAGATATTCTTAAGTTCRATTGTTCCATCACCTTCTTAGTAATAACATTTGAAGTTKCTCCTGAATYTAACATGCAATTGTGYAACACTTTGTCGTTCACAAGTAAGGAAAGGTAGAAAGGAAAATTATTTTCATTCTTCCTATCCCAATTCTRTAGAATCACTRGTGCATCCTGATAAGCMGTGGYTACTTGTTTCAACAAGATTCTTAGGTGGCTCATMTATGGMTTTAAGTAAMTTTTTCTTTTGTGAAGGAATCTTCATGAGTTCTAATACTWGTACTAACATATTTACATTACTCAACCATCCACCTAAGTCTATATTTAAATATGCATCAKTTGGMACCTTAGACTTAGGAGGAGATACCTTGGGAATACTGGTTTGACCTTTATCTTCACTTTTTTTTTCCTTCCTTTGGTATGTAATTCCTCTAAACCTATCCATTTCTGCAACCTGTTGAGGAGGGGGCTTGGGCCCATACTTTTTTGTAGCTTTATCAATAATTCCACTCATAAAGTTTCCATGTCTTCCCAAATCATTTACATCCATCCAATCATAACGGCCACCATAGTATCTATTATTACACATGTATACTTTTTCATTTCCTTGGTCTTCATACTCATTATTGCACTCCTCAAGGAAGACCAGACAAGTTGATTCCTCATGAAACTCACCACAAGGTCTACAATATGGCATAGGGTGATGATCCACAAGATTAGTTGTTTAAAAAGGATTTGGTGGCCTTTGATCATTTTGATGAGGTCTCCGTGGCTACTTATCATTTGGCTTATTTTGTTGTCTATTACCTTGAGACCTCTCTACTGTGATCAAACTATTCTACAAAGCATTAATCTGATTAGCATGGTTGGCTTCCATCTGTTTGACTTGATTGGCGTGATTGATTTCCATCTATTTAACTTGATTGGCATGATTTATTTCCATCTGTTTAACCAACTGAGTAAGTTCTTTCATTCCATCACTAGAGGGTTTCTAATTTTCAACATTTTTCTTCTTCTCCTCGTAAGGCTGAGAAGAAGACCCTCTAGTGAAACCAGGAATGTTTGACTTCCTAGCCTCAAGCATATTTCGTTCAATCCTTAAAGTTGTTTCTTGTGCTACCCACAAATTTTGAGGGTCCTTATCCCGTAAGGCATATCTCATTTCTCCCTCAAAAGCTTATATATAATAAATCAATATTGCAGCTGTGGGGGGCTTGACATCTTGATGAAGGCTCTTCACCAAGTTATTAAATTTATCATTGAACTCTACCACTGTTTCATTTTCTTTTTATGGTTGGTGGTGAGTGCACCCAACTGAAACCTATGTTCTTTCTAATCACCCCACCTCTTTCTAAATTCATCCAAAATTGCATTCAGAGTGCTAAACGTATTGGTAGGAAAATCTTCAAACCAGTTAACAGTGCTTCCTTCCAATGAATACACAAAAAGGGTCATCTTTACATCGTCTTCATCATGACCTCCACAATACTTCCCAACACACCTATGGAAATTTGAGATGTGAGCACTGGCACTTATAGCATTGTTTCCATGGAAGATAGGTATTGTATCAATAGCTTTCTCGAGAACATCATGAGGGGAACCCTAGATGGCTGCAAAGTTCAAGGGACTCAAAAAGGTGGCCATTAGAACACTAGTGTTATTAATGGGATTATTAATAGTTGGTCGATTATTAGTTTGGAACAAGTATTAGATATCATTGAGTGCTTCCTCCCTAAGAATTTCAAGTAGGCTCCTAGGAGCTAAGCGGTTTAATCTTCTCCTATAAACCTGTTTAGGCTCAAGAAAAGAGTAAAGCACTCCTTGAGAATTGCTCCTAGTAGTATACCTACTAGATGTTTTCAATGGAGTCACCACTTAGATAGGAATCACACAAAGCTAACCAATCTTAAGTTCAAAGAATTTTAATACCTATAAGATTTTATTATTTAGTTCTTAAAGAATTAAGTTAATTCGTTAGGACAAAGGACAAATGACTTATCCCCGACAACAGCGCCAAATATGTTGTCGTCCTTATACACACCTGTAAACGTGATATAAGTCTGGCTCACTTAGTGTGTCATTGGAGGCACAATGCCTAGGTTCACAGCCCACGTTGTCACTTTGACCGGAACCTCTTTCATCTAGGCTTACTCCTAGGGAAGCCAAAGGGGGTAGACCTTAGTTACTAGATGTGTTAAAGTTAAGTTTTAGGAGTTAGTTTTAATTGTTTACAAGGCTTGGGGGATTCTAATCCTAAGATTCTAAGTCAACAATGCAAGGTGCAAGGGTTATCATGAAAATAACTCCTTTTCCCTAGGTCAACTAAGACTAGTTCCTAAAGATTGGGCAAGGGATCAACTATGCTAAGGGGTGTTTCGTTACAAGTAGATTACAAGTTACTTACAAGATTACAAAATAATCAATTAAACCAATGAATATTAGATACAAGTACTTACAAAATAATTACAAAATATCTATTCACAAATGAGATATCCAAGAAGTACTTGATGCAAGATTTACAAATAAAGAATATCTAAGATACAATAAGCAAGCTCACCATGTTTTACTTATATGTGTGCAGGATATCAAAAGACTAAAGCATCACATCACATCACCACATTTATGAGATCATCATCAACACATTGTATCATCAACACATTCCAAAGATTTAGAATATTTAAGCACAACTATTATAAAGATTATTGAAGATGATCCACACTCTTAGCTGTTAAACCCACAAGTAGTTTATTAGATTTGGTCCAGGGTTTAATTATTAGGCTTTCTTAAGATTTATCAAAATTTTTTAAATCTTTCACCAAAGTCTCCTCCTCCTATTTCCAAATAAATGTTGGATGCTCAATAAGTGTTGCCACCCTAGCTTCACAGGTCATCCCAAAACAAGAGTACTTCCCAGAGAGGACACACACCTGGTGCACCACAAGACAGTCCCCTGCCACTGCCCTCTATTGTTTTCCTCAAGCCTCATTTTAAATGGTGAAGATGGTGGGATAAGGTACCCTAAATAGTCTATTAAGTATAGATATTGATTAGTTAGACTTTTAGGTGATTATTAGAGTGTTTTTAAGATTTTAAGACACTTTTAAAGTGTGATTTAGTGATATGGCCAAAATTGTTATGAGCTTTTAAGTGTGTTTCTTCAATCTTATGTCATCAAGAATATAAACACATGTAAAGAAAATAAACATGGCTGAAAAGATTTAGATTATCACATCCACATCTGAGCTTGCTATTAAGAAGAAATTACAATGGCAAGGACAACTTGCCTTCAAGAGATGGAAAGAAAATTTAGTGTGTTTTCCTACTTAACCAATCAATAACATTCAAGCCCAAGCAAATGGCTTCCAAAGATATAATAAATAGAGATATAAACCATTAACTTATCTAAGCACTTAGAGATTAAGGAATTTAAGATCTAAAACATGTGCATGAAGAAGAATGCTTGAAAATCAACTAAGCAAATAAAGATCTAGTTAGGTTACTTATTATGCCTCCCAATAGGCTTAAGACAATGATTGTGTGTTTGATCTAAATATAAAACAATGATATCATTAAACCATAGATCACCAATCACATCATCAACCACTTAACCTTACCAATTGAGGTATTCCTCTCCCAACTAGGTAGGCAATTATTTAGGTTTTGCTTACTTAGGTTAACTTCTTTCAAGATTTAGAGATTAGTGAAAACAAGTAAAAGATAAAGAGAGAGAGAAACTAAGAAAGTAAATTATCAAACAAGAAACCAACCAAGAGACTAATCTACCCCATGTCCTAGGTTGAGAAGGTTCCCCTCACCTTCTAAACCTCACGTATTAGCTAAAAAGGGAACAAGAAAATGCTGAAAATGAAACCCTAGCTATATCCATGCTACCCAACAAACTCACACAAAAAGGAAGGTCGTACCACTTCTTCCTCTAAGAGTGTAAGCCACTACAAGCAAGCCAAAGAAGCCAAAATGTACCAAAATGATGAAAATTTGCAAGGTAGGGTTGAGATATAGCTACCAAACACCTTGGAGGGCCTTCTAATGTTGTGTGGATATCCTTTGGGAAGCCAATAGTCCTCTCAATCAGATCTGAAACCTGCAAAACCAGCAAGATATGCTTGCTAGAAAGCTACACAGAACCAAAAAAAATGATGGAAAACCCTTGCTTTTTTAGGGAAAGACCTTTCCACAAGAACAAGAGAGTATATTGTATGTAAATGACATATCTAAATATGTTATGCTAGCTGAAAAATGAATGTGTATGAACAACAATATAGATGAAGAGTAA
>JZKD02S0005628.1:15019-27244 GCA_000966675.3 Picea glauca
AAAGGCTCTCGTGTTGGCTAGTCCTAATTTCGAGAAAGATTTCATACTTTTCTCTTTCGCTTCAGAACACACAATTGCATGGGTATTACTCCAGAAAGATGACCATAATTTTGAGAAGCCCATAACATACTACAGTAAGACATTGAGAGACGCCCCTTTAAAATATGACATCATGGAGAAGCAGGCGTATGCTTTGGTTAAAGCATTGAAATAATTCAGGTGTATATTCTGCATTCACATACTATTTCTTATGTCCCTAGCAACTCGATAAAGGACATATTAACTGAACCTGATACTGAAGGGAAGAGGGGAAAATGGATTGCAGTGCTATTAGAATATGATCTTGAAATCAAGCCCACGAAGTTTAATAAAGGGCAGGGACTTGCTAGACTAATGGCACAAACAAACTGTGAACTCTTAGGAATAAACTTCACTAGAGATATGTCAGAAAATACAGCAAAGGAAGAGAGGGTGACTCCACAGATATCTCAGAAATTTCTTGACTCTGCGTGGTATGCGGACATTATCTTTGTGTTAAAAAATCTACAAGCTCCTCCTGAATATAAAAAGACAAAGGCTAGGTTCTTGAAACTAAAGGCAATGAAATTCTGCATTGTAAATGGATTACTATATTGGAAAGACCTAGGAGGAATTTTACTGAGTTGTTTGATAGAAGAGGAAGCGGAAAGGACCATCAAGGAATTCCATAAAGGAGACTATGGAAGTCATCATTATTGGAAGACAATTGTACACAAAATGTTGAGAGATGGTTTTTATTGGCCTAGTATTTTCCCCGATGTTTACAAGGAGGTGTCAAAGTGCCATGAATGCCAAATCTTCAATGGGAAAGGGAAATTGTAGTCTCTGTCGTTGAATCCCATTTCAGTAGAAGATCCTTTCAGGCAATGGGGGTTGTATTTCATAGGAGAGATACACCCACAATCTTCGGCTCAACACAAATGGATCCTGACTGCAACAGATTATTTTACTAAATGGATTGAGGTTGTTCCTACCAGATAATATACAGATGATGTTATCATTTGGTTTATGGAAGACAATATTTTGTCCAGGTTCAGATGTCCGGTCAAGATTATAAAAGACAATGCAGCGGCTTTTAAATCTAAAAAATTTGAGAAATTTTGCAGTGATTACAATATTACTCTTAGCCATTATACATCATACTACCTGCAAGGAAATGGATTGGCTGAGTCTTAAAACAAAAGCCTGGTCAGAATCATAAAAAAATTGTTGCAAGAGAATAAAAAGGCGTGGCACAAGAAGCTCATCCATGCATTGTGGGCGGACAGGATATCCCCAAAGAGATCCATTTCCACATCTCCTTTCTATATCGTCTATGGTACAGAAGCCATCTTTCCTATGACACCTGGATTTCTAGTGATGAAGTTGTTACAAGAGAAAGAAGCAGAGATGGATGCCATTCGGAGAAGGGAAGATGAACACATCAGCTTGCAGCAAACCAGGGAAAAGGATTTAAACAATGCCCAACTATGTCAAGAGAAAATCAAGGAATCTTTTGACAGATGTACCAAAGTGGACAACTTCAAACCTGGAGACTGGGTACTAAGATGGGATGACAAGAATGAAAACAAGAGAAAACATGGAAAATTCGATCACCTGTGGCTGGGCCCGTTCAAATTACATCTTACTGTGGGAACAATGCCTATTTGTTGGAGGAGAGTAATGGAGAACTCATTGGAGGAGGGCCTATGAATGACAGGTTCCTCAAGCACTACGTCGTTTAAAAAATAATCACTCACCATTCATTGTACATGACCACTTTGTGTTTTGTTTTTTCTTTAAGTATGAATATTGAGATAAAAATACCATGGTTGAAGCCTAAGGTGAAGGCCCTAAGCTGTGCTAAGTAGTTTTGAATCTTTTCAATAAAATAAAGGGATTCAGGTCACACATATAAGCTTATATCCCAATGGGTAGACACTTGGTCTACAGTTCTTTTCTACCTCGCGAGGAGGATATCATCCCCAGTTGGAGCCAATGTTCTCACCATATAATTCCCAACTGGTGTCCATGTTTCATAAATTTTATGATGGGTTAAATCACCACAAAGCTATGATAAATTTAGAGGACCTGTCTATATCTAGCAGCGTTTGGATGAAATAGCAAAGATATGAAAAATAAAACTTCAACAGACCGTCGATCTCAAAAATGGCCCAGATCAACGATCGAGACGTGTATCAGAGATACAACTAGCATAGATGTTAAGCGGTTGAGGGTGGGTTGGGGAAAACTGTCATGATTTTTTGCGGGACACGTGGTGCCCTTAGAAGCACATCAGAAAGGAGGGTTGTCTGACCAAAACCACCTTTTTCAACCTCTGATGTTAAATTTTTCAGGAAATATGCTAACCATAGATATTGAAACAACCCAGATCAACGACCGACGTGTAATTCAGTGATTGAAGTAGCACAAGAATTAACCGACAGGGGGTGGACCAGGGAAAACTACCCTGGATTAAATCATGGACACGCGACATTCTCTGAGACACATAGGGGCTAAGGGTGGTTCATCCAAAGCCACTTTTCTCCAAACCCTGTTGGTAATATATGCCTATAAAAGGAGCGACCCTGGGCATTATTCTATGAGTATTTGAAGCAGTCAAACATTTGAAGATTTGGCGCAAAGCTTATATCCAAATTTTGAAATTCAGAACCGAACCAGAACATTTTTCTCACTGCTTATCAGGTATTCTTCACAATGGCTTCCAACCCTATTGTTTTATCCGTGAGTGAACCAGATACTCCCTCCAGGGAGGATGCCCTAATTGACAGAGATTATGACGTTTTCGACACAGTGACGAAGGTCTCACCAATTTCTATGTCTAAAGCGAATTTTTTGAACAACGTTGGATCCCACATATCCTTTCTTGAAGCGGATCGAGCCTCTTTCTCCCCTTATGTTGTAGAAACAATTTTCCCATTCCCCGAATTTGTGAGCTGGTGTGCGGAGAGATATTCTTAGGGAGAAAGAGTCATCTTAAGCAAATTAGGGTCAGAAGTCCTATGTAAAGTAGATGGTCCCTTGCTCTGACATGCTCTAAATATACCAAAAGCCTCCCCTATAGTATCAGAACCCTTTGAGAAACAGAGAATGATTATGATTTATAGAGAATGCTTATCCGAGATAAAAACCTTGTTTCTGCAAACCATAGTCAAACTGAAACATCATTCAGAAAGTCCATCCCTGCCTGTCAATCTAAGCTTCATGATCATCGAAGTCCAGTGGGATTGTTCTCTACTGAGTCAAATTATAGGTCTAGACAATGGAAAGTTTGTGGTAGAGGTTATGCTAGGGATCCTGTTAATTTTCTTCCTGTCTGGGCAGTCAGCCTGTGTCAGTTTCGATGAATTTATTGTGGAGAATATACATCAACATCTGGTTAATTTCAGTTCGTTAAGACATTTCAGATACTATTCTCATCTGTTGAGAATGTTTCTAGGATCTAACGATACCAAGATTCCTGAAGTTGTGTTTATTTTGACTGAGTGTAAAAAGATCACCATGCTCATCTTCATCAAAAAAATCATATCCAAAATATACAGTCTCATTTTTGGTTCAGATTTTCCAAGAGTCCTGTAAGAGATGAAAAGTTCGTTGCAGCTGAGTCTAGAGAATACAATGGGAGACTAAATTTTTTTCACTCAATCCACTGTGATTTGGGTATACGGATGCCAAGAAGGACCTCACCTTTTACTAGTTTTCCTGACTCCCAGGATATTTTCTTTGTAATTTATAAGACAAAGGATCATCTCAGAGACTGAACACTTCCTCAAAGCTCACAAGGCTTAAAATCTAAAATTCCCGTTCGTGGTGGGTCCTTTTGTGGTGAAGAGAAAGTCTTGTTTGCCTCAAATTCAGTCTAAACTAAATGAATTTGGGTTCACACAATTGCAAGGAAGAATATATGATCAACATCAGGTTATATCAAAGAGGATATTGGCGAGCAGACAATGCCCTTATGAACATGAGCACATTGAAGAAATAGATAAATTGCCCAATCTAGAGACCTGCACAGAAATGGAGATCATCACGCTACATGATCAAGCAAAGAAGATAGATCTTACTTCCCAGTAAAGCACAACACAAAAACCCTCACCCAGATTGATTATCAAGGCTCCTAAAATGAGTATCTTCAATAAGAGAAGTAGTTTAGAAGCCCTTGGGGCTAGCAGCCAACAAGACACACTCAAGAAAATGAGAGTCACATCACCTTCTCCAATTATTGACTTAGAAGAAGAAGAACAGAAAGAAAAGACGTGCATGGAGATGGTAGATACCAAGATCCAAAACGAAGAGATCAATCCTGAAAACAAACCACAAAACGAAGGTAGCATGAAGGTCTTCAGCAACAGGAAGCACGTATTTGGCCATACTCTCAGGATGGTTTATCAATCTAAGGAAGACTTGCTACATCAATATGTCGTGAAAGGGAGTATGGCCAATAGGAGATTTTTCCCGAAGTAGAAGTGACATCTTAGCACAAATCTCACCTACTCTCAGTCAGAGATGTCGAGAAGAAGACATTCAACATTGCAATGGCCGATAATGATAAGGTATTTGAGTTCAAGGTACACTATGAGAACATCAGCACTCCTCACAAAGTGAAATTCCACAGAAATGTCAGTGATATGTTGTACGTTGATTACCTAAACTTAGCTCTGAAGGTTGCAAGGTTGACAACACATGTATTGAAACTTGATGGACAACTGAAACAAGAAAAGGTGTCCAGAAAATCTTGGATGATGCAGGTAAAAATATTAGAGTCTGAAGGTCCACAGGGGGTGAAAGCCTCTCTGGACAAAAAGGATAAAATGATCCAAAGTTTGAAGAAAAGATTGAAGATGTCACCTACAGACCATCCACAGACAGTAGAGTTAACTGATTTGGAGCAGGAAAAGGAAACCTTCTGACAAGAGGCTCTAGACTACAAGGCTAAAGTGCTGCAATTGGAGAAGGAGAAAGAAAGTTGGTCACAGATGCAAGCGACGACATCAGATATGGAGAATATCGTACCTACTAATGCGGAGAGTGGATCAAATGTTGAGGGATTAGTTCAAGTTATGTCCCAAATAAGTTTGAAAATAGGCGAGATCAAGAATCTAAATGAAAAATTTAGAAAATTTGAAACAAGAGGCAAAGGTGAAGGATGAGAAATTAGCTCAACTCCACAGAGAGAACCAAGACCTGTAGGAAAGAGTGAACAAGATAAAAACCATATTGAAGGGTAAAATGCTACCATAGGGAGCCAAACATGTGATATGGGACGTGGTTTTTGCAGAGGTTGCTAAATTCATAAGTTATCTAAACTTTATCAATGACAAAGAAAACATGGCTGCTCCAGCTCGGAACAAATGCGTTGTTGTAAATGAAGTGCTAGCGAAGAAGCCCTCGGAATGCACTCAAAATTCCATCGACTTACTAAATTCCATACCAACTGTCAATCTTCACATCATTGATGTGAAAGACAGGATTGTTTTAATCATTTCAGCCAAGAGAACCATTTCCAAACACAACCTACTCAAATCGGTTCAGAATAAATCCGTACAAATGGACCTTAGCATACAGGAGTTTAAAGATGCCTTTGAATTTATTTTTTCTAAAGGCCTCCCCTCATTCTGGGATGGCAAAGGCTCATTATACAAGTAGGAATATTATCACACTCTTCTCATGCAATGCAGGATGGACCATTCCAGGTTTGAAGATATGGAGGAAAGTCTGAAAGGTCCTAGCTTGGTAGAACATTTAGCTATTGATTTCGAAATTCTGAACAAATTCAAAACGGTGAAAGTCAGTGTGCCAATCATGTCCTACACAACATGCATCGACCTGGAAATTTTGATTAAAGAAATGATGGACTATGAAATCCCCTCGGATGTGCAATGGAAAGAACTTGTGTGGTTGGGAAAGACAAAATGTCACGTGCTGGGAACCAACAGATAATCTCCAGTTGTCACCCATCTTACAGGATCCAACGGAAGTGCAGAGAAAGCCAGATGTAGTGAAAGAAGCCAGGCGGGCAGAGAGATTGTTCATGATGATGAAACGTTTCTTTTTTGCTAATGATTGTAAGTCATTTTGTATACTAAAACTGACATCTGAAACTGTTACAGAAGCTTAAACGTTTCAGTTTCAGTTATTTTTTATCAAACTGTATAAGTACTACAAGGATTGAATTAGTTAATGTTGGAAGAAGTGAAAGAGAATATTTTTGGTTGTATCAAACTCTATTTGTAAATTTTCTGAATCTACATTGAATACAAATGCAAATTTTTTTGAATTTTCTATGAAAAGATTCTAACGGGTGGTGATATGAGTTTTGTTTCCTTTCATAATATGTATTTCCTGTACCTGTCATTTCATTTATAGTTTCTTCTGTTTAAATTGGAGAATTTAAAGGCCCTGAATTCATCCTGTGACGCTCTTGGCTTAAGCAATTTAAATTATGTGATTGTCTTCTTAACTTATTCAGAATTCATTTCAGCAATGCTCTGATGCAGTTATTTGTCTTCTTTATCTTCCGACACATATTTTTATTTCAAGAAGAACTTAGATTCATCGCCTTATTTAGCCTTTTTCCTCTGGAGAGTTCTATCATCCGATGCATTATTTCCATTCACTTTCATAATTTTGACTCCATAGCCCATAGTGTTCTCCCCTTATTTGCAAGCAACTTTGTTAAAAATCCCCAAAAAAAACCAAATCTAGCCAGCGATTTCCATAGATATATCAAGTCACACAAGAGATCCCTCATTGATTTGAGCAAGCTAGTGCATCATCTCTAAAGATGGTTGAAATAGTTACCTCTATCGTTTTTCTATTCAGCCGAACAAAATTTATAGAGTGTTAACAGTTATGTTCATCATATTTTCATATTCTTCACAAACCCTTGTCAACTGGGTTATAAAACCTAACGTCTAGGATAGGATAGAAACATTAGGTTTTGTTGGGCTTATGAATGACAACAATAAGCCTTGAAATTTAGAAGAACACTGGTGAGTTGAAGAGCTCCTTCAATGAGTTGCAGAAAGCCTAATTCTGAAATTTCTGCAAAAAATTGTGAAACCCTAGAAACCCTAGGGCCAAAAAATAAAAAATGCTCGAAAATGAAATTTGAAGCTTGTTGGAGGTGTGCTGAAGGAGGTTGTACACTCCTGTGCACTTTTTGTCTCTAGCGTCCAAGTATTAAGTGTTGGAACACCTCAAAAGGGAGGGTCGTACATATTTTTTGGAAACCCTAGGAGGGTCGTACAATTCTGCAGAAGTGAGAGGTTCATGGGTTCTTCAAGACCTATGATCTAATACCATGTTTATTTTTCATTAATCTAGGCTGAAGCATTAATTTCATTCCAATTTTAGCATTTTACTTGAACCATGGACAATTGCAGTTACACCATAAACAATTTGTTGCAGTAACCAAGATCACAAGAAGAAATAACATGCACAAGTACACAAGAAGTATCTTAGGAAACCCTTCTCAACAAGGAAAGAAAACCCAGCCCATCATTTTATATATTCTTCAAGATAAAGACCCCCCACACCATAAACCTATCACACAAAAGGGTGCTCACAAAACCTAGAAGACTAGCACCCAAGAGAGGTTCGCACTTCAACCCCAGAACTTGTACTTTCTGAAATTTCCAAAATCACATGTGTGTTGTGTTTTCTCAATGGGGAAATCACCTTTATTTATGTTATACTGGACACATCAAAAGTGGTGCCTATTGGCACAGTAGGTCCGACCTCAATAACCCAGAATATAATTAATAATTACAATATAAATTATATTTTACACTAATTACTTTTCACTTTATGGTGGGGCTGACTTGTACCCTTTACATCACAATTGGGGTTACAGGTAATTCTAACTTTTAGAAAATATAGCAAGGAATCTCACACACACACTAGTGTTAACCCACTAGGGGAAATTCCACCTGTTCTCAGCCAAAGAAACGTCCAAGTCAACATGTCTTTATCTCACTACATATCACAGGAGAATCATCAGGATACACAATCATTAGTTCTCAGCCACTAGGATCACTTCCACATATGCTCGGACATAGGAACGTCCTACTCAATAGATCTCTATCTCACTGAGTCTCATAGGACAATCATATATACTATCACATCATCTCAACTCTCTTCATAGAGGAGAATAGTAAACCCAACACATGGGATCCTTCACCCCTCATAGGGATACACATCATTATATATCAAATGATACACCCATCTCATGGGCATCTTCCCTTCTAAGGGGCACACAATGTTTCATCTCCATCTCAGAGAGAACGACATACCCAGCTTATGGGAATTTTCCCTACATAGGGGCACACAACTTTCCATCTCTATCTCAAAGAGGAACTACACACCCATCTAATGGGCACACCTGACTCATGGGATCTCTCTCAGGCCAACTCAGTCGGTTTGTGTCCCAGAGGATGTCTCACATAGTTGTAATCATCAACAATCACATCCTTAAATCTATGATCTAAATCTCATACCGACTCTATTTGTACTTGTTTAATATCCTTCAGTTATGTGATGTACTATGATTTATTCTTTGTATATTTTAACTCCTTCAACAACTCTTTCTTTACTTATGATAAATTCTTGGCGTGTCCTATAGGCATGATACTCTGCAACTTCATATACCATACTATCGCATGACCTCTAAATGTCATCGCTAACTACACAATATTCACATCCTCATCTTGTACATTCTTAGAAGCCCAAATTGTTTCACAGAAAAACAAATGTTTTTCTGGATACTTTGACCCCACTCCCAATAACTTAGTAATTCAGAGGGTATTATCTACCCCTACCATGTTTCTTCATGTATTTCCTCCTCTTAGCAATGTTGGTTGACTTTGATTATGACTCTGCGTGTTACTTCCACTTCTAGGAATGCTACTACTTTTTCCTCCTTGGCTAACTACAATGTATTTTAACAAATATTCAACTATTATATCTAATTTTGGTGATGCACACAAGGTCATGGATTCAATACATGATCCTATCTGAGGACTTACTAGTTATTCTATTATTTGAATGGACTAAATCGCCTCTTCTTCTCCTCCTATATATTGTATCTCCATGATTCAAACTTGTGCACAAGGATCTCTTCCCTCTGGTTCACTTTGCAGCTCTCCTTTATCAGCTCCAGTATTTTTCCTCTTGTACCTCCTTCCTCTGCGCAACTCTCCAAACTCGTATTGTTCCTCTGGTGTATTGTCTTCTTGCATCCTCACTCCCTCCCTTCCTTTTTCACTTCTTTCTTCGTACTCTCAGAAGATCCTCTTTTCATCCTTCGTCTCCCCTATGTGTGTGAACCCCTTCATCCATCATATTCCATTACCATCACTTTTATTTCATGCAATAACATATTTATCCATGTATCTAATGATTTCAAGAACCTACCACACATAAATTTGAAAAAGTCCCTTTCTGCAACACTATATGATTGAATACTATCTACTGCAAATTCTATAATGTAAACTCCTAATATGTTTTCCAACCAAAAATCAATTGCTTGAGTTGATGGGTTACTTACAAAATTTAGTTGTATGACCAATTCAGGAGTACAATTCCTCGGTGTTGTTCCCCTAAACGTTCCAGTTTTCTCTAGTAACCTTTCTAGCCACTGGGTCAGAATATTTGGGAATTCACCAAAGAAAATTTCATGCAGATCTTTGTAAACATACCTATGCAACCATTTCTTGTCACTCATATGGGGATTCATGTTCTCTTGTTGTACAAAACCTCGTTCCTTTCTTTCCAACCATTCGGTGATCTCCTTATTAGTCGGCCTCTAAAATATTCCCTTAATAACAAATTCCCAGTCTCGACAATGAAACTATTTGATGGCACTATTGTGAATGGGTTGTTATACCCTAGGTTAGGTTTATCTATGACCAATAAAACCCACCAAAAACCGGCCCTTTCGGCATCACCTTCTTGTGAAAATGAAGTCTCACCCAAGTTATTTATTGGGACTATGAGAACCAAGCTTCTGTAGTAGTAAGGGAATGGGAGAAAAAAAATCAGTTCATTATTCCTTATTATGTTTATGTGTGCGATTATGTTCTATTCAATGTTAACTTACTTATGATTCAGATTCCTATAATCATCATATTTTCGGTTATTACACAGCTTCATTACGGTCATAGTCATGAACATTGCACCATATTTAACAATATGACAAGTATATTCTATGAGGCATACAAAATAGAATTCATAAGCACACATAGAGAGATAGACAACCAAATATTTGGTATCATCTCTATACCCCTCCTTTATTCATTCTTCTCACAAACAAACTGTTACATTCATGGCTCTGGAACTCAATGTCAAATAGAACATAACATCACAAAACTTACATGGAACTTAACCTAGAGGAGAACCAACCATATAGAGGAACCCAACCTTATTAGAAAGTGAACCCCTAATATCCCAACCCAATACATGTTAATATATAAATATAGGTCTAAAACCCTAGTCTATTCATCCCAAAAATACCCCATTACAATGCATGGCTAGCTCAGTTAACTGGATATTTGAATGCTTTCTTCTTCTTTTCAATCTACATGTTGTTCGTTTTTGTTCTTTTATATCTAGAATGTCATCTTCTCATCCTTTTGTCATGATTTATTCTCTTGATTTATTATCTATCATATTTATTATTATTTCTGTGCATTTCATTGCTTATGCGCACTTTCCTCCTCCTACACATTGTCCCCCTAGATGAGCCTTAGTTGTGCGCTCACTTTCATCCCTCTGCACACTCTCCCTATACTTAGGATTTTCTCCCAAAACCATATCCAAACTGCATGTCCAATAACAACTTTCCTACAACTTGGAGACCACTATTTATAATGTGTTGAGAGATTATATATCCTTATGATCCCTAACCCTTAACCCACCTATAACCTCTAAATCATTTACCCCTAACCCTCCAATCTTTATCCCCTAACCCCTTGGACCCTATCCGCCTAATCCTTAACACCTTAAACCCATTCTCTAAAACCCTCAAACCCCTAACCCTTAAGCCATTAACCCCTAAGCCATTAACCCCTAACCCAACAAATCAATGATTAATATTGTGAATTTTATCAACATGTTTATGAATATGTTGAAAAAATATAAGAAAAAATCTACTTTTCTTGACATGTAGAAAGAGAGAGAATTTGTGAGATATATAGTCATAACTATAAAAAAATAACATATTATTATTTCACCTTCATCATTATGTCATTTTCTTTCTTGATTTCACTTGGAGACCACAACTGTTAAGTATATGTCAACTTCCCATGCCCCAACTTGGATACCATGGTTTAATTTATAAGGGGTTGAGAGGTAAGAGATTAGGGGTTAACGCATTAGTGATGCAAGGGTTAGGGGTTAGAGGTTAAGGGGTTAGTGTTTAAGGGGTAATTAGGAGTTAAGGATAGGGGTACTTAATGGTTTAGGGGTTTATAAGGGGTGAAGGGATAAGGGTTTAAGGGTTAACAAGTTATTGCCCAGCCAAGGGTCACGGGTACTTAGGAGTGGGTATTCTATATGGAGAAATCAACT
Source organism: Picea glauca (assembly GCA_000966675.3). Lineage (NCBI taxonomy): Eukaryota > Viridiplantae > Streptophyta > Pinopsida > Pinales > Pinaceae > Picea > Picea glauca. The sequence continues at coordinate 26,627 of JZKD02S0005628.1, forward strand.
TAGGTGAAAGAAATAAATAAAGAAAATAAATCAATGATGAATCTTGTGAAATTTATCAAGATGTTTATGAATATGTTGAAACAATATAGGAAAAATGTTACTTTTCTTGACATGTAGAAAGAGAGACATTTTGTGAGATATATTTCCACAACCAGAAAAAACAACCTATTCTTATTTATCCTTCATCATTATGTCATATTCTTCCTTGATTTCACTTGGTGACCATAGAATTTAAGTTGATGAAAAATTTCCCACAACTTGGAGACCATGGTTTATAAGGGGTTGAGAGCTTATATATCCCTTTGATCCCTAACCCTTAACCCACCCCTAACCTCTAAACCATTTACCCCTAACCCATTAATCCCTATCTCCTAACCCATCAGACCTTATCCCCCTAATCCTTAAAGCCTTAACCCCATTCCCCCTAAGCCCTTAAACCCCTAACCCCTAAACCCTAATCCCTTAACCCCTAACCCAAGAAATCAATGATGAATCTTTTGAATTTTATCAATATGTTTATGAATATGTTGAAAAACTATAGGAAAATGTTACTTTTATTGACATGTAGAAAGAGAGAGAATTTGTGAGATATAGTCACAATTATCAAAAACAATATAT
>JZKD02S0005683.1:0-10262 GCA_000966675.3 Picea glauca
TTTTTTCTAAAATTAGTTGTTTTCGGAAATCTCGGATAATAGTTATAAGGGGTTGAACTTCAATTGTAATAGTTAGGATGGAGAAGGAATTAAATAGAGTTATTTTTCCATTCTCCTGTTTTTTCATGGTTTATTTGATCTTGTGAATGAATCTCAGTCTTTGGCTACATCATTTGGTATCCGAGCGGGAAGATGGTTGGGAGACGAAGAGGAAGAGCATTTCTTGCTCAGATGGGCAGAGATATGTAAAACCTCCAAAGACACATAACGGATCTTCTAAGCATGTTAGCTAGTTAGAGAATAATACAAAGAGAAGTGTCTAATGAGGAGACAAACCAAGGAAATGTAGATCAACATATAGAACATGAAGAAGAACAATTAGAGTCTGTGTCTTTTGAAGAAAGGATGCTTAGGGATCTAGAAGGGAGAAATGATAGGATTAAGATGGAAGTTTCAGAATATGTAGGGAATCTTAAACCAAATGAGTTAATATATTGGTTGAACGACATGGATAAATGTTTTGAATGACAACCTATGCCAGAGGAAAAGAAGGTGAATTTTGCATGCACCAAGTTGAAGGGTCACGCCATGATCTCGTGGGATCATGTGCAGAAAGACAGAGTAAGAAAAAGAAAAGAAAAAATTAAGACCTGGAGCAAGATGGAAAAAAAAATTGTGAGAAATTATTTTGCCTCTAGACTATGCCCAGACCCTTTTTCGTAGATTTCAGAACTTGAAGCAGAACATGTCCACCATGGAGGAACTCACAAACGAGTTTTATCAGCTATCCATTCACGTGGATCACCAGGAAATGAGAAATTGGTTGCAAGATATGTGAATTGTTTAAAATTTTATATTCAAGATGAACTAAGCATGCATAGAGTTCGCAATGTGGAAGAGGCATATCAATTAGCCTTAAAGGACGAGGAAAAGTTGAACCGACAATTTTCTCAAAGGAATAGAGGAGTAAGGAGGGGTACATCATCTGCCTTATGGGGTGGTTTTAACTATGGTATAGGCGAATCATCCCAAGGAGATGAGAAAGCAAAAGATACTTAACAACGTAACCTAAATAAGCCACGAGGAAGAGGATTTCAAATGGGTAGAGGTTACAGTGGTGGTAGAGGAGGACTGTATGTGTGTTTCAGGTGTGGTGTAGAGGGTCATCGAGCATTTGAATGTCCAAGGTATAACATGCAAGAGTTGAAGCAAGGACAAAAACCTAGTTTGAACTTGGTCCAAGCTGAGAATGAAGAAGAAGGAGATGAATCTGAAGTCCCACCTTATATGGGGGAAAATCTCATGATACAAAGGTCAATGGTGATTCCCAAAAAAGAGAAAAGGCAAGGTAGCAAAAATGAAGGTTCTTGGCTTCAAACAAATATTTTTCAAAAAAAAAAAAACTTATAGGGGAAAGGTATGTCAAGTTATTATTGATAGTGGCAGTTATGAGAATATGGTTTCCAAAGAGATGGTAGATAAGTTGAAATTAGACTTTGAAACACATCCCCATCCTTACCAAATTGCATGGTTCAAAAAGGGGAATGAAGCCACCATTAATAAAAGATGTTTGATCAAGTTTTTCATTGGTAAGACTTATAAAGATGAAGTATGCTGTGATGTCATTCCGATGGATGCATGCCATCTATTATCGGGGAGGCCTTGGCAATATGACAGAAAAGCCATGCATGATGGAGGAAAGAATACCTACACCTTTTGGAAGGATGGATCGAAAGTCATCTTATTTCCACTTAAGTATGAGGGGAAAACTGAGAATATGTTGTCAGAAAGAGAGTTTGTTAAGGAAACAAAGGAAAATGAATTATGTTATGTGTTAATTGTGCAAAAAGGATTCATGGAAGACATGCCAATTCCCACTAAAGTGGCCAAGTTACTATAAGAATATGTTGATGTTATCCCTAATGAACTACCTGATGATCTTCCACCAAAGAGGGATATTCAACATCACATTGATCTGATCCCATAATCATCTTTAGCTAATCAGACAAACTATAGGATGAGTCCTACACAACATGTAGAGCTCAACCAATAAGTGACAGAACTCATAAAGAAAGGTTTGGTAAGAGAAAAAATGAGTCCATGTGTTGTACCAACATTGTTGACTCTAAAAAAGGATAATACATGGAGGATGTGCACAAATAACAGAGCAGTCAATAAAATTACCGTCAAATATAGGTTTCATATACCGCAATTGCACAACATGATGGATGTGCTAGTCAGAGCTAAATATTTTAGTAAGATTGATTTGCGAAGTGGATACCACCAGATCCAGATTCGTGAAGGGGATGAATGGAAAACTGCCTTCAAGACCAGGGATGGACTATATGAATGGATGGTGATGCCATTCGGCCTGTCCAATGCTCCGAGCATTTTCATGCGGCTGATGAATACTGTGCTTCAACCTTATATTGGTAAGTTTTTTTGTGTGTATTTTGATGACATCCTAGTTTTCAATAACAAAAAAGAAGACCACTTGCAACATTTAAAAATTATATTGGATGCATAAAGAAAACATCAACTTTATGCAAACCTGAAGAAATTTAGTTTCCTGCAAGAAAGTTTGGTGTTCTAGGGTTTTCTCACCTCGATGGAGGGAGTCAAGATTGATTCAGAGAATTTCAGAGCAATTTTGGAGTGGCCTAGTCCTAGGAGAATCAACGAGGTAAGAAGTTTTCATAGGATGGCCACCTTTTGCAGAAAATTTATTCAAAATTTTAGCAGTATTGCAGCACCCATAACAGATTTCACCAGAGGCAAGACATTCATGTGGAACAAGGAAGCTGAGGAAAGTTCTAAGTTTCTGAAGAAGAAGGTAACTAAGGCACCCATATTAGCCTTACCGAATTTTGATAAAGTGTTTGAGGTAGATTGTGATGCTTCACATGTAGTCATCGGAGTTGTACTTAGCCAAGCAACTAGACCAAATGCATTCTTTAGTGAAAAATTGAATGAGGTAAGAAANATAAGCCACGAGGAAGAGGATTTCAAATGGGTAGAGGTTACAGTGGTGGTAGAGGAGGACTGTATGTGTGTTTCAGGTGTGGTGTAGAGGGTCATCGAGCATTTGAATGTCCAAGTTATAACATGCAAGAGTTGAAGCAAGGAAAAAAACCTAGTTTGAACTTGGTCCAAGCTGAGAATGAAGAAGAAGGAGATGAATCTGAAGTCCCACCTTATATGGGGGAAAGTCTCATGATACAAAGGTCAATGGTGATTCCTGAAAAAGAGAAAAGGCAAGGTAGCAAAAATGAAGGTTCTTGGCTTCAAACAAATATTTTTCAAAAAAAAAAACACTTATAGGGGAAAGGTATGTCAAGTTATTATTGATAGTGGCAGTTATGAGAATATGGTTTCCAAAGAGATGGTAGATAAGTTGAAATTACACTTTGAAACACATCCCCATCCTTACCAAATTGCATGGTTCAAAAAGGGGAATGAAGCCACCATTAATAAAAGATGTTTGATCAAGTTTTCCATTGGTAAGACTTATAAAGATGAAGTATGTTGTGATGTCATTCCGATGGATGCATGCCATCTATTATCGGGGAGGCCTTGGCAATATGACAGAAAAGCCATGCATGATGGAGGAAAGAATACTTGCACCTTTTGGAAGGATGGATCGAAAGTCATCTTATTTCCACTTAAGTATGAGGGGAAAACTGAGAATATGTTGTCAGAAAGAGAGTTTGTTAAGGAAACAAAGGCAAAGGAATTATGTTATGCGTTAATTGTGCAAAAAGGATTCATGGAAGACATGCCAATTCCCACTAAAGTGGCCAAGTTACTATAAGAATATGTTGATGTTATCCCTAATGAACTACCTGATGATCTTCCACCAAAGAGGGATATTCAACATCACATTGATCTGATCCCATAATCATCTTTAGCTAATCAGACAAACTATAGGATGAGTCCTACACAACATGTAGAGCTCAACCAATAAGTGACAGAACTCATAAAGAAAGGTTTGGTAAGAGAAAAAATGAGTCCATGTGTTGTACCAACATTGTTGACTCTAAAAAAGGATAATACATGGAGGATGTGCACAAATAACAGAGCAGTCAATAAAATTACCGTCAAATATAGGTTTCATATACCGCAATTGCACAACATGATGGATGTGCTAGTCAGAGCTAAATATTTTAGTAAGATTGATTTGCGAAGTGGATACCACCAGATCCAGATTCGTGAAGGGGATGAATGGAAAACTGCCTTCAAGACCAGGGATGGACTATATGAATGGATGGTGATGCCATTCGGCCTGTCCAATGCTCCGAGCATTTTCATGCGGCTGATGAATACTGTGCTTCAACCTTATATTGGTAAGTTTTTTTGTGTGTATTTTGATGACATCCTAGTTTTCAATAACAAAAAAGAAGACCACTTGCAACATTTAAAAATTATATTGGATGCATAAAGAAAACATCAACTTTATGCAAACCTGAAGAAATTTAGTTTCCTGCAAGAAAGTTTGGTGTTCTAGGGTTTTCTCACCTCGATGGAGGGAGTCAAGATTGATTCAGAGAATTTCAGAGCAATTTTGGAGTGGCCTAGTCCTAGGAGAATCAACGAGGTAAGAAGTTTTCATAGGATGGCCACCTTTTGCAGAAAATTTATTCAAAATTTTAGCAGTATTGCAGCACCCATAACAGATTTCACCAGAGGCAAGACATTCATGTGGAACAAGGAAGCTGAGGAAAGTTCTAAGTTTCTGAAGAAGAAGGTAACTAAGGCACCCATATTAGCCTTACCGAATTTTGATAAAGTGTTTGAGGTAGATTGTGATGCTTCACATGTAGTCATCGGAGTTGTACTTAGCCAAGCAACTAGACCAAATGCATTCTTTAGTGAAAAATTGAATGAGGTAAGAAAKAAATACTCCACATATGATGTAGAATTTTATGCAATTGTGAAAGCATTGTGACATTGGAGGCATTATCTAGTGTCGTAGGATTTTGTGTTATTTACCGATCATATTGCATTAAAATATGTAAACACCCAAAATAAATTGAATAGTAGACATGCAAAATGGGTYTCTTTCTCACAAGGCTACACCTTTGTTTTGAAGCACAAATCAGGACGGCATAATCAAATTAYAGATGCTTTGAGTCGGTGCACTGTGTAACGMCCCTGTCGTTACAACCACAAAARCGACGTTCAAAYAGGYAAAATTATTTTCTTTTAAAGTTGCGTTAGGAAAAATACATCACAATTTAATAACGACATCATTGATAAAAGTGCATTATTTGAATGAAACAACACTAACGCATTAACAACAATCACGAAGCTAAGCTGACATATCATCGTTGTGAATGGCATACACCCATTGACACAATCATTCATTACAATAAATTAATTGGCGCAAGAAGTAAATAACCAAAAACCATTCAATACATTGATCCTTCATTGCACACTAGAAGAAAAATCCCAACAATCAATCATTACCTTAAATTTTCATTGTGCGCAAGAAAAGTAAAATCTAAACATTATTCCATACATCATTCAATGCGAGCGTTTAATCTTAATCACTTAATTATACATGCCTCAACAATAATTAATGAACGCCAAAAATCTAACCATTAATCACAGCAAATCCAAGGCCCGTGAAGTCTAATATCTTAATCCACCATTCCTTACCTTAAATTTTAATGCGCACAATAATCAATATCTAAAACCATCGTTCAATACATTAAAATTATTCCATGAAACAATAAATCCAGATACTAAGACATTACACATCAACATGATTCCCTGGCGCAATTAAATATAAATACTTAATCCCTTACACATCTTCAAAATTCCACAGCGCAAGGAAATCTAATTACTTAACAACGACATATTCCTTGGTGCAAGAGAACTTAAATACTCAATCCATCTAGCAACGACATAAGTCGAAGCGCAATCATCTACTTATTTAAATTTTTAGGTGCAAACAAACAATTTCTTAACTTCCAGGCGCACGAGCATTCAACCTCTAAAACCATCGATTATCAGCATAAAATATTCATTGCACAAGAGTAAGATATCTACATAACTCATCATACATACATTAAATCCAAGGCACAAGAGAAACTAGTCACTAAATCCGTCATGTATCAACATAAATTCAAGACACAAGATTAAATAGCCACCTAATCATGACGCAAGAGTGATCAACATCAATTCAAGGTGTAAGAGAATACAATGCTTAATCAATCATAAAATTCACATTTTCTAATGGTGCAAGGTTAAGTGATTCATTTTWAAAAAGGGGCACGATATATCGAAATTCTAATTTATTCATACATCAACATTAAACATCCAAGGGGTGACAAATTCTTGTGCAATACACATCGATTAAAACTCACGGATAGCCATCTAGAACATCCTCAAGATTCCATATACAATAACATGTATACAATTAATTGACGCAAAATCCATCACCAAAAACCTAACCTTAACCACTTGATCAACGACCTACGCAATTAACATCTAATCTCGTTGCACGCAAGAAGTCTAAAGTCTAAACCATCATACATTACATTATTTTCATTGCGCACAACAAGGTCTATCTACTCAACCAATCACTCATCAATTTAGTGGATGCTAAAATATTTTATTAACACATCTCGCAATACATCAACGTTATTCATGGCGCACGATGGTCTAATTCTTAAGTGGTGACACCTCAACATTAATCGAGGCACGCAAGTAGATGTAATTACTTATTTTATCATGCTTCAACATATATCAATCACTAAGAGAATTTTATACTAGGTTTCCTTGAATTTATTCATGAGGACCTAAGGCTTTTAAATGACACGTGAGACATATTAAGATATTGGGTGCATAAATCAGCGATCATTTAATCAATAAAACATTTAATAACATTTAATAAAATTAATACATGTAAAAACTACGCCTATCAAATGACAATTACGCCCATTAACAAGCTAATTAGATGACATAAAAAGGGGGCTGAGTTTGCCAGCTAAACAAGGACGGTTCCCATACACCCCGAGAGTGCCTTGAGTGCATAATTAGTTTAGTAAGAAAAAGGGAAATTCATTGTGTAAATGCAGTAAAGATCGTTGAGAAGATGAAGGAGATTTCATTGTGTGAATGCAATAAAAATCGCTACGTAGGTGAAGGGAATTTCACTGTGTACTGAAGGTGAAAATCACAGAGCAAATGAAGGAAATTTTCTTTGTGTAATGAAGGTAGAATCCACGTGCTAGTTTTCCCCCACACGCTATGCATGGTTTACACCAAAAATCGTCGGGGAAAGAAAGTGAATCGCATGCTAGTTTTCCCCACAGTCTATTCACGTTTTAAACCAAACACATAGATAATGAGGGGGGAGGATGCTAAGCAATAGTCACCCACAACCCACCGCATAGAACTAGGTTGATGGAGTTACAGGAAAGTAATTAATTGCATAGGTTGTGTCCTTCTCCAAACGCTGAGCAAAATACATCGATCGTTGATTTTTTATCCTCTCAATAAAATTGTAGAGAGCAAGGTCAACACTCAACGTTGAGTTGATAACGCAGAGAAGGTATTTAATTTAGTTGAGCAAGGAAGAAATAATACTCAGAAAAAGGGATAAGTGTTGGGAAAATTCTTGGCTCAAGGTAATGCAGTGAGTGCCTATGGAAAAATCTTGGCCATTTTCCCCAAATGTCGGTCAACAATAGATCTGGAAGGGATGATCGTATGGCTGGGCGAAAGGAAAATTCTAAAATTCAGAGGTTAATCCACATAAAGAAACAAGGAAAAGGCAGTGCAATCGCAACGATGGCATGCTCCCATGTTGGGTGAGTTTTCTCAAATCGCAGAGGGTAATCCTCATCAAGAAAGAAAGGAAAATATATAATGTGGTCGCAGAGATAGCATAATAGTTCAGGGCGTGAGGGCGAAGGGGAGCCAAGAAGGCACTAAGTTTATTATTAAAGGATCAAGGAGGAAGATGCAACCCTTTTTAAAAGACATACCAGGGCTACGATCGCTGCAAACAAATCATCGAAATACCGTGACCGGCGACGACGAATTTGAAGTGGTTATACGTGCTTGTGCTTTGTCCAGCTCCTGCTTGCTAATCGCTGGGACCTCACTAGTACCTCCCAGCCAACGCTAGGGATACTCTTCTTCCCCATGAGTCCCTTGAGCCACAAAGGGGCCATGCACACAACCAAAGAAAGCTAGCTCCCAGCTCTCCTCGCAAGGTCGAGCTACCACTCTGTGTTTGAGCTGGGTATCCCAACTCGCACAAGAAAAACAAGTCAAGAGTAAAATCCGACAGCATAACCTTATGCATACCAGAAGTGATCCATTCCCCTCCTCTGCCATTTCTTTTATAGAGTTCTCTTAGTGAACAGTTGCCAAAATGCACATTAAATTATTTTTATTAAATTTTTATTAGGAATATTATCCCCCGTACACTTGTCACTCGATCCATTAGTTTTACCATAAATTCATTTAATTAATTAAATTAATTTCTCATTTTCCCTCACCCACCTAAAAGCGTTCCTAAAAATGCTCCTCAATGTCCCTTTATTCCCTCACATTCTCTTAATGACTGACACCTTTTTTAAAGCATAGTTGACTGACACCTTTCTATGTTTTACATTCCTTTTGTATTTAAGTTTCCCCTTTTTGGTCTAAGTTCTAAATTATCAAGTTTTGCACATAACCAACAATTAAAAAAAATTGGATAAATTCTTTCTCCTTTAATTTTTAAATTTGATTTTTCTTCATTCCCCCTTTATTAATTGATTAATTAGTTGTATCCCTTATACCCCCAATCAGACCTATGCTCTAATTTCAATTAGGCTTAGCAAAATTGTTTTTAAGGGGAAATTTATAATTATTAAACTTTACTCATACAACATTTATTTTAAGGTTGTCCAAGACAAAATGAGATATTGTTTTCTAGGTACCTAGGTTCATTGACTCACCAATGTTAAAAACCACAACGTGCCCTTCAAGATACACTACGTGCTCAAAGGGTGCCACTCGCCTTCATTCATGTTTCATTTATGCAATGTGCCCTTCAAGACGCACTACATGCTCCAAGGGTGCCACTCGTCTTTTAAATGATTTTGGTAGACGTCTGCCCTTGGAGTCAATACTCCGTTATGAAACCTTATGGGAGACTAAGGGCCTCTAAGGAATAAGGACCTTGCCTTATTGTGTTCCCTTTAGAATATTTGTGAGCGACTGTCTCAGTATGCCCTCACGACATTGTGGATCTCTCGAACTAGGTAATCGTTAACCTACAGGTCGAGCAACGACGAGAGTGTTAGTTTGTAGCAGGGTTCTTGCCACACCTCTCCCTCAATATCTCTAGTTTTCATGCATGACCCCTTTACTCCAAATGTGAGTATGATTAGCAAGCAATCGTCATCCTACATCCATCAACGAAACATGTCAGTGATCCATAATCAACATCATAATATACTAGTCATATGTCACATATGAAATAACAATAATACTCAAACCATAAATCGTCCACTCCTTGATTCAATCCGAAGTCCAAGGAGGTCCAACGATGCCATCGACATCCTCAATCTGTCCAAAGTCCTGCATACTAAGGAGAAACCAGTCAATAGCACTTGTCGATACAAATATAATCAAATAACATATCATCATATCAACAACATCATCATAATACATAAGCGAAACAGTGAATCATATAATGAACCAGATCACTTGCACGCAAGTGTCCTCAAAGAATAAGTCAAAACAGGTATGCGCAAGAGAAGGATGTTACACACTATTCTTTTGACAACCATGGAAAATCAAGTAATTGGGTTTGTTGCATTAAAGGATTTCTATGCATTTGATAATGATTTTCGGGAGATTGTGGAACAATTGAAGAATCCAATTGTTGAGAACATGGATCTTAATCAAGGTGAATATTTTATGCAAGATGGTTACCTCTTCAAAGGAAAACAACTATGCATCCCAATTGGTTCAATAAGGGAAAATATTATCAGAGACCTTCACAGTAATGGTTTGGCAGAACATTTTGGAAAGGATAAGATACTAGCATTAATCGACGATAAGTATTGTTGGCCGAGGATGAAAAAAGATATAACCAGGTATGTGGCATGATGTCGGTGATCCGGATTTATGTAGGAACACAATGAAATACAGAAATACACATCAACACAGAGATGCAGCGGAAATAAGACTTCATTTCATTAATAACAAATGACTGAAATATGCTTACAGACAGAATGGAAATAAACTAGCTAGGG
>JZKD02S0005683.1:34083-49088 GCA_000966675.3 Picea glauca
ATATAAAAAAATAAATTCAATAAAAAAATTTTAAATAAAAAAATATTATTTAAAAATATTGATACTTCACGAATCATCATCATCAAAAATAAAACCACACATACATGCACGTAAGAACATAAAAGTCTATATTGGACGTTTTTTTAGCTAATAAAACGACACATCTCAATAAACTTTCAAATCATAGTTTAAATATTATAAAATAAAAAATGTCAATATAATATTATTTAAATAAATAAATAATATTTTATAAAAGTCTATATTAAACCAGTTTTAGCTAATAAATCTACACAACTTCATAATCTTTCAAATCATAGTTTGAAAATTATAAAACAAAAATGTCAATATTAATATTTTATAATTTAGAAAGTTTTTCTTTAATAAAAAGATTTATTTTTTCAAAAAATTGTTGTAGTCATACATCACAAAGTCATGTCTGGAGGGATGTAACATGTTTCGTCAGACAAATTGTAACATCTCGTTTTTGTGCACGCTGAGCGAACTTATTCTTTGAGGACACTTGCTTGCAAGTGATGCAGACTATTAATACTATTGGCTGTTGATTATGATTATGAGGCATTATAGATGAGATTATACGTTATTTTGATGTATTGACTTAGACGGGTGCTATTGACTCAGTTCTCCTGAGTGTGCAGGATTTGGACCTCGAGGATGCAGAGGCATCGATGAAACCCTTGGACTTCGGATCGAGTCAGGGAGTGGACTATTGGGGTTTGATTGTTGTATATATGACATATGTGCATCTGATTAGATGTTATGATTATGGATTTTATTTCTGACATGATACGTTGATGATGCAGGTTGACGATAGCTTGCTGACCAGACTCACATGTGGAGTAGAGGGGTCACGCACGACTACCAGAGACGTTGAGGAAGAGGTGTGGACAACAGCCCTGCCACATCCTACTAGCACTCTCGTCGTGGCTCGAACTGTAGGTTAACGATTACCTAGTTTGAGAAGACCCACAATGCCGTGAGGACAGATTGCGACAATCACTCACGATGATTCTAAGGGGCTCGCAATAAGGCAAGGGCCTTATTCCTTAGAGGTCCTTAGTCTCCCACAAGATCACCTGACGGAGTATTGAATCCAGGGGTTTTTGATGTCTACCAAGTCAATCAATAGGCGAGTGGCATCCTTGGAGCACATAGTGCATCCTGAAGGGCACATCACGCAAGGGAAAAAAAATGAGGTGAGTGGCACCCTTGGAGCACCTAGTGCATCTTGAAGGGCATGACGCGTTGTTAACTAATAAGTGAATAAACCTAGATGGCCTTAGAACTAATGATGTGATGAAAAAGTTTTAAAAACATTTTTTTTTCCCTAATAAAAATGTCGTCCAACCTCGAAAATTAAAATCTAGGTTTAAGTGATGTTTGTGGAATAATAATAATAATAATAATAATAATAATAATAATAATAATCTTTAAACATGTGACGAGAAGGGGGTAAGCCATTCAATTAATTTATAAAAATCAAATTGCTTTGGCGGATTACATTTTTGACATAAAATGAAATAATTGTTTTGTTACTTATGCTAATTAAAAATTTATTAATTAAAAGAAAAAGGGGGAAAATGTAATTTCCTACACTTGCTAATTTTGAGAATTTTGAGTTTTAGATAAAAAAAGAAAGAGGGAAATTTAAAAGAATTAGGAAACTAAGGGAAAAAGGGGGAAACATAAAGAGAAAGGGAAACATAAGGAAAAAGCAGAATGACTAACTTAGCAAGAAATATTGCCTTTAAGAACTTTCTAAATTGAACTCAACTAGTAAATTAGTAAGGGGGTAAGTCATTAAAATGTGTAAGGGAATATGGGGACACCTAGGAGCGATTCTAGGAATGCTTTTAGGTGGGTGAGGGAAATAAGAGTAATTAAATAATTAATGAAATTAATTTCTGGTGCAACGAAGGGGATGGGTTACACATGTATGGGGAGGATTTTTCTAAATTAAATTATTGAACAATAAATTAAATGAGAATTTGGGAAATAAAATGACTTAGAAACTCTATATAAATGAGGGAGGAGGAGAAGGATGGATCGGTTCTGTGATGCGTAACGTTATGCTGCAAAATTTTAGACTTGACTGACTTATCTTGTGGGAGTTGGGATACCCAGCTCGGTGAGGAGTGGTAGATCGACCTTGCGAGGTGAGCTGGGAGCTAGTTGTTCTCTGGTTTAGTGTGTGCGGCCCATTTGCAGCTCGGGGGGCTGAGGGGGAAGAAGAACACCCCTAGCATTGGCTGGGAGGTATCGGTGAAGTCACAATGGTCAACAAGCGGGAGTTGCATGGAGCGGGCAGGACAACGACTCAGAGTGGGTGACTCGGGCTAAGATACGCTTGCTTTTATTCTGCAAGGTAGATTATTATTGACCTTATGCTTTCATTTATGTACTTTTAACTCTGTAAAGAAGGTGTTGGACTTAGCATTTTAATTGAGAACTTAATTTTCCCTTAGCCTTAAGCTCGCTGCTTGACTTGAGTCCCTTGTCTTTCGACCCCTGAATGTTGTGACTGTCCTATTGGTTTTATTGATTTATTATGAAGAGTTGTGATTTACTTCATCCTCATCCATAGATCATCAGTCCACGCCTAAGAAGTTGGCCATGCAATGGATCGACGGTCGCCACTTCAGTGTTAATAGACCTATAGATCCTAAATCCCCGTTTTTTCTGTGCGTGGTTGATGAGCGAAGGATAGTTTTCTCAACTGTCTACCTCTATTGGTTGTTCCCGGTCGAGTGATTGTCTTGCGCCTTGTTGCGATTAATTACCTTTGCGATTGTTATTTCCTTCCTGTAGCGAACCGCTTATGATCCTCTATGTTGATCCCTGCATTTTGATACCCTTCCTGGCAATTATTTAAGGTTGTGTTTTTAATGCTTCTCTAGGCGATTTTATTGTGTGTTTTTCTTTACTTCTGGTTTTCCATTACTCTACGATTTTACTTTGCCTTGGCCACTCTAAACTGCATCTTATTCTTTCATTACTCCCTGTTTTATTTTATTCAATGGCATTTACTCTCTGCAATTCAACACACTTAACCACAAATTTTTTAAACTCTGTGTTCTTAATATATTCCTTGATAATTTACACTCTGCATTTTTTTTCTTTTTATCACATTTAATGGAAAATTCTACCTAGTGGTCTTACCCATACCACTGCAGTGTCAGTGTGAAAGTGATACCCCGCTTACTCACCTTACCAACATCTATTCTTAGCGTTTTCAATGTGCATGGTCCCATTTTCTTTTTCCTGTGTATTGCTTGAGATTTATTATCTTTAGACTACACCTTTAACATACTTGGACAACAAATAATGGTACCCCCCCTAGGAAGTCTTATTGCATATCGATTTATCACTTGTAACTCAACAATTTCTTGTGTTAAAACTCTGTGCTTCATGACTCTTGTCAACATTTACCACTATGTTTGACCCACTGCATTATCACTTTACCCATGTTTTTACTACTCCAAATTTATTTTATTAATCGGAAAGGATTTTAATAATCAGAGAAGGTTTTAGTAGTCAGATGCTATTGAGTCTCCATCACAAATTCCCTCTGCAAATCCTTATGGTTGGATGGAATTTTTTTTTTTCTAGTGTTTAATAAGTTCATCCATGAAATCTTCTCCCTTTGCAATCAATGTATTTTGATGGAGACCGTACTCCGTGTTTTATTTTAAGTTGATGGCGAATGAACCTTGCGCTTTTAATTTAATTGGATGGCAAGTTTACCCTGTGGAATTAACCTTCGTTTTACATATTTAAACAACGATCTTACCCATTTATTTGAACACGTTTTCTAATGATAACACTTAGTGAGATCATGTCTTGACTTGTAATGGACTTCCCTTTGTTGTCTATGTTTGTAAACCTTTGAAAGACAACTCATTTCTGTTTATGTGATTGTCTGCGTGTTCAACGTTGTTGAGCAACAAGTATTTCCTCCTTGGCTGTGATTGGGTTGAACCTGAAAGTCAATGAACCAATGGTTGTTACCCCTGCATTTTACATTTTCTTGATAGCGATAATAACCCTGCGTTTTACATTTACCGGACAACTATAATAACCTTGCGTTTACATAATTGTTTTCTGGACAACGTTTTAATAATTGGCGTTTACATTTACAACATTTTAATAATCAACGTTTTAATAATTGACATTATTGTTTCTGGATAGCGTTTACATAATTGTTTTCTAGACAACATTTTAATGATTGGCGTTTACATTTACAATGTTTTAATAATTGTTGTTTTAATAATTGGCATTATTGTTTCTGGACAACGTTCCTCTTTTATTAATTAGCAATAATAATCATGGTTGTTTGATATCGTTTAATAACATCATCAAACTGCATTGAATGGCTTTGAAATCTCATTTAATTATGAACAAAAAATAGCATTAAACCTCATTGAATAACATCGAGGTGGCAATTATTTATAAGCATCATAATAGCATCAAATTTGTATTTAATAGCTGGACATGACATTTAATTATAAACATCAAGATAGCATTAACATGGCATTGAATAGCGTCGAATGGCTTTTATTTATAACTGCATAACAACATTAAATGGAATTAAAATTTGTGTTGAAATGGCACCCATTTATCGACAACGAAATAACATCGAATATTGGTAAATAGCATTGAAGTGGACTTAATTATAGACATCGATCTCATTAAGGTTTAGCCCTTTTTAGACAACAATGTCGATTATTCTATAAGCAGCGTGGAGCACCTTTAAACTGTTAAGTAGTTCACTTTTTTTTAATGGACAGTTTATAATTGTTGATAAGCGTTATTGATTTGGTTAAATGCCTTTCTTAGTGCGCATTATGATAACATTATGACCTTAGTAGCTTGGTAACAGTTCGACCTTCACACTTAGACATCTTGCTTATCAGTTAATGGATGGGTTGTTGGCAGAGTCAGGTATTAGCTTGAGATTTTCTTTTGATTTTCGTCATCCTGCGTCTCGTCGACCTGTTGCTTGGGGTGTGGGTGTAGTCTTCTTGTCAATTGTTAGGCTCCTAGTGCGTGGATTTTTCCAGAGTCCTTGGTCCAGATAGGTATGTTGCACAAGGTTTATTGCCACACCTATCACCTCGGGACATCATGAGTCTTGATGAGGGGATCATGGTATGCCCTATTGGATAGAGGCGAATGATATCATGGCTGGAGTCTGTGCTTCCCGTGTGAGTGTTGTTGATCGTTGTAAGTTGTTGTTAGTGCTTGAGTTGTAACGCCTTCATGCATTTGGTTCATGCGCCTTGAGGTTCTAGTCATTGGTCGTCAAGGTATTTTTTTCAGGAGGGTGATGTTGTCCCTTAGCTTGTAGGTGTGGTCATGATTGCGTCGGGCAAGTAGTCGTTTTGCCTTGTTGTTTTACACATGTTTCGCCCAGCTGATCTTGTGTCAGTGTGTGGAGTCATAGTTGTATGTTGCCTGTTCGATGGGTGTGGTGCTCACCATTAGGTGTGTTGTCTAGCTATAATCGTTGTTGTCATCCTGTTTATATAAAAAAAAAATCGCACTTTTTGCTTCGCTTGTAATCGTAACGATGGGGTCGTTACATATGGTATCAGAGCGGGGTTCAACCTGCGACTTGGGAACACTATGGATTTTGCTAATATGATGTTTGATTATAATGTTGCTAATTAATTTGACTTGTATTCGTGTAGGTAATCATGGTCAGAGGACGTTGTGGAGGCAGACGAAGTGGTGCTAGGAGAGGAGGCACGACGCTTATAGTTGCCTCCACGCCTGAGGGGTCTAAACCCCAGGGAGACGAACAGGTTGTCGGGCAGGAGAAGATAGTAGTGGGTGATTTGGTTGGGCTGATGAGGTCCTTTCAGTGCATGTATGAGGCACTAATCAACCATTTGGACACAGAAGAGGCCAAGGTGCCGACACCCCTTGAGGGTCCACTACGTGCTCTGGTCGGTACTGGTAGCATTCATCGCGAACTCGAGAAGGTCAAATTTCCCGAGTTCTTTGGTGCCCCAGACGACACAGCCACCGAGGCATGGTTGGAGAATATGACGATGTGCTTTGCACTTCGCAACTATACCTCCAACATGAAGGTCCACATGACGACCTTTCAACTGAAGGGGAGTGCTCTTCTTTGGTGGAAGACACTCCTACCACAATTAAACATGACCATCGAAGACATGTCATGGAAATTGTTTGAGGAATGGTTCCGAAAGAGGTACCTAACAGAGGAATTCATTGATCGTTAGCTCAACAAGTTCAATGCCTTAGGACAGGGTGACTGTACGGTGCCCAAGTACGAGGCCCATTTTATGGAGTTGCTTCGGTATGCTCCGCATCTTAATACTGAGAAACTTAAGGTCAACAAGTTCTTGTTTGACCTTAATGTCATCATACGTGCAAAGGTTAGGATTCTGATGCCTTAGACCTTGCATGATGTCGTCTAGAAGGCCCTCATAGCATAGGAGGATCTTATCAGTGGGGGTCAGAGCAAGATTCTAGCGAGGCTGGCAGGGCAGGTGTCATCCAGTGTGTGTTGTAGCATCAGACACTAGCCAGACTTACACTAGGATATCGTGGCTTCCAAAGGGGATCCACTTTCAGTACACCTCAGTGACCAACGCCTCAACAACGAACTCCTTACTGGGGACCACAACATCAATAGCAGTGTCGACCACAACAACAACAGTTTAGGCCTGTTCAGCAGAACAGAACAAGATTCCAGGCCGGTGGGCCATCAGCTTCTACTTCGGGTACTGGGAGTACTGAATTGAAGAAGGGGTTTTGGACATGTGGGGAGCCACACTACCAACGTGACTGCCCAGTGGAGAGGACTAGAGCATCTGAATCAGTCGGACCCACTACTGTGGGAGATTTGGGCAAGGCCCATCAGATTCATGCAGCGGTGAATAACCGCCAGACAGAGCACCACTCGACTCTTCTCGAGACGTCATGTACCGTCTCTGACTAGACCCTTAGTATTTTGATAGATCCCGGTGCTACCGAGAGTTTCATTTCTGGTGCAGCGCTAAAGAGGATTAAGGTAAAGACATTTGAATAGGATGAGTTTATCTTTGTAGAGATGGCTTCGAGAGCCAAACAGAAGGTTGGAGGAAAGGTTACGGGTTGTACCCTTAACCTAGGAGAGTTTGTCACTAGGGCCAACCTGTATGTCATGATCTTAGGATATTATGACGTCGTGATCGATATGGACTGGTTGGAATCACATGAGGCGATACTTAACTGTAAGACGAAACGGTTGATCTTGGTCGATGATGAGGGACAGAGACACATGATTGTATGTCAGAACTAGGGAGTTTCCCTGAGGTTTATCTCTTCCTTGCAGTTACGAAAGAGCTTGCGCAAGGGATGTAAGCTTTATGCGATCCTTGCGTTAAATGAAAAGGAGTAGCGTAAGGTCTAGAACACCTACCGGTGGTGAGAGAGTTTGCAGACGTCTTTCCGGAGGAGTTACCTGGGATGTCTCCAAAGAGGGAATTGGAGTTTACCATAGACCTAAACCTGGGGACTAAGCCGATACCTATAACGTCTTATCAGATGTCGACCTCGGATTTACAGGAGTTGAGAATGCAACTGAAGGAGTTGTTGGACCTAGGACTTATACGCCCGAGTGTGTCACTGTGGGGTGTGCCTGTTATTTTCATACAAAATAAGGATGCGTCGTGGAGACTCTACATTGACTACTATCAATTGAACAAGGAAACGATCAAGAATCAATATCCATTTCCAAGGATTGATGATCTGTTCGATCAGATGAAGGGTGCGATGGTGTTTTCCAAGATCGATTTGCGATCAGGGTATCACCAGTTATGGATCAAGGAGGATGACATCCCTAAGACCTCTTTTAAGACGAGGTTTGGTCATTACGAGTTTACTTTTTTACCGTTTGGACTGACAAACACCCCAGGGGTATTTATGAGTTTGATGAACAGGGTGTTCCGCGAGTACTTGGACAAGTTCATCCAAGTATTCATTGACGATATTTTGATTTACTCTCGGACGACGGAGGAGCATGACAAGCACGTGCGCTTGGTACTACAGTGTCTACGAGAGCACAAATTGTATGGGAAGTTGTCCAAATGCTCATTTTATCAATCAAAGATTCACTACTTAGGGCATGTTGTCTCCAACGAAGGTATCGTTGTGGATCTAGAAAAGGTCGAGGATATTATGGAATGGCCTGCGTCGACGAATGTCCTAGAAGTGTGTAGCTTCATGGGTTTAGCAAGATACTATCGATGATTCGTCAAGGGATTTTTGAAGATAGAAAATCCAATCACAGAATTGCAGAAGAAGAACAAGAAGTTTGTTTGGACCGAGAAATGTGCGGAAACATTTTGGAGGCTCAAAGAGCTATTGACAACTGCACCAATACTAAAGGTCCCTGACATGGATGTGGAATTCTTGGTATGCACTGATGCATCCAAGGAAGGTTTAGGCAGAGTCTTGATGCAAGATGGTCGAGTGATCACTTACATCTCGAGGAAAATGAGAAGGCATGAGGAGAACTATGAAATGCATGATTTAGAGTTGTTATCCATTGTTTATGCCTTGAAGGTTTGGAGACACTACCTTGGATGAAAATTTGAATTAAATACGAACCACTGTGGACTACAACACATCTTTATGCAAAGCGACCTGAACGCGTGACAACGACGTTGGTCGGAATTTCTTAGCGAGTAAGACTTCGAGATTACTTACATAAAAGGAACTGTGAACCAAGTGGTAGATGCATTGAGTCATAGACCATGCATATTTTCGGTGTTGCCTCTTCAGACGAATCTACGTGAAAACATTCTAACTTTACAGCGTGACGATGATTCGTACAAAGAGGCCGAGGATTTTATCGGACAAAACGCAATGATGGTACCAAGATTTGAAGGATTTACGTTTGACGACGATGGATTATTGATGTTTAAAAATCATATTTGTGTACCACCAAACGACGAGTTGAGGATTTTGATCTTAAACAAGGATCACAGAACAATATACATGGCCCACACAGGATTCACGAAGATGAGGGTGGACCTTAAGCCCTTATTCTTCTGGAAGGGAATGAAGGTAGACATAGTTAACTATGTGGCCAGATGTCTAGAATGTCAACAGGTAAAGGCTGAACATAGACATCCATCAGGATTACTACAACCACATGCTATTCCAGAGTAAAAATGGGAAGTTCTTTCGATGGATTTCATTGTTGGATTTCCACTAAGGAAAAGGAGACACGACTCGATTTTTGTGGTAGTCAACACTCTGACGAAGAGTGCTCATTTTATTCCTATGCGTACGACGTATCAGGCACCTGAAATAGCTAGATTTTTCATCAGTGAGATTGTGAGGTTGCATGGTGTACCTAAGAGGATTATCTCTGATCGAGGATCAGTGTTTATTGGACGATTTTGGGCTAGTTTCCAAGAGGCCTTGGGAACCCAACTTAAATTTAGTACTGCGTATCATCCAGAGATTGACGGGAAGACTGAATGAAAAAACCAAATATTGGAAGACATGTTGCGCATGTACATGATGGACCAACAAAAACGTTGGGAAGAATTCTTGCCACTGGTAGAATTCACTTATAACAATAGTTATCAAAGCACCATTAATATGTTTCCTTTCAAGTTTCTTTATGGGCGACTGTGTCAGACACCTTTGAGTTGGGATCGGCTTGAGGATAAGGTCCTAGTGGGACCAGAAGTGATCGAATAAATGGAAGAGAAAATGCAAACAATAATACAAAGGATAAAAGGAGCATAGGATAGATAAAAGAGTTATGCTGATGCACACCGTGTTGACCGTAGTTACGAAGTTGGTGATCAAGTTTTCTTGCGGGTAAAATCGCATAAGAGTTCGATCAAGTTTGGAAAAGGAGCTAAAATCTCTCCTAGGTTCGTGGAACTTTCGAGATTGTGGAGAGAAAAGGGCCCATGGCCTATCAACTAGCCTTGCCTAATTCTTTGAGGCGGATGCACGATGTTTTTCACATTTATGTTTTGAGACATTATATTAGTGATCCTATACATGTTATTAACATGAGTTATGTGCAGGTATTGGAACATGGGGCGCTCACAATTGAGCCGATCCGCATCCTGGATCATCGCATTCGATAGCTACGACGTCGAATGGTAGAGAAGGTCAAGGTCCAGTGGGACAACTATAGTTTGCACTCGGCGACCTGGGAGGATGCATATGATATGTGCCAACAGTTTCCATTTTTGTTTGATAGATAGACTTATGACATTGTGATACACATTATTTCAGCACTTATATACTGTGAAACTTCAGGACAAATTTTAGACCAAGAGGGGGTGTATGTAACATCCCGCTCTTGCGTGTGCTAAGTGAACTTGTTCTTTGAGGACACTTGATTGCAAGTGATCCGGACTATTATACTATTGGTAGTTGATTATGATTATGAGGCATTATGGACGAGATTATATGTTATTTTGTTGTATTGACTTAGATAGGTGCTATTGATTCAGTTCTCTTGAGTGTGCAGGATTTGGACCTTGAGGATGCAGAGGCATCGATGAAACCCTTGGACTCTGGATTGAGTTAGGGAGTGTACTATTGGGGTTTGATTGTTGTATATATGACATATGTGTGTCTGATTAGATGTTATGATTATGGATTTTATTTCTGACATGATTCGTTGATGATGTAGGTTGATGATAGATTGTCGACTAGACTCATATGTGGAGTAGAGGGGTCACACACGACTACTAGAGACGTTGAGGGAGAGGTGTGGACATCATCCCTGACATAGCCTACTAGCACTCCCGTCGTGGCTCAAAGTGTAGGTTAACAATTACCTAGTTCAAGAAGATCCACGATGTCGTGAGGATAGACTGCGAGAGTCGCTCACGATGATTCTAAGGGGTGCACAATAAGGAAGGGGCTTTATTCCTTAGAGGCGCTTAGTCTCCCATAAGATCACCTGATGGAGTTTTTACTCCAGGGGTTTTTGATGTCTACCAAGTCAGTCAAGAGGCGAGTGGCACCCTTGGAGAACATAATGTGTCTCGAAGGGCATGTTGCGCAAGGGAAACATAATGAGGTGAGTGGCACCCTTGGAGAACCTAGTGCGTCCTGAAGGGCATGTCACGTTGTTAACTAATAAGTGAATAAACCTAGATGGCCTTAGAACTAATGATGCGATGAGAAAATTTTAAAAACAATTTTTTTTCCCTAATAAAAATGTCACCCAACCTCGAAAATTAAAATCTAGGTCTAAGTTATACTTGTGGAAATAATAATAATAATAATAATAATAATAATCATTTTTAAACATGCGACAAGAAGGGGGTAAGCCATTCAATTAATTTATAAAAATCAAATTACTTTGGGGGATTACATTTTTAACATAAAAGAAAATAATTGTTTTGTTACTTATGCTAATTAAAAATTTATTAATTAAAAGAAAAAGGGGAAAAAGGTAATTTCCTACACTTGCTAATTTTGAGTTTTAGATAAAAGAGGGAAATTTAAAAGAATTAGGAAACTAAGGGAAAAAGGGGGAAACATAAAGAGAAAGGGAAACATAAGGAAAAAACAGAATGATTAACTTAGCAAGGAATCTTGCCTTTAAGAACTTTCTAAATTGAACTCAACTAGTAAATTAGTAAGGGGGTAAGTCATTCAAATGTGTAAGGAAATATGGGGACACCTAGGAGCGATTCTGGGAATGTTTTTAGGTGGGTGAGGGAAATAGGAGTAATTAAATAATTAATGAAATTAATTTTTGGTGCAACGAAGAGGATGGGTGACACATGTATAGGGAGGATTTTTCTGAATTAAATTATTGAACAATAAATTAAATGGGATTTTAGGAAAGAAAATGACTTAGAAACTCTATATAAAGGAAGGAGGAGGAGAAGTATGGATCAGTTTTGTGATGCATAAAATTACGATGAAAAATTTTAGACTTTTCTGACTTATCTTGTGGGAGTTGGGATACCCAGCTTGGTGAGGAGTGGTAGCTCGACCTTGCGAGGTGAGTTGGGAGCTAGTTGTTCTCTGGTTTAGTGTGCATGGCCCCTTTGCGGCTCGGGGGGATGAGGGGGAAGAAGAGTACCCCTAGCATTTGATGGGAGGTACCGGTGAAGTCACAACAGTCGGAAAGCGAGCGCTGCATGGAGCGCACGGGACAATGACTCGGAGCGGGAGACTCGAGATACGATACACTTGCTTTTATTCTAGAAGGTAGATTATTATTGACCTTACGCTTTCATTTCTATACTTTTAACTGTGTAAAGAAGGTGTTGGATTTAGCATTTTAATTGAGAACTTAATTTTCCCTTAGCCTTAAGCTCGCTGCTTGACTTGAGTCCCTTGGATTTCGACCCCTGGATGTTGTGACTGTCCTGTTGGTTTTATTGATTTATTGTGAAGAGTTGTGCTTTTCTTCATCCTCATCCCTAGATCATCAATTCATGCCTGAGCAGTCAGCTAGGAGCTGGATCGACAGTTGTCACTTCGGTGTTAATAGACCTATAGATCCTAAAGCCCTGCTTTTTTGTGCATGGATGATGAGCGAAGGATAGTTTGCCCGGCTGTCTACCTCTATTGGTTGTTCCTGGTCAAGTGATTGTCTTGCTCCTTGTTGCGATTGATTATCTTTGCGATTGTTATTCCCTTCCCGCAACGAACCGCTTATGATCTTCTACGTTGATCCCTGCGTTTTGATACCCTTCCTGGCAATTATTTAAGGCTGCGTTTTTAATGCTTCTCCTAGCGATTTTACTGTGTGTTTTTCTTTACTTCTAGTCTACCATTAGTCTGCGATTTTACTCTGCCTTGGCCACTCTGGACTGCGTCTTATTCTTTCATTACTCTGCATTTTATTTTATTCAATGGAATTTATTCTCTGCAATTCAACACACTTAACCAAAAAAAATTTAAACTCCGTGTTCTTAATATATTCCTGGATAATTTACACTCTGTGTTTCTTTTCTTTTTATCACCTTTAATGGAAAATTCTATCCAGTGGTCTTACCCATACCACTGCAGTGTCAGTGTGAAAGTGATACCCCACTTACTCACCTTACCAACATTTATTATTGGCATTTTCAATGTGCATGGTCTCGTTTTCTTTTTCCTGTGTATTGCTTGAGATTTATTAACTTTTGACTGCACCTTTAACATACTTGGACAACGAATAATGGTACCCCCCTGCGAAGTCTTGTTACATATTGATTTATCACTTGTAACTCAACAATTTCTTGTGTTAAACCTCTGTGCTTCATGACTCTTATTGGCATTTACCACTGCGTTTGACCCACTGCATTATCACTTTACCCACGTTTTTACTACTCCGAATTTATTTTATTAATCGAAAAGGATTTTAATAATCAGAGAAGGTTTTAGTATTCGGATGCTATTGAGTCTCCATCGCAAATTCCCTCTGCAAATCCTTATGGTTGGATGGTGATTTTTTTTCTTGGTGTTTAATAACTTCATCCACAAAATCTTCTCCCTCTACAATCACTGTATTTTGATGGAGATTGTACTCTAATTTTTATTTTAAGTTGATGGCGAATGAACCTCGTGTTTTTAATTTAATTGGATGATGAGTTTACCCTGTGGAATTAACCTTCGTTTTACATATTTAAACATCGATCTTACCCATTTATTTGAACACGTTTTCTGATGATAACACTCAGCAAGATCATGTATTGACTTGTAACGGATTTCCCTTTGTTGTTTTCGTTTGTAAACCTGTGAAAGACAACACATTTCTCTTCATGTGATTGTTTGTGTGTTTAGCGTTGTTGAGCAACGTGTATTTCCTCCTTGGCTACGATTGGGTTGAACCCAAAATCCAACAAACCAGTGGTTGTTACTGTTATCCCCGATATCTAGGGATAACTAGGAGATCATGTTTCGAGGTCCACAGGTCCTAGGCATGGAGTACCGAGAGCAGGATTGACCTGAGCATGGCCCTGGAGGGCCCATCTTTCTTTGTCACCACCAAACTTGTCCTGTCAGCAACAACAACTTCCATCACCACCGACTTGGACTTGTTTCGGAGAGGACTCTTGCTCCATGAGGTAATTGGTCCGAGGTATCATGGTATGTGTCATGTTTGGTTGTTATAACCTTCTTATATATGCATTAGGTTCCTTTCATTCCTGATGACTGCTTGGATCTTACACTAATCCACTTGACCATTGTTGGGGTGATTGATGGGGTGACTTAGCAAGCTTTTATTCATGGGTTTTGGTTAGCCACCAAAGGGGATTTGCAAAGCCATCGTCCGCTCCCACCATTCTATCATTTTACATCTTATATCTCGCTCATCTCTCCCATTCCCCTAGTCCAGCCATTAGGATGACCTTTGAGGGTTACACTTTGTCTTGTGGGAAGAAGGGGCTAAAGGCCCAGGGGGTAAAAGCAGCTGGTAAAAGATAAAATCCATAGGAAATAAAACCTAGAGATGCTTCGCCCAAGGGATCCCCTAGAAGGCAATAAAAATCCCCTTGATAAGAAACTAAAGGGACCCTAAGAAAAATAATAAAACAAAACCTAACCAAGATGATGGGAGGTCTCATCACAAGCCGACCCATTATGTTCATAGGTATCCAGTAGTATGACATTGCCATCATCTGTTCACCACGCCAGGGTAGTGACCTTTGGTTGCACAGCCAAGGGAAAGGGGGTCTCATCACAAGCCAACCTTATCATCTCTGTGAAGATACCAGTGGGTAACACTGTCAGCTCTGGTCACTAATCCAAGGCAGTGTCCTCTGGTCAGACCTTGAAGTAAAAAAGAAAGAAAATCAATAAATAAAAAGATAAAGGCAATAAAGGGCTTGGAAAAAATGCATCCATGATGGGTACAACTCACCTCCTACAGAGGCACCCACAGACAACACCTGCCCTTGGTCTTACTGTGACTGGACATCCCTAAAAACCATATCACCTCATAAAACATGGTTTGAATAATATTCTGAGGAAACTTTCCATCTCTT
>JZKD02S0005683.1:64191-82931 GCA_000966675.3 Picea glauca
AACATTATATGTGAGCATATTTATGGTATTTAATGCGTTGTGATAATTCAAGGATTGATATTGAACATTGAATGCTCTATCATTTTGTATTTGTTGAAGAAGTAATATTATAAGCCATAGCCTTTATTGCAATCATTGACTTCATCAATAATTACATTTATTTATGCTCATACATATATAATCAAGATAGTCATTTGTTTATGAAGTACTAACCATTGTTGCACATTTTAGTTTCATTTGCCTTGTCTCGCAAACAAGTGCCTTTTCAGTGGAATACCTTCATTTTGACTATCTTTCTCGGCAGTTATCTGCGAAGGGAAAACCTACTTTGACCCTAGAACCTTAATCCCTTGATCCTTTTCCTTCAATACCCCAGATTACTAGGGACGTCTCCCTTGGGATTAGCCACCCTGAATAGAAAGAGCCCCCCATCGAGGTGACAGTGGGTGGGGAAGCTCCCGTTACACCAGTTTGGTCCCTACCTTCCAACTACTTGACCTTGACTACAAACTGAGCGATAACAGTTACCCATGCATTTTACATTTGCCTGACAACGATGATAACCCTGTGTTTTACATTTACCAGTTTTACATTTACCGGACAACGATAATAACCCTGCGTTTACATAATTGTTATATGGACAATGTTTTAATAATTGACATTATTGTTTCTGGACAACGTTTACATAATTTGTTTTTGGACAATGTTTTAATGATTGGCATTTACATTTACAACGTTTTAATAATTGGCATTATTGTTTTTGGACAACGTTCCTCTTTTATTAATTAGCAATAATAATCATGGTTGTTGGATATCATTTAATAATAGCATCAAACTGCATTGAATGGTTCTGAAATGGCATTTAATTATGAACGGGTAGATAACATTAAATCTCATTGAATAACATTGAGGTGGCAATTATTTATAAGCAACATAATAGCATCAAATTTGCATTTAATAGCTAGACATGACATTTAATTATAAACAACAAAATAGCATTAACATGGCATTGAATAACGTCGAATGAATTTTATTTATAACTGCATAACATCATTAAATGGCATTAAAATTTGTGTTGAAATGGCACTCATTTATAGACAACAAAATAACATCGAATAGTGGTAAATAACATTGAAGTGGCATTAATTATAGACATCGATCTCATTAAGGTTTAGCCCTTTTTAAACAATAATGTCGATTATTCTATAAGAAATGTGGAGCACCTTTAAAATGTTAAGTAGTTCACTCTTTTTTAATGGACAGTTTATAATTGTTGATAAACGTAATTGATTTGGTTAAGTGCCTTTCTTAGTGGGCATTATGATAACATTATGACCTTAGTATCTTGGTAATAATTCGACCTTCTCACTTAGACATCTTTCATATTAGTTAATGGATGGGTTGTTGGCGGAGTCGGGTATTAGCTTGAGATTTTCCTTTGATTGTTGTCATCCTGCATGTCATCGACCTATTGCTTAGGGTGTGGGTGTAGTCTTCTTGTCAGTGGTTAGGCTCCTAGTGCGTGGATTTGTCTTGAGTCCTTTGTCTAGATAGGTATGTTGTGCCAGGGTTATCACCACACCTATCACCTCGGGACGACATGAGTCCTGATGAGGGGATCATGGTGCGCCCTATTGGATAGAGGCAAATGATATCGTGGTCGGAGGCTGTGCTTCCCATGTGAGTGTTGTTGATCGTTGTAAGTTGTTGTTAGCTCTTGAGCTATATTGCCTTTATGCGTTTGGTTTGCGCGCCTTGAGGTTCTAGTCATTGGTCGTCAAGGTCATTGTGTTAGGAGGGGGATGTTTTCTCTTAGCTTCTAGGCATGGTCATGATTGCATCGGGCAGGTAGTCGTTTCAACTTTATCCTTGTTTTTTTACGCATGTTTCGCTCAACTTCTCTTGTGCCAGTGCATGGAGTCATAGTTGTCTATTGCCTTTTCGATGGGCATGGTGCTCGCTGTTAGGTGTGTTGTTTGGCTGTAATTGTTGTTTTCATCCTGTTTATACAAAAGAAAAATTCGCACTTTCTTCTTCGCTTGTAGTCGTAATGATGGGGTTGTAACACAAGTGGAAACTGGAACATATGGCACCCTTATGTTCTAGTTGTATCATGATAAAAAATAAAACCCCTCCACTTGTTCCATCAAACATTTGGAAACCAGAACAGGTGGTAGGGTAGTATAGTGACAAAATTGTCTGAACATGCAACAAGAATTATGAACAAGAGTATGGAAAATTCATTTTTTTTTTTGCAAAAGGAGCGCAGAGAGATGAAAGGATTAAACATCAAAAAAACTAGTAAAACCTGTGTTTCCCTGAGTGCCTCTTTGAGGAGTGAATATGTATGGTTGCACGCAGGTTGGCATCATTGTTAGCTTTGTGAGATCAAGAGCGCTTCATACAGAATGTCGAGTCTGATGCTGAGTAAAGTATTCTTGTGAAGTTGTTCCTTCATATCCCTTCGCATCTCGAAGATGAGCTCCATATGTTTTGGTGCAAGGAGGCAAGTGGATTGTGAGTCTCAGACTAGAGCCGAGGAGGGCAGTGGAGGCCCTATTGGGCAGTCGGTCAACAAAATATCTTCATGAATTATACAAGTCACCCCTTCCATGGCACAAGCTGTATTAGGGGCAGCGTGATTGGTGCTAGGCGTGTCTTGGGAGTCCGAGACTGTGTAGAGAAGGGAATTCGATGGAACCATAATTGGATCTTCTAGAATTTCTTCCTCTACATAGGCCATTGGAGGTGAATTTTTCCCCCTATCACGACAAATTAGAGAGGTCGAAGAAGCCTGGGAAATCTTATGAATGCAAAGTTGCCTGGCTGCATAGCTATACCAAGAAGGTCCCCTATTAATCTTACCACACTCCCATGGCATGGCGGTGAGGGAAAACCAGATTGGACTTGTCTTGAGAAAGCGCAAAGCGAGGAGAATGACAGGAAAAAATCCCAAATGCAATAGTTGAGCCGAGTGGGAGGAACCATAACATACCCAGAGGAAATGGAGAGGTGCCAAGGGAGATTAAGTGACCTTGCACATGCCTCTCATACCCATCATCGTCCATCCTCCGTGGCCCATTGAGTGCTCCATTAAACCTATGTGAGGGAACTGTGAAGCCTGCCCATAAGCACTTTGAATTCTATCCTCCATTCGAGAAATGAAGGCAAGGGCGATGGCATGCTTATTAAATACATTGATCTGCATGCTATCGATGTGGCACCCCATTTGGGGTATAATTCTGAAATTTAGTTGAAGAAGTTATGAGTTAGATGTAAAATCTCTCCTTTTTAAATAAATGTGATCACATATGAGGGTGAGGGTGGGGGTGGTGGGAATAATAGAGAAAACTTGATCACACATGAGGGTGAGGTGGGGGGAATAATAAAGAAACATATTTTATGAGGGTGGGGGTGGGCAGTAATATAATAGAAAACACATCATTTTTTCTCCTATATTACCCCCTACCCCCACCCTCATATATGAGGGTATGTTTTCTCTTATATTACCCCCCACCCCCACCCTCATATATGAGGGTATGTTTTCTCTTATATTACCCCCCTCCCCCACCATGTTTTTTCTAATATTACCCTTCAACCCCACCTTAATACGAGGGTGGGTGATGGTGGGAGTGTCATGTTTTCTCTAATATTACCCCCCACCCCAACTTTCATATATGAGGATATGTTTTCTCTTATATTACCCCTCACCCCCACCCTTACCCTCATATGTTTTATCTAATATTCCCCCCCAACCCCACCCTCATATGAGAGTGGGGGTGGGGGGGAATATTAGAGAAAACATAATATGTTTTCTCTGGGGGGGAATATTAGAGAAAACATATTATGTTTTCTCTAATATTCCCCTCCACCCCCACTCTCATATTTTGTTTTTTCTAATATTACCCCCCACCAGGGTATAAATTTGACAGGCACTTGGGGGAAATATAAGAGAAAACATATCATGTTTTCTCCTATATTACCCCCCACACCCACCCTCATATATGAGGATATGTTTTGTCTTATATTACCCCACACCCCCATCCCCACCATGTTTTCTCTATTATTACCCCCCACCCTCATATATGAGGATATGTTTTCTCTTATATATGAGGGTGGGTGAGGGGGTTAATATAAGAAAAAACATATCATGTTTTCTCTAGTATTACCCTGACCCCCACCCTCATATGTTTTCTCTTATATTACCCCCCACCCCCACCCTCACCCTCATATGTTTTCTCTAATATCCCCCCCCCACAACCCCACCCTCATATGAGAGTGGGGGTGGCGGGGAATATTAGAGAAAAAATAATATGTTTTCTCTGGGGGGTAATATTAGAGAAAACATATTATGTTTTATGGTGGGGGTGGAGGGGAATACTAGAGAAAACATATCAGAGAATTTACATATTATGTTTTCTCTAATATTCTCACCCACCCCCACTCTCATATTATGTTTTCTCTAATATTACTCTCCACTGGGGTATAAATTTGATAGGCACTTCTACCCGTTAAGTAAATTTTTTATGACCAGTTTCTTCTTAAAACTATTCTTCCCGTGACATTTTATTTTTATTTTTTCCCGTCATTTAAATATTATCTGTCATATGTGTTTTTGTTCATTTTTATTGTAAATACAAAAGCATCCCGGACACAACATAAAATTATTATGAAATTGCATTTATCATAACGTCATCAAACTATTTCACATGGAATACAACACTATTAAAAAAATAAACAAAAAAGCTTATAGATTACCTTACCTTGATATAGCAACTTGCACACAGTTTCAATTTTGAAAATCACCAAATAAGAGGTTCCAACGACCAAACACTAAGTAGTATGCATGCAATGATGCCAAGATAGCTATTATAGCTATGAGAAAAGGAAAAAAGTTGTTACGAATGGTTGTTGTAAAAATAATAATAAAAGTTATGGATTGCAAAGTTTGAAATAATTATCTTTATTAATATAATGAAATAATAAATATTACTGAATTATTTTGGATTTATTTTTTAAAATAACAACTACTATTTTTTTCTAAAATGAAACAAAATAGAGCTTGTGAGAGGCTGGTCACACTCATGATTATTTTTATTATCAAGATTCATGAAGACATTAAAAACACAGATAGGGAGGTATTTAAATGTGGATTCTCAAAAACCAAATACAATGATAAAATAAGTGTGCAAGAAGGTGTTTTCTAGCTTTATCCAAATGAAGACAATTTCCATCACTGCAATGCCAATTTAATATTAATGAGCCTTACCTTTGTAGATAGTTGCATGCAGGTTTTGGGCAATGTTTCTAAATCCTTGATCTTTTCTTCCCTCTCAACCTTTACTTTTCAACCTGTAGGATGTGATACGGTCCAATTTCCAAAGAATCCTCGCAACTTGTATGTTGTGAATGAGCAGGTGTGCACATGCACACCCCGTGCTATAATATTTGTAACTTATGCAATGTGCTATACATGCAACTTGTGATTTGCAACCCCCATCTACTATAGAATTTGTAACATGTACTATGCATGACCTTTGCTATAAAATTTATAGCTTGAGTTATGTATGCTTTACACAAAAATCAACATTCAAATTTAGGAAATTGTTATTATATTATATTATATATTAAAATATACAATGTCATTATATTATATATTATAATGTATATTGTTATTAATAATATATTGTTATTATATTATATTATACTATATATATGGCGATATGAGAAATTTTTTTATTTACCTGTCAAATTGATGATTTAAAAAATTAAATGAATGTCATTAATGACATGCAAATTTAAAAGTTCCCGGTATTTGACGATTAAAAATGAAAAAATGGGCAAATACCCGTCAAATTTAACCATTTCCCTTCACCCCCACCCTCATATGAGGGTGGGAGTGGGGGGTAATATTAGAGAAAACATGAAGGGGTAATATAAGAGAAAACATATCAATTTTTCTCTAATATTACCCCCCTATATGAGGGTAGGGGTGGGGGTTAATAACGATATATTTTCTCTTATATTAACCCACACCCCCACCCTCATGTTCGCTAATATTACCCTCCACCGTCACCCTCATATTATGTTTTCTCTTATATTACCCTCCACCCCCACCCTCACCATCATATTATGAGGGGGAATATTAGAGAAAACATATTATGTTTTCTCTAATATTACCCCCCATAGAAAACATATTAAGTTTTCTCTAATATTCCATCCCACCCCCACCAATGAGGGTGAAGTGGGGAATATTAGAGAAAACATACTATTTTTTCTCTAATATTCACCCCATCTCCACCCTTAGATTTTTTTCTCTAATATGAGGGTGGGGGTGGGGGTTAATAATGGTATATTTTCTCGTATATTAACCCCCACCTCACCCTCATATTCTCTAATATTACCCCTCCATCCTCATATTATGTTTTCTCTAATATTACCCCCGACCCCCACCCTAAAACATAATATGTTTTCTCCCCCACTCCCACCCTCATATTACAGAAAACACAATACCCTCATATGGGGGGCGGGGGGGGGAATATTAGAGAAAACATGGGTGGGGATGTGGGGTAATATTAGAGAAAACATTATATGTTTTCTCTTATATTAACCCCCAACCCCACCCATGTTAAGTTTTCTCTATTATTCCCCCCACCCCCACCCTAACCCTAACCCCAACCTAATGTTTCTCTAATATTACCCCCGACCCCCACCCATGTTTCCTCTTATGTTAACCCCCACCCCCACCCTCATATATGTGGGGGGTAGGGGGAATAATAGAGAAAATTAGGGGGAATAATAGAGAAAACTTATTAAGTCTTCTCTATTATTCCCCCCACGCCCACCCTAATTATTTTTTCTCTATTATTCTTTGAACCCCCACCCTAATTTTTCTCTATTATTCCCCCGACCCCCACCCTCATACATTATGTTTTCTCTAATATTAACCCCCACCCTCATATATGAGGGTGGGGGTGCGGGACAATATTAGAGAAAACATACTCATATATGAGGGTGGGGGTGGGGGATAATATTATAGAAAACACGATATGTTTTCTCTTATGTTTTATCTAATATCAAGCCCCACCCCCACCCTCATATATGTGGGGGGTGGAGGGAATAATAGAGAAAACATAATAAGTTTTCTCTATCATTCCTCCACCCCCACCCTTGTTTTCTCTATTATTCATGAGGGTAGGGGTGGGGCGAATAATAGAGAAAACTTATTATGTTTTCTCTATTATTCCCCTCACCCCACCTTCATATATGAGGGTGTGGGTATATGAGGGTGGGGGTGGGGAAATAATAGAGAAAACATAATATCCCCAAATGAAATATGAGGGTGAGGGTGGGGGTGGGCGTGGGGAGATAATAGAGAAAACATATTATGTTTCGGTGAGGGTGAGGGTGGAGAAATAATAGATAAAACATGAGGGTGGGGTGGGGAAATAATAGATAAAACATATTATGTTTTCTCTATTATTCCCCCAAATGAAATTTTATGGATTATTTGTTTGAAGACAAATTATATAATTTTAGTTTTGAAAGTTTATAAAGGAACTACTATTAATTATGAAAATAAGATTATGGTTTTGAAATAATGTAATTTTTTATTTTATTATAATTTTTTAATTCAATTTAATAATCATATTTATTTTTAAAACTTTATCTTAAGTGTTATGGTCAAAATTCTAAACTCCACTCATGGAACATTGTTATTTTAGAAGAAGCTCATAAGTTTCTTAACATTGATTTTATTTAAGTTGAAAAGGTATCATCATCTTAATGAGAATGTGTGGAGGTCAACTTAATTGAAGGTTTTCTAGGCACAATTTAAGTGGGCTTAATGATCAAGAACATTGATTTTTTCTTTGGAGGTTACATGTTCAATGGAGAGGGGGTAGGGTATGTACATGTCAACAAGTTTTTGTTTGTAAATATTTGTGTGACACTTACAAGGTAATAGCACTCTCACTCTCACTTTTAAGGTTAGTGAGTGACAAATTTAATTTCCCAAGCAAACCCCAATGCCCCCAAAAAAATTACATAGAAAAAGTGAAGGTCTTCTAAATTATGTCATGATATAGTGTAGAGACTATCGACAATTCTAACTCTTGGATTATGGGAACACACTGTTTTATTGTAGGATTTGTAAACAAACAAGTCATTTGAAGGAATTGTGTTCTAACATACTGGTCCCTCAAGGAGTAAAATGTTACAACAAATAACCCAAAAGTATGGCATTCACTGCAAAAAAAAACTTCTAGACATAGTTTCAAAAACAATTGTAAAGAGATTGCCCTATGATGCATCGCAACCTATGTGCCCAACCCTCTCTTTGAGGATCATGATGTTGATATAGATTTAGTGTGTCTCTCTTCTATGTAGGTAGTTAAGGTTGGCAACTCCTCGAATAGGTTGAACATATATAATAAATCTAATAACTCTAATTTTGGAAAAGGAAACAATGTCTTGACCTAGTTCAACATAGTTTCAAAAACAATTGTAAAGAGACTGGCCTATGATACACCACAACCTATGTGCCCAACCCTCTCTTTGAGGATCATGATGTTGATATAGATTTAGTGTCTCTCTTCTATGTAGATAGTTATAGTTAAGGTTGGCAACTCCTCAAGTAGGTTCAACATATATCATAAATCTAAAAACTCTAATTTTGGAAAAGAAAACAATGTCTTTACCTAGTTCAACATGTGTAAGGAGTACAATGTCTACATCAACTACTAATCCATTAATAGATTAAACATAAATCTAATAATCTATTAATAGATTAAACAAAAACATAAAAAAAATGAAGAAAAAATAATAATCGGTATTTCTTCAAATATTCCACATCCATCTTCTCACAAAGAATATATCTCTTATGTATGTACCAATTTTTTAGCTTTTCAATGTTTCCCAAAAATCAAGAGATTGATCACTCGATTTTGGGATTGGGGCCCACTATTTATCTAGAAACAAAGTTTATAATTAAAAACAATAAAACTTTAATAAACCATTAAATGCATCGAAAAGGGTTGAACCTTTCCCATGGATTCTCTTACTTTGAAAAATATAGACTTGGTGAAATTTATTGTTAAACTATTTCGAAAACATCTTGGAAAAACAAAATTGTCAAATTTATTATATAAAGGAAGTTTGAAAATAAACATTTTTTTTTTAATTTATTTTCTCTATTAAATTTTGGGTAAAGTATATTATATAGAAGAAGGTAACTTTGGATAAAATTTATTATATAAAAAAAGGTTAACTATAAATAACATTTCTTTTTAATTAATTAATTTATTTTTTAACTTATTTTGTATTATATTTAATTTTGATTAATTCAAAAAAAAATAGACATGTATTCTAATTAATCATTTGTTTTGTAATTTATGAATCATTTGTTTTGTAATTTTATGAAAATCATGCCATATAAATTTATTATATTTTTAAATCTTTTTATATGATGATAATAATTATAGTTAACATTTATTGAGATCAAACCTTAAAAAATAAAGAAATTATTGAGTTTTTTTTAATTATATTTAATTTTGATTAATTCACAAAAAATAGACATGTATTCTAATTAATCATTTGTTTTGTAATTTATGAATCATTTGTTTTGTAATTTTATGAAAATCATGCCATATAAATTTATTATATTTTTAAATCTTTTTATATGATGATAATAATTATAGTTAACATTTATTGAGATCAAACCTTACAAAATAAAGAAATTATTGAGTTTTTTTAGAAGCTTTGAGAGAAGTGTTCCTAAATTACCATAGTTTTGATTAGTGAAAAGGTTAGGAAGGTAAGTATTACAACAAATATTTTGAAATTGTGATATAATGTGGGTGTATACATGACAATCTAAAAGAAAGTGTTTTTCATCTTCAAACCTCTTAGTGCCACAAAGATGACAAATTCTTTTGATCCACCCCATGTCCTATTTCACTATGGAGCTCATGAGAGTTTGTCTTATTTTGGCAATGTTAATTTTCTTGTTGACACTAGTCAAAACATAGAAATACTTTTGATCTTCTAGATTATGGCTAATCACTTCCTTATATTATCTTAATTTTATTTTATCGTCTAACTCTTCATGGCAACACAATTTCTCTTTAAATTTAGATGCAATAATATGCTTGACATTATCGTTATTTTACAAAGGGCGTTGTCTAACTGTTCTACGAAATGACTTTTTTCGCCAGAAGTTGGCGACATAAATATGCACGAAATCACTATTTTTTATTATTTAAAATCCATTTCTGAATGCAAAAATGGATTCAACATGCTGAAAAACCCCCGGGGCACTCAGATTATACATAAATAATCACTCAAATATATAGATCTAACAATTGCTCGCCATATTTCAGGCAAATGTCCTAGGAAAATATCGTTGGAGAAAAATCATTTCATAGAACATTTATACTACGACTTTTACAAAGTGGAATCTTCCTTTATACCCTAATGATTTAGCCAAGACTTGACATCTTTATGTCAACCTCACTTGGATAATAAGTGGTTTTTATTAAAGTTTAATGTAATCATAGAAAGCCTCTTCTTTCATGTTGTTTATCTTAATAATTTAATTCAAGTACCTAATCATAATAATATTCACACTATTTAATAATAATATTTGTTTAACATTTAAATATTTCCAATTTTAAATTAAAAAATTTCTATTTAAAATTTTAAAATTTTCACATTCTTTTTTAAAAGCAAAAAAATAATTGTAGATTTCTATTAAAAGTATACAAAATAATACAAGCTTGATTCTAGGTTTCTACCAAAAACGAAAACCAAGGATTCCCTCAAAATTCGAAGATCACCAAAACTTACAAAATCCCACATGCCAGAAAGTTCTCCTTACAACTGAAATACATATCATTTTTTCATAACTAAAACAACATAAACAATAATCATAAAAATATAGCCAAAAAGGATAATATCAATGTACCTTACAAACTATTCTGACATTGAAAGAGTCTTTGTCCAAAATTTTTACATTTTTTTTTAGAAAAAAATTATCTCAATTATATTAAGAATATAATTTTTTTTCTTCTCGAATCTCTTCACATTCACATGTTCCTTAAAATAATCAATTTACCTTATCATTCACGCTTTTTATTTTCAAAACTTAATTGCTTCCTAACTTAATAATCATTCTCTTTAACATGCAAATTCTCTATTCCAAAAAGTTGAAAAGATAAATTTTCTATATAAACTTTGAATTTTTCATAGTTTCCACTTTTATATATTTCATCCATTTTAAAAGCGTTGATTACACGATGTCAATTAAAATAATAAATATTATTATATATATTTCACCCATTTTAAAAACGTTGATTACACGATGTCAATTAAAATAATAAATATTATTAGCAGATAACACAAATTTAAAAATCATTGTTGACAGGTCCCAACAAATGATATAAATTTAATAACAATTTTAAATTAAATATTAATATTTACATGCCACTACTAAGTTAATGTCATAATTATCAATATTATATCATGTTCAAACTACTAAATACATAATGTCAAATTGGAATTTTTAAATCACTCTTTTCACGATAAATATTATATTAGTGACCTTCATAATTATTAACGTATTGAGAGATGATTGGTAGAGCATGCTCAAACTTCTAGGAATATCTTTGGAAATTTCAAATCTCTAGATGGCATTCATTTTCCCATAAATATTATATAAGGTGTTTTGTATACGTAAATCTTGTAAAACTCGTCCATGTTTCACATGCAAAAGACTATGCTTTTTCTTTAAGTTTGTAGATTGAGATTAGAGATTTTAATATCTTATTAAAATTATTTTAATTTTTTTTTTATTATATAATAATAATAATCTAATTTTAAGGTTATAGTTAAGTTAGACATCAAATTGGTGTATTAAATTCTTTTATTTGTGAAATGATTGTTAAAATTTACGGAGATGTACACCTTTTTTTCCACGGGGAAGTTTCTCATTTATATTCAACAGTATATAAAGCTTTTTACAGAGCAACATTACAAAATCCGTCCTGGAGACTCAGCAAGGTTCGACCACAGGACCTCCTCCCATCTCTTGGAGAAAGGTACGCTTGTCTTACCGTCTGAGCTGTCCCACGGGACTTCGAAGATATACAACTTGAGTAGGCCTAATATGTAACATTGATATTAGTAATGTGAGGACATGTGACATTGATATTAATAATTTATAGAACTTATTAGAACGCATAATATGGTTATCCATAAATTGATTAAGTAGTTAAATTGTTTTGAGGGTACCATTTATCCCACAAAGAAAGAGGTCCCATATATCAAATTTAGCATTTAGTTAGGATGTAACCTTAAGTTAGATTTTTTTAAATAACAAGAAGTAAATTTATATTAAAAAGAGAGTGTTGTGGCATAACCAAACAATTAGGACAAAATACAAAATTTAAGCCAAGGCTTTAAGTCTAGTACGAAATGAAATCGAGTTCTACCTAGAAAGGCTTGCAATCTTAAAAGACCTTGCTTTATGCTAGCAGATATATTGCCTTACATGTTGTTGGAGCAAACATACTACTCAAAAAAACATATTGAAAACATAATTAAAAAGGAAGGGAAGTACTAGTTGCTTCACCTCTTCTAGGCTTCTACTGACCAACATTTTTTTTGTAGATTTCTTCTCTAAGGCCCTACAATTATGCTCCTTGACATTTCTATCTTGAAAAACACTGCCTTGCTCCAGTTTCAATTTAGGGATTTGCAAATGATCCTCATAAACCCAAGTAGATTTTGTCAAGGAAGAAGAGTCCAATTGAGAGGGGGTATTCATTGTTGATTTTTCATATGAGGTAGTATTGTATATATATGAATATGAGATCGATATATGAATTATTGATATGATATAATTTAGGACCCTGGTATATATACTTGAGTGAAGTGCCTTTTCATAATGGACATGTCTTTTCCATTATATCTTTTCTTTATCAATGATTATATTAATATATAATAAATTATTATATTATATAGTATATAATTAATAATCATATTTATTAATGGAGAATGTCTTCCTGATGTTGTCAAAACATCAACACTCCCTCTCAACGAGGGAGACATTCTGCATCATGTCAAAGTTTGTCTCTGAAGTATACAAACTTCACTCTAGACTCATGACACATGTCTGTCAGTGTTGGAAGATGTCTCTCTCCCAATAGAACCAAGGGGAAACTCCCTCTGCGACTCTCTCTATGAGCCAATTGACTCTCTCTGAGATCAAGGTCACTCTAGGTCCGCATGTGATAGCATCTAACATCTTGAGTCTTTATCATTCCTTGTCAAATCACCATGAATAGGAAAAATACCACACCAGGGTCGTTCACCACAGGTACACCCCTATAAGTCAATGTCATCCCAATGCTATTTGATACATGGAAAGCACCTCAAGCATCTTGAGTCGATATTATTCCTTGTCATGATCAAGGAAGGACTATGCCTGGGCCCATTTATCACAAGTACACCCTTGTCATAAATGTATCCTATCTCCATTAGTCTATAGCCCAATCTAGGAGAAGGTCTGGCCGATGCTTACTAAGGCCAATCATGTGTGTTTATACATGTCATGTAGTTGGTATCCACAAGACTTGAGCTTAGCTCATCCTACAAAGGGAGGTCAATCCCTTGGGGTTGATTAAGCTAAGTCATCTTGAACCATATTTGACATATAGGGGTTCCCTCATGAAACCAACGTCTCATCCCACTCATGAACTGTGTCCATACTAGACATTTCGTGGTTCCATCATGGAACACATGTCTAAGACATATCAAGGTTCCCTCATGGAAACGATGTCTTCTCTAGGACACATCGAGGTTCCCTCATGGAACCAATGTCCCCCAAGAAATATCAAGGTTTCCTCATGAAACCAATGTCTTGGTTCCTTCATTTGACCATCTAAGGCACCTCAGGATGAAGTCCACATTCCCCCCTACTAGTCCACACAGGACCCTCTAGGGAGAATGTCTCCCGCTTGTTTCCTCAAACATCAATGCTCCCTATTAACTAGGAAGGTATCTTTCCATGATGTCTTCATCTAGTAGTCCACTGAATACTCTACAATCAACTAGTAGCACACAACTACTACCATACCATCGGTAGCTCAAATAATCTACCACAGTCTATGTGATAAAGTAGCAACATGAAACTACTTCCAAGTGATCTAGTAGTCTCCATGGAAATCACCTAGTAGCACACAGCTACTACAATACCATCCAATAGAACACGACTGTGCTAATCCATAGTAGTACACAAATATTGTCCTATGGTACACAACCACTGCTAGTAGCACACAACTACTGTCTAGTGACACACAACCACTGCTAGTGGTACACAACCATTGTAGTAGCACACAACTACTATATAGAGACACACAGTCTCTGC
This sequence comes from Picea glauca, assembly GCA_000966675.3. Lineage (NCBI taxonomy): Eukaryota > Viridiplantae > Streptophyta > Pinopsida > Pinales > Pinaceae > Picea > Picea glauca. Next base: position 78,617 of record JZKD02S0005683.1, read on the forward strand.
TAGTAGTACACAACCATCGTAGTAGCACACAACTATTATCCAGTGACACACAATCACTGCCAATGGTACACAACCATTGTAGTAGCACACAACTATTTTCCAATGACACACAGTCACTGCCAATGGTACACAACCACTGTAGTAGCATGCAGCTACTGTCCAGAGACAGATAGTCTTCACAAGAGATACAAAACCACCGTAGTAGCATACAACTACTGCCTAGAGACACACAATCTCCACTAGTGGTACACAACCATAGTAGTAGAACACAACTACTGTCTAGAGACACACAACCTCCACCATAGTCTCACGACTATGCATGTGTCCCACAATTGTCACCCACTCAATGGAGTGTCACATGACTACAAGGACCATTCTTCTTGATCAGGTCGCCATCTATGCCACGGGTAGGGACGACTTTTATAAGTACACATATTATTTTTTATAATATTCTTTGTCGAATATATACATTATGAAGACCGAACATAGTTACAATTTCAAGTCTCCCTCTTAACTAGGGAGGTATTCATAACAACTGGCTAAATGTATTCAAGTTGATCAAATTTATCTAAAGAAAAGTTACATCAAATATATCATGACGTATCATCAACTGCATCATATCTGAGCCATAATTCATTTGGCATGGTGCACATCAAGTCATATCATCCACTATATCATCTCTAAGTCATAGTAGCATGATGTGAATGCATCATATCTAAGTTGTACTGACATGATATGGAGTATCATCTACATCATTTCTAAGTTGTACTAGCATGATGCACATCAAGTCATATCATCCATTATATCATCTCTAAGCCGTAGTAGCATGATGTGAATGCATGATATCTAAGTTGTATTGACATGACATGGAGTATCATTTACATCATTTCTAAGTTGTACTAGCATGATGCTTATGCATCATTTCTAATTTGTACTATCATGATGCTTCTGCATCATATCTAAGTTGTATTAGCATGATGCTTATGCATCATATCTAAGTTGTACTAACTTGATGTAGATCAATTCCTCTACATCATCTCTAAGCTATACTAGCATGATGCTACTACATCATATCTAATTTGTACTAGCATGATGCTATTGCATCACATCTAAGTTGTACTAGCATGATGCGCCTCATGCAACTACATCATCTCTAAGTTGTACTAGCATGATGCTACTGCATCATATCTAAGTTGTAGTAGCATGATGCGAGTCATCTACATCATCTCTAAGTTGTACTAGCATGATTCTACTGCATCATATCTAAGTTGTACTAGCATGATGCTACTGCATCATATCTAAGTTGTACTAAAATGAATTGACTCCGGACATCTGTATCATATCTAGTTGTATTAGCATGATGAAAAAAAATCATATCTCAGATGTACTAACATGATACAGATCAACACTCCCTCTCAACAAAGGGAGCAATCTCCACAAGTCCCAACTTGTTCCTAAAGTACACAAGCTTCCCTTTGGACAAGGGCTTCGTCATAATATCTTTTATCTGCTCATTGGTGGAGATATATTGGAGTTTTACTTCTCCCTTCCAGACTCGATCACAGATGTAATAATACTTGATCTTGATGTGCTTTGACCTATCATGGAACACCATGTTCTCTGAAATCTTCACATAGCTTTGATTGTCAAGTTGAATCCGACACCTGATAAAATAGTCCATAAATCAACTTATGGAGCCATATTGCTTCCATACAAGCATCACATGTTGTAATGTACTCTACCTCTACAGTGTTGAGTGCCACAAACTTTTGTTTCCTACCAATCCAAGATATCATGGCTGAGCTCAAACTGAAATAGGTACCAAAGGTACTCTTTCTGTCATTCACACTCCCTGCCCAATTAGAGTCTATATATCCCTGCAACATTTCTTCTCCACTTGAGAAGTATCTGAGTCCATACCCAACTATACCACATAGGTACCTCAACACATGTTTTGTAGAAACCCAGTGCAATTGCCTTGGTTCACTCATGAAATGACTCAAGGAACTCATAGAAAAACATATATCTGGCCTGGTATTCACCAGGTACATTAGGGACCCAACTAGTTGTATGTACATCACAGGGTCCACCAAATTTGAGTCTGAAGTTGCCTCATTCAATTTTTTCAAATTTGATATCATGGGTGTGGCCATGGACCTGCAGTCCATCGTGCCATATCTCTGCAAGATCACAAATGGGTACTTCCTTTGTCAGCGGAATTTCTTTCCTGGATTTTTCCACACCTCCAATCCCTTGGAAAATACTCAATCTCCTGACACGAACAATGGATCATCCCAAAAGTAACCAATATGGGACTAGCTCCTCTAGAAGTGGATCTTCATGTACTGAGAGTAGCTCGTCCACTCTTTGTGCAACTTCTCCCTCTAGATATCTACAACTTCTCCCTTTGGGACTCATACTGTGTTTTCCACCTCCATTGGCTATATCACCATAGATGTGCTACATTGGGTCTGACTAGTTGTATCCACGATCACTGGAACTGTCTCCGTTATCTAGTATGATCCGTCCTAGAGGTATACCGCTCCTAGAGACTTTTTGTCTCTGAGCATAACGTATGGAAATGTCTCTCCTTGCCATCGTGTTGGAAGGTCTTTCCCTCAATGCATGCCTTTCTGCATGAGCCAACTGGCTCCCTCTTACACTGAAGCAAACCCTGCTTGTCTTGTTTGCCTCACTGGTTGCTCCCTCTTTCTGGGAGAACCCTCTTTCCATGAGTCTTCTTTTCATGAATTTCTTTCAATTTTCATAGAATCAACTTCTCATCTTCATCAGGGGCACCCATATTTAAATAGGATTTCAAAATTTTATAGAGTTATTGTCAGATAACTAGATGTACAAACTGAGATCCCATGAAGTCTATGTTTGCCTCCTTATCTTGCAACTGCACAACCCACATTGGCATACACAATTGATCTTGAGGAAAACAAATCATAGTTATGCTCCAAGGCCAAAGCATGCTATCACATGACACTTTGATTTTTAACAAGTTTCTTCCAATCTCCGTTGTAGCCCCAATCCCAGCTTGGACTATATTTAATATCTTTCTACTCAGTCCTCTTTGTTTCCTGATATAGTTGTTGCCCAATTTGAACTTCATTTTTCCTCATTTGAACTTCATTTTTCCTCATTTATAAAAACATCAATAACATAGATATCATGCTCCTAAATGTATATTCTAAAGACTTCACAATTGATTTCATCAACTGAGTTGATTTTTGGTGATTTCTTTTCTAGTTTCCAATTCCATAGTTATATACTTTGCCTCTGGTTTTTACAAAAGATGAACAGCAACTGACATTCGTCAATATCACCTCAGAACTCATGTATGTTTTGAATTGCATGAATAATATGCGAAAATGTGTGAATCAATTGTCTTTTAATAAAATGGTGTTCATTAAGGAATTAAAGTGTGTTTCTGTATTTGACATTGTAATTTCTGTGATATCCAGGAAAGATATCAAAACGCCATCGATATCCCTTGAGATTTCTTCGTAATACAATTATTAGTGGTTTTTATTTAGAAAATGGGTGTAGGCTCTCTTAAGAATATAGTGTTGATATTTTGATATAACTACGAAAGATATTCTTTTGTATTTGTATTGGTCAAACCCAGAGAAGGTTATTGTAATCTTATTGTATAAATCAACTTAAAATAAATTATTATTTTATTGTTATCCTTGTTGTAAAATTCAAAACAACCCCTCTTAGGGTTGCGTCTTTTCGAGAGTCAATTATGTGTATAAATAGAGGCCGAGTTCCTCTCATTTGTACAAACACACAACTCGCCTTCTCTTGTGTATTTGGAGCATAGCAAGGAAGGTCTAGTGTAGGAGGTATTGGTTTCTTGGTATTTGGTATCTTGGTCTTGGTCTATTTGTGGAGAGCTATAACGTGAAATTGTACCAGTTGAAGGAATCTATACTGAAGAATTGGTTGTTGGGTTTTCTCCCCCATGAGGGTTTCCCAGGATATATCTTATGTTCTGTAATTATTTATCTTTTAGTGATCCTATTACATGCAATTGTTAATTAATGTTAAAGAAGATAACTACAACTTCTAAAATTCTAACATGGTATCAAAGCAGGCATGCATATAAGACAATTCATAGATCTAGATTCACAAGGATGATTTTAGGGGCTAAATTTCGCTCATGGGCTAATTTTCCATGGTTTTTCCCCCAAAAATATTCGCTATTCTAAAAATGATTCGCCCAAATTCTATAGGATAAAATTATTTTACCTTAAAAATCGCCAAAATTTTATACAAACTATATAAAATCCTTAGAAATTTGAAT
>JZKD02S0005683.1:99063-110311 GCA_000966675.3 Picea glauca
TTATAAACATAGTTTATTACTTACATATTAATGATTTCTTTCAGATAGATTGGTAAAAGACGAGAGAAGAGCATCATGTGCAAAAGTTGTGTTCATCCCCATACATTAGAAATTAGAGGAACATGACACAAGGTGAATCTTGTCCAACCATATGTTAGGAAAATATTATGATCTTAGTTGCGATCTCTATATTTTAGAACTAATTTTGAAATTTCCTACTTCAATTTATTTTGGCAAGAGAAGGTATGATTTTGTTCACTGATCTTTTTTCACATAATTTGTATTACTTGTTATTTATTACTACATTTCTAGGCCAATATTTGATGAAATTCAAGTGTTTTAACTCAACCTCTTTTCATCACATGTACAGGGAAATAAATGGAAAATCAGATGGACTTTCAAAGGCTGGTCTACAGTTGGAGAATGGACAGTGGCATATTCAAGAGCTTAAGGATAGCCAACACTCTGCATATTTTCATCCCACTTTGTTTTGAGCTTATTCTGGATGGATGAGTATATATTGATGTTGATGTAACGGGGATTTAGGAGGGTTACTGGTTCATTTTGATTATCTATATGGAAAATTGTTAAAACCTTTTTGATAAATCTAAGTTTAGAACTCAGAGTGTTGTTCAGAGACTAGTTTTTTGCTCCCTTGTGGAAGACAACATTTGTAATATTCTATACTATGAAGAAAATTCCAGATGGGAAGTAGTTATTTCCGTCTCTTTGTTGAACATGACAAAAATGCTTAAATGCACAAATGTAATTCTATATTAATATGAATAAAATTATAATTTTTCCAATGAAAAAAGTGTATTCTGCTCCAAGTTATCAATTGTTTCCCTAAATTTATTACTACATTTCTAGCCAATATTTGATGAGTTTTTGTATAATGGATGCATTAGCTGACTATAAGATGATCCCAAGTCTAGTAGATTTTTCTGGGAGTTTAATTTGTTCCATTCTATTCCTAATTGATGAATATAACAACGATAGACTTGGGGAGTGGGGATTTTCATTTTCATTTTCATTGTTGCGGATAATGGTGCTGATGTTGGGATTAATTTACATTTTTCCAATGCTTAGGAGAATGATTTTTTTTAGCTAGTTTATTTGGTATGGGAAGATGCATTTATGTATTTGTAAATTTGTTTTTCTACAAATATAAATGTGCAACTTCAAAGAATACTGGTGAAACATGGTTGTGCTCTAATAATGGATCCAAGAATATAGAGTATTTCCTAGATATATCAGATGTGAGTAATAGTTTCCTAACTCAAGGCAACAACCAACCCTAACCCTCAGGTTTACATACAAAAATTGGATGAACGACTATCTAGTCCAGTAAGATTGTTGAAAACATTGAGAGAAATGGCCTTATGAAACTACAACTTTCCAAAAGTATTCAACATGTTTTCCAAGAAATCCAAATATGGCCACAAAATATTGAAGACTAAAAGTTAAAAATATAGACAAATCAAGAATTAAAGGAAAAGGACATTCTTGGATAGAGCATCAATGTTGTCCTGACTCCTAACTATGTAAGAGGAATTTGTCATAACTATCATAAAGTCTTTCATCACCTTACACTGACCAAAAATAGAAGATGGCAAGTGCCATAAGTGTGAGGACTCTGTCATAGGGGTGTAAGGGAATCTCTCTCACATGGCACACACATACTGAAAAGAATTTGATTCAACACTAATGCACCCTCTTTTTAGGAGAACAACCAGGGCCAACCAAAAACTAACACTTCCTCTTTGCAAGGAAGCTGTTCTCCACCAAGCCGAGCTTCTCTTTTAGAATATTGAACTTCCCCTTTGGAAAGGGTTTTGTTAGAATGTTAGTGATTTGCAAGTAGTTGGAACATAATCATGAACAATAGTTGCCTTCTATACTCTGTATCTAGAAGATGGCATTGGTAATCTATGTGCTTGGAGTGATCATGAAACACTGTATTTTTCAGAGAGCTTGATACAACTTTAATTGTCATGGTACTCAACTATGGGATCCAACATCTGATCCAACTTTGCAATAATATTTCAAATCCAAATGGTCTCACAACATGTTGATGACGCTGTGGTATACTCTGCTTCAACTGAACATATACTCGATCCCAAGTTCAAGCCGTAACGAGAATTTCTCTTCCTTGGGCTTGCATCTTCTGCCCAATCTAAATCTGCAAATCCACGTAAAAATGACTCACCATATTTCACATACCTCATGCCATAATGAACTACACACTTCATATATTTGAGTACATGTTTGTGATATTTCCAGTGAATATGTCGGGGTTCAACCATGAACTGGCTCAAAATATTCACCAAAAACAAATTTCAGGCTTGGCATTCACAAGATACATAAGGAAACTGATCAATTGACCATACAAAGATGGATCTACCAAATTAGAATCTAAATCAACATGACTTTAGATTTGGCACCATAGGAGTGCTAAGGGTTTGCAGTCTAGCATTTGAACTCTTTTTAGAATCTCCATCATGCTAAGGGTTTGTGTGGTAACAATGCAAAACTATCATTAGAATTTGTTTTAATATGTATTTCATTTTTTCATTTTTAAGCTCATATTGTATCCAAATTTACTCATGCCAAATAAGAAACAAAATAAAATTTGAAAGGAAAAAAACTCACTCCCTAACAATCCCTCTACCCTACCAAAGTCAAGGATTCCTCTAGATACATGAATCCATTATGACATTTTGTACTTCTTCTCTAACCAAGTTTGAGAATTTTTTACTTGATACAATTTAATCATTTCAATTAAAAAAAACATACTTCCATGCCTTTATATGTTTTTATGGACAACTAACCCCTAAATTTTAAAATCATGGGGTGTTGCAATAATTTCACAATGTAAAATGACCATGACCTTAATAATGTGCTTCGCCACCCATGGGAGTGTGGCCTAGAAACAATCAAAAAGAGGTGATTAGGCTTGTCTTAATGTGGGTGTGAATGAAGCCTGATGCAAGCCCTGGGTGATTTTGACAACATATATACATCCCTCATAGCACAAAAACTTAGCCAAAGGGACAACTATAAGTTTCTATAAGTAGTATTTCCCCTTCTTAAGAAAACAATGCACGTTTTCAATAGCAACCTATGAATAAATAAAACCTTCCAAGGGTCCTACCCCTCGATAATAAAAACAATCCATTTGATGTTGGGGTCTTCTCCTATGTAAGGAATTAGGTTGTCAATGAAACCTATGCTACATTCTTATTTGGATAGAATGCACATGACAAGGAAACACGGGGAAACATCTCTCTCCATCATATCCAATTTACCAAAAAGCCACCATGGAAAGAAACAGGTGGTTATGGAATTGATGGAAAGTGTGATATGACCTTGAAATGACAATTTTGTGGAAACTGGAAAGTGTGATATCATCTTAAAATGACATTTTTTTTTATCTATAATATGATTTTGAAATGACAATTGTTAAAAAGTGTAATATGACCTTGAAAATCAGTGGAAAGTATGGTATGACTTTGAAATGACAATTTTATGGAAAGTGTGATACAACTTTGAAATAGAAAATGTGATATGACTTTGAAATAACAATTGATGGAAATTGTGATATGACCTTGAAATGACAATTTTGTGGACACTGGAAAGTGTGATATCATCTTAAAATGACAATTTTTCATTTGTAATATGATTTTGAAATGACAATTGATAAAAAGTGTGATATAACTTTGAATTGATTTGGGAAAAGTATGATATGACCTTGATGACAAATTTTTATTTCATTTTATTCTTTGTTGATGTTATCTTTAAAATTTTAAAATTAAGAATGGAAATTGTCCAAGATGGATTAAAAATTTCCATGTAATATTTTTTCCTTCCCTGCTCTAAAGTCAGAGCTCGTCTATGAGATCAGATCTCTTTGAGGGCTCGTATATGAGGTCAGATATCGTTTAATTCTCTAAGTTGTTGTACTATGGCTCACTGCGGCCTTATTACTTCTTATAGACAATGGCTACTATCCATTTCCATTGCAACACATGATTCAATTCCATGACCAACAAACTGTCATTGTAATACATGATTTAATTCTATGCTTTATAAACTTTTCTAATCTTTTCCTGATTTTCCCAGTTTCCCTAGTTGATGAAACCCATTAATTTTTGGTCGATGTCAAGTTTTGCAACACTAGTTTGAACACATATCAAATTGCGAGTAAAAAGTAGATCAATTGAATACCAATGATGCAACTTGTTATCTCCTAAAATAAACCTGTTAGTTTTATTTTGAGTCTTAGGTGATAGCATGGTCATAATAAATGTCATATTTAAAATTTTTGAGGTCTATTGTTTCCAAGCGCAGGGAATAAGTTATAAATTCCAAAATAAGTTGATTTGTCATTTATTATCTTCAAAAAATTTAAAATGCCTTTTCGGTGGCTAACCTTTGTTTTAAATCTTAAGAGGAGCTGCCAAAAATTCAAGCTTCTGGCGACAAAACAATAGTTCAAAACACACTTTAGCCCCCAAAAGTGCAGAAGTGGTTTTAGGAATATCCTCTTCAAGAGTTCGAAAGGGAAAAGAAGTACACACGTTATAAAGGAATGATGACCATTTTTATGGGAGATTGGTACATTTACACGAACTTGTCACCGGTTATGGAATAATCATTCTGAATTCGGTTATGCAGCCTATGTGAAGGTGTGGTGACTTATCATATCTGAAGTTTATCCAACCATTATTACATTTCACTTGCTCGTTGCCGGATCTTGTCTACATCAACATTATAGCCATCATTCAGATTCAAATCCCATGAGTTCTGAATGCCTATAAAAAATGTTTCTCCCCACCATTTGATCATACAAAGTTCATTCTTCATCACCAATAGGTTCTTTCGATTGGTAATCTCTCTGTTTTAGGTTTCTATAGATTAACTTGTGTTTTGAAGATGGGTAAGAAATGAGGTGGTCCACCTCTCAGGAAGGAGTTAGACAATATACAATATCTACAATCTCATTCATAGATTCTTCAGTATTTCTCAGATGAAGTCTGTCTCACTTATGTGGAAAGGCTATAGGAGGGATACCACCAGGGTATCACAAAAGTATTTGCAAAATCATATGATGGAAACAAAGACATAGTTGGCCCTTTGGAGATACAAGTCGATGAAGTAGCCATAGCCTCTGCTACAGGCATGCCAAGAACAAGGCAAAAATGGTTCAAGACCATAGTCACCAAGAATATGGATTTCAGACCTTATTTAAAGCCTGAATTCCATGACATCATTTGGAAGAAGGATATTCCCATTTCTCATGTGGAGGAGAAGTGGGAGGCTCTTCTAAAAGCCCTACAATTGTATATAAATATAGAGGGAAGATATGATAGGGCCATGTTATACCACTTCAAACTTATGGATCACTTTACAGGAAAGGCTCCTCTTAATCTACCATACTATTTTCATAGGATCTTGACAAAGATGTCACACAAGGTTCAAATTGAACCTGACCATATCCATAATGCCTTGTTTCATTTTGGCTTGATCAAAATGATTATTGTAGAAGAATTGAGGAAGAGGGAAAGAACATGGGAACACTTTCTGTTTTGGGGAGGTTTTGAGTTAGAGACTCAACCTGATAAAGGCAAGAGGAAATCAAGAAAAAAATTACCCACTCCTCAGAGAAGTCTAAAGAGGAGGAGAACCATCACCCCTGACCTCTCAGAAGAACCAACATCCAATTCAGGAGTCAAGAAAGTCAAGAAGAAATTGGTATTCAAGGAAGCTGCAGAGCAAGCTTCAACTCAGTAGACCAAGCAAACAAATGTGCTAAACCTACCCTACTCAAACTCTGATTCTAAGTAAAACAAAGAAGAAGTTCCTGCTGATCAAAACATAAAATTTTCTATGGAGAAAGCACTAGAAACTGAGATGTTCACAGGTTACGAGGAAGGTGAAACATCAAGCAATAAAAAACCTAGTAAATCACATAAGATTAAGAAACCGAAGGAGAAAATAACACAACAGGAAGTGCTAGAGAAGGTGATAAAGGCCAGATATGAGACTTTATCAAAGAATTTTGAAGAAACCAATGCAGCCTTAGAAATATTGGCACTTGAAAGTGTAAAGGAAAAGAAGAAGAAGAAGAGGATCATAAAGGACAATAACAGGATATGGAGATTAGCTAGGCATTTGAAGACAAAAGTCAAAAAGTTGAAGGCTAGAATAACTACACACCTAGATTTGCATGTTCTTGTAGAGGTTGCTGAAAATTTGCAAGTGGATCAATCCAAATAATGAAGGAGAAGACTCATTTTTGAAGTGTTTATCTTTTTGGCAAACCCAAGTTTTTCGGCGGCATAATCAGCATAACAACACACAGTTAGCTGTTGAAAATTAGGGATTTCGGCGACTAACTTGCATTTTTTAGGGCAATAGAGCCGCCGAAACCACAAGAAACATATTTTAAAGATTTGGAGCTTGAGAAAAGGGGATTTTCGGTGATATGAAGTATAAGAGAGTTTCCAACAATTTCCCACTTACATTTTGGCAACTTATTTCAGAGTTTTGAGGCACTATGTAAGGTAGATGGTTGATAATTGACCTGTCTTTAGTGGAAAAAAGATTACAGTTATTGAAGACCTCCAGCTGTTGAAAGGAAACATCTACTCTTCCATGACACATTAGGATTTTTGAGTAATTGTTGAAGACCAGAGTTGTTAAAGACAAATCAATTTGAAGAAATGGACTAGATCCATTATTTTTGTAATATTGTTCATCTATTGACTATTCTAGGGAAACCAAATCCATTCTTTTGGGATCTGGAAACTGTGTGTAAAGGCTATAAAGCCTGTTATTTTTATAGACCAGGGGTTCGAGTCAGGAGACTAGACCATGCTATTTTTGTACTAGACCTTTACATATAATACAGATCATAAGTTCCTTTCACTGTTAATGTTAGATTGCCATCTTCTCTCTTTTCTCGTGTTTTGAATGATTACTATTATCTAAGTTTGTCTAGTTGCAAATGATTGTCATCTCATTGGTCAACTCATAAACATTTATTTAATTAGTAATATGTGCTATCTTTATTCAGCCCATCACATATGTGTTCTGGTTGATAGATATAGACTTTCTTCACCCACCAGTTCAGTTACTTATCTGATTATTGACTTTTGAAAGCATTGTCTCATCTGGTTATATTACTAAGTGTCTTGAGTGTGAACTAGTCGTTTATGTATCCCCTTTGATCCAACATACACAGAAAACCAAAACATACTTTGAGTTACTAGGCTTCTTCAAGCTACAACCTGAGAAGGACTCCTGGAGAGATAACATAGCTAATTATCTTCTGCTTCACTTTTTCTTCTTTCGAGAAAGGGGTGAGGAAAAGGGCAAGCACACTCAGGGAATTAAAAAACAAGGAATAAAAAAAACCTCACTATTGGATTACTAGTAAACCAAGGCCAGTAGATAAGCATAAAATATTTATTGAAAAATAACCAGGCTATAAGAAATAAAGGAGAGATCAGGATAACAAGAGTCAAAGAGATATTGAGAGGCAAAGAGGCCATAGAGGAAGGAGGATGAGAATCCAAAGATAATTTGGAAAAAGGATAAAAGGGAAGAAGAGAAGCCAAAAGGAGGGCTAAGAGATTGAAAAGTTGATTATGAGAGAAAAAGGAGAACCTAAAGATTAAAATGAAGGCCACAAGAGAAAAATGCAAAAATAGAGGCTTAAATGAAGCACGGTATAGAACTATTCCCTTGGGGTTTTTGAGGTAAACCTTTATGGAAAGAGCCAAAGGATTTGTCACAAAAAAGTGTAAGTGGAAAAAAGTCACACATAAATGTGCTCTTGAGGCACCAAAGGTGACTATAAGACACATAGATGACAAATTAGGGCATGGAAACTAAAGAAAGGAGTATTTCCAAAGAGGCATCAAGGACAAGAACAATGAATCACAACGTCAAACAAAAGAAACAACAATCCAAAGAAATCTTTGACAAACAAAAACCATGAACGTGACTATAAACAATCATGGATAAGGCTACTTGTAAGACAATGACAAGCGTGTTTAAATTCTACAAGTATGAGGGTGCATGATTATGACAACCAAGCATGAGGGCTACGAGGTAATAGGGAGGCCAAGGATAGGATGAGGAGGATGAAAGCCAAAAAGAGTGTTAATAGGACAAAAAGTGGATCTTGATGATGAAATATGGGTTGAGAGTCGAAAAGTGAGTCCACTAGGAAAACAAACAAGAAAAAATTTAAAAGGTAGCAAGTTGGGCACTATGCCCCTAGGTTTTTTCAAGTAGACCTTTACAGAGGAAACAAAAGGAATTTTCCCCAAAAACATGAAAATGAGGCTAATGAAAGAACTAAAGAATCCAAAGAGGAGATATAGACTTGATMTCTTGGATGATGCATCATTGATTGTGTAAACCCATCACACAAGGAGTCCCAGAAACAAATTGCAAGGAATTTTGACAATTTTGGCAAATTTTTGGTATTTTGACAGTTTTGATGTACAGAAGCGCAATGTGGCCATGCTGCGCTTTCTCTCAGACGATATAAATGATGAAAAAGTTACATGCTTGGATAGGGATTGATATGTACTTCACATATGTATACTTTGTTGGCAATTTCAGATCACAGTGTTGAATAAAAATCCAAAACACATGATAAAAAACAGGGCTCTGCCACTTTTTCAAGATCTTCGCTGCTCTTCTGGGAGTAACTTTGGGAAAACATATTTTTCTATGTCAAAATGTGTCCATTTGATTTTATTGATGTTTCTAATGACAACTAGATACCTTCGGGTTTCCATTGAGCCTTTCAGAGCTGGATTTGGAGTGGAAGGCTTTCAAAAGTTCTCTCCAGGGTTGGCGTTGTGTTTTTGATTGATGTTGCATTTCTGGGAAATATGACAACATAGTGCTTTTTTGTTTCAGACACCAATTCTTTGATCTGTGTTAGCTCATACTTGGACACTTTCCCACCCTTACGGTACCATTTTTGAGTTTAAAACACAATTCAACTATAGTGATTATGAAGTTAGCTCAAAAACATGAAAAAAAGGCTAAGGAAAGCGCTAACGAAGCCAAAGAGAAGAGATAGACATGATATCCTGGATGATGCATCACTGATTGTGTAAATCCATCACATAAGGAGTCCCCAAAACAAATTGCAAGGAATTTTGACAATTTTGGCAAATTTTTGAAATTTTTGGTATTTTGATAGTTTTGATGTACAGAAGCGCAGCATGGCCACGCTGCGCTTTCTCTCAGATGATCTAAATGATGAAAAATTTACATGCTTGGATAGGTATTGAGATTTACTTCACATATATATAATCTGTTGGCAATTCTAGATCACAGTGTTGAATAAAAATCCAAAACACATGATAAAAAATAGGTCTCTGCCACTTTTTCAAGACCTTCGCTACTCTTCTGGGAGTAACTTTGGGAAAAAATATTTTTCTCTGTCAAAAGGTGTCCATTTTATTGTCTTGAGGTGTCAAATGACAACTATATACCCTCAGGTTTCCATTGAGCCTTTCAGAGCTGGATTTGTAGTAGTGGAAGGCTTTCAAAAGTCCTCTCCAAGGTTGGCGTTGCGTTTTTTATTAATGCTGCGCTTCTGGGAAATATGACAACATAATGATTTTTTTTTCAGACATTGATTCTCTGTTCTATGTTGGATCATACTTGGACACTTTCCCACCCTTATGGTACCATTTTGGAGTTTAAAACACAATTCAACTATAGTGATTATGAAGTTAGCTCAAAAACATGAAAAATAGGCTAAGGAAAGCGCTAAAGAAGCCAAAGAGGAGAGATAGACTTGATATCTTGGATGATGCATCACTTATTGTGTAAACCCATCACACAAGGAGTCCCAAAAACAAATTTCAAGGAATTTTGACAATTTTGGCAAATTTTTGAAATTTTTGGTATTTTGATAGTTTTGATGTATAGAAGCGCAACGTGGCCATGCTGTGCTTTCTCTTAGAAGATATAAATGATGAAAAAGTTACATGATTGGATAGGTATTGAGTTTTACTTCACATATATATAATCTGTTGGAAATTTCAGATCACAGTGTTGAAGAAAAATCCAAAACACATGATAAAAAACAGGTCTCTGCCACTTTTTCAAGACCTTCGTTGCTTTTCTGGGAGTAACTATGGGAAAACATATTTTTATCTGTCAAAATGTGTCCATTTGATTTTCTTGAGGTGTCTAATGAAAACTAGATACCCTTAGGTTTCCATTGAGCCTTCCAGAGCTGGATTTGGAGTAATGGAAGGATTTCAAAAGTCCTCTCTAAGGTTGGCGCTGCGTTTTTGATTGATGTTGCGCTTCTGGGAAATATGAAAATATAGTGCTTTTTGGTTTAATAAATTGATTCTCTCATCCATGTTGGCTCATACTTGGACACTTTCCCACCCTTATTGTACCATTTTGGAGTTTAAAACACAATTCAACAGTAGTGATTATGAAGTTAGCTCAAAAACATGAAAAAGAGGCTAAGGAAAGCGCTAAAGAAGACAAAGGGGAGAGATAGACTTGATATCTTGGATGATGCATCACTGATTGTGTAAACCCATCACACAAGGAGTCCTAAAAACAAATTGCAAGGAATTTTGACAATTTTGGCAAATTTTTGAAATTTTTGGTATTTTGACAATTTTGATGTACAGAAGTGCAGTGTGGCCACGCTGGGCTTTCTCTCAGACGATATAAATGATGAAAAATTTATATGCTTGGATATTTATTTATCTTTAATTCATATATATATACTCTTTTGGAAATTCCAGATCACAGTGTTGAATAAAAATCCAAAACACATGATAAAAAATAGGTCTCTGCCACTTTTTCAAGACCTTTGCTGCTCTTCTAGGAGTAACTTTGGGAAAACATGTTTTTCTCTGTCAAAAGGTGTCCATTTAATTTTATTGAGGTGTCTAATGACAACTAGATACCCTCAGGTTTCCATTGAGCCTTTCAGAGCTGGATTTGGAGTAGCAGAAGGCTTTCAAAAGTCCTCTCCAAGGTTGGTGCTGCGTTTTTTATTGATGTCGCGTTTCTGGGAAATATGACAACATAGTGATTTTTTGTTTCAGACATCGATTCTATGATTTGTGTTGGCTCATACCTGGACACTTTCCCATCCTTATTGTACCCTTTTCATTTTTTTGTTTAACTTCAAAAATGTAAAAACAAAACAATATATTTATGTATGCATGTATGTATTCAT
>JZKD02S0005683.1:115573-168539 GCA_000966675.3 Picea glauca
TCAAATTCCTGTCATATCCAGTGATACAAACTTAAACTGCCATGATTGCTTTCTTCCTCCAGCGCATGTGTCGGATCTCGTTGTGACGTGGGGATGATCAAATCATAATTTCGTGTGTGCGTGGGTAATGAGCACGCGATCGTGCTTCACGCAGCTACGACGTTGAAGAATTTCCCTACCATCAGGCTCGCTTGCCACTTTCATCAACATACGGTCTTTTCGGAAAACCCTGTTAGCTGCGGAAAGTGAATAATTTCCACAGCGCACCCTTTGATATGAAATCTCACTTTAGCTGCCGAAAGAAAAACCAAGTGCCACATCATTTTAGAAACATTTCTTAGCGCGGGAGCGAATATTCTCAATATCGTGCCACGTGCGAATTGTCTATCGGGCTTTTCGCGCCTCGTCACTTTCCACAGCACTTGAACTGATGAAACAACGCAGTTAGCTGTTGAAAGCTAGCGCTTTCTGCAGCACACAATAGGTATTAAAACGTGATGTTAGCTGTTGAAAGCAAACAGTCGTATTTTTGAAATGGAAGACTTTATTTTCGATTATTTCCTAAGACACACTAAAAAAAAAACCAAAATTTTCCTGAACCAAAAACTCAAAAATGACTTGAAGCTACTATTGAAAGCTATGATATCCACCCAAAACTCGGCTGAAAGGATGGTTTCATTTTGGGATTTAACAGATTTAACTCTCCATCCTTGCCCCTTCCTTCCACCCAAAAACAAGTTATAGAGAGAATGGTAGACTTTGTTCAATTCTAGTTTATTCAGGAGACCAAACTTGCATAGAATGCCCCGTGCTCAATATTTAACATCAGATTCTGAAAGTTGCACAAAAGAAACTACATTTCATACTATTTCCAATTCAATTTGTCCCACTTCATTTGGATTCTCTATGAAGAAGTTATGACTATTTTACTCGGAACACCTGTTTATTGACTAGCTTCAGGACTAGTCAAAAACCCTATCCTCCACAGAGTGTATCTCCATAATTATAGCGAACCAAGAGCTGGAATTTTTACCATAGGTACCTTGGTATGTCTTCTCAATACCATAGCAATTTCACCATATGAATCGTTCTATACAAAATGTTATAGCAAAAATGGAAAGATGACCTGAAAATAACATACCTTAGAACACATCACCAAAACACTTCATCCTCCCTTGAAATCCGGCCTTCTTTACTTCTGATTTCCTTTGAAATTCAACTTGTGTGTAAAATGAATGTATAATTATATTTATTTATACCATTTATGTCACTTTGTTTTAACATTATGGCCGACTTGACAATTTCTTATTTTGTAATTCTTTTCTTTAATTATCTTCAGGGCCTACATGTACTTCCTTCTTCAATTCACTTTGTCATCTTTAAAAATTCATTTCTCCTCAACCATGAGGATCCACGTGACGTGCCACATACCACTAGAAACAACATGATTTATACTATACATCCATGGGTCTTGTATCTACATGTGCATTTTCCTTCATGTCCAAATACCTTCATCAATCTTGCGGTCCAAAACCCATGACTAGGGTTGACATCAATGACAACAACCAATCTTCCAACACATTGTTCCATGAATTTGAACATGAACACAAACCAGGTTACTTAGCAGCCAGGAAACATCTTGAGAGCATTCCCAGGGGTTTCATACTAGTTTATGTACCAGAAAGGTTGTGTAGTAAGGAAGCTAGGGGGTCTAGGTTTTGGTAGCATAGGAGTATGTTGAAGGGTATTTTCTTGCCCTGTAGCTAGCATATTTGATTGTTTTGTTTATGTTTTGTGTGATACTTTATGATCGAATTATATGATTTTGTATATGTTTTCATGATTATATAGTTATCTGCCAATTGTTATGAATTCAAAGCTGTGCAACTTCTATTAGAAGCCATAATTGAATCCAATATCGGCATTGATATATAACGAAATGACATGAAGTTGTGGTAGTGTGCCCATCATGGGAATTTGTGTATTGTATTGACGTAGTTTTAAATGAAATTATGTACTACTTGATCATGGGGTTAGCCACTTGAATGCTCCTACATGTTATGTTCATTTGGATGATATAGGGAATAGCCAATGATAATTGTTGGGGAATATGTTGATTGCAAATGACAAAGAACTTATCATTTAACTATAGGATATAATTGACATAGATTGATTTCGATGTGGTCTTTGTAGGGTTCACTTGATTGAATTTCAACCATAATTGTGTGTGTAGTAGTATTAACTGATTATAACAAATCATTGTAATGATGGCTTTGGATCAAATTTTATATAAGATTAAATATTGTCAATGATGGGGAAGTATAAAAATATGCTAATGGGATATATTGCAACAACAAGTGGAGTTTATAGGCTAGAGACAACTATAAAAGAGAATCAGAACTAGTCTGAAGAAATTTTGTAATTTTGATTCAAGTTATCATCTTTTGATTATTTGCTTCTTGAGTTCTCAATGTGAGATGAATGTGAACTCTTCATTTTCCCTAGTCATGTTAGTCCTTTCTCCTTTTAGTAATGAATGGGATATCAAAATGTAATGAATCTGGGTACAACTTACAAGTCCCATTAAGTTGGTGGAATAATTAACACTTATACATGGCATCTAAGTCAAAGGAATTCTGTGTAATGTGGTGCAGCTCTTCGAGACATGTTCCTGGAAGCACTTCCTAAAACAAGAAAAAATTTAAAATAAAATAATTGTATTGTTTTTACAGGATTCACTTGGTGGAAACTAAAAAACTACAGTCATCACAAACATTAGCCCGTCTAGCTGGTAGTGTTGATATACTTATCTTGCTATTTCAAATGTATATTTTCCATACCATACTTTACACATTTATGTATCTTGTTACTATCTTGCTTTGGTGATTTATGATGTCCTGCTATGGCTGTGACTACATAATGTATATTATACATATAGTTGTGCAATATAAACATTGAGCACACTGAAGTTTGCACAACGAGCAAAGTTCATACAGAATACGGTTAGTTATGTTTATTTTTTCTTAGGTTTTGATTAAATTTTTTTTTATATGTCTTGTATGATCTTGGTAATTCTGTTTCTTTCCCATGTGAGTAATTTCCCTGCATCCCAACAGTAAATATTTATTGATTTATGATTCTCTACTGTTAAAAAGGTGGTTATCAATGAAGACACAATGGAAGACGTTTCAGTTCTGCGGGATTAGATTGATTAGTTGAAGGTCATCCTTGCTCGAAAATAAATTCGACAAAATTCTTTTAAACACAATGTTGCTCATTCACTGTCTATGAGTGATCTGATTATTTGTTTTGTTCTTGGCAGAGGGAACTACACCACACATAGTACATTCAAAGGTCTTCACCTTATTCTTTCACCACACCTTTGGAGAGAGGAAATAATATGAAATTTGGGGGGAACTTCTATCTGTTACCCTCGTACACCCTGCCACTCTATTTCTAAACTGGTGCAACAACGTCTATTAATTGAATGTTGAATGTCGAATTTATCTTATTGTTTTTTTGTTGAATGTCGGTTCTTTGGTATGTAGTATAACCTCTTAGATGTATCTTTCACTTCCCATAACATGATGTTTCTTCTTGTGTCATATTTTCACATTGCCAAAGGACACATTGTTGTTTCCTGCTCATGACTACAAGGGCCAGACAGCTAAATGCTAAATTTCTATGAAGGAAAATGTACCAAAAAAATCATCCTTTTGAGGTCCGATATTTGACCTCCAGCATTTTTCTTTTATTTTTTGCATGTATTGTCCCTTCTTCTCTTTGTTGGATTTAATTGTAGGACTTTTCTATGTTTCTGTCACAGTCTTTGTTGGCTTCCTTCAAATTTTTATGGAGATGGCTATACTGAATAAGATATACAAATAAACCAAGTAGCTACCATCACTGGTACTTGCTTTACAAGTCACATTGCCCAATCACGTTGATATGTGTGGAAGCATATTAAAATGTAATGTGACTTGAATTATTAATTGTGAAAACAAAACAAAAAAGAAAAAAAAAACGAGACAACAAAACCAAAAGAATTGAACCCAATACAATTATAGATGTGACTGAATTATACAATTCTACTTTTGTTACCATGGAGTTACAAAAGATATACAGTGTTCATTTGCCAATAACAAAATTAGAATTGCTTCTCTATGAAGGAAAGATAATTCAATTTTATTCTAGTAATACAAGTATCTCTGTTTACCAAATGACATGCAGGTCACAACCTGACAAACACTACAATATGGCCATGCAATATCATAATTGAATATATCCATAAAGTGAAACATTAGAATTACATAAACCCAAACAACTGAACGCAGGTCCAAGTCTCTGAAGATTTGATGCATTTACAACCAATTAAGATATGGGAAAAGATGGATTTTTGGACGTAATGAATCCTGAAGCATGTGGAAGATGGATTTCTGGACTTCTGGGGTTCAAATGTCCATGTTTTACCTGTTGACATGTACAAGAGTTGGGTTAGTTTTGATACCAAAAAGAATATTTTTCTAGCTTGCCTTAAGTAATTATTTGACACACAAACTATAAGCTTCATAAAGTTGATAAACTTAACAACTTACAAAATTATTTGGAAGAGAATACACTTATAGGAAACTTGAATGTCTTGTGGAAGGTCCCATTGATATAGGGTCACATCTACAAAAACAAATATGATAATGAGACTTTAAAAACAATAAATTATTAAATTAAGAGGGTAGAAAAGTTAACATATAGATTGCGTACCTAGCACTTGTCCCAAGTCCACCTTCAGAAACATTAGATATCTTACGTTTTCTATTTTTCTCTACTGTTCTTATCACTATACTAAGCTTAGTTGTTTCTGGAAGGTGTTTTTTCTTCTTAAATCCATTTATTTTACGCCTATAAAATGCTTGACCCATTTGCACAAGAACATTTGAATGATTGGAACCCCCTCCTTTCCATGTGCATCTATGGTAAATGGTACGAGCTAGCTTATGTGATTTCTCCATACCCTGTGTACCCCAAATGGCCAAGCTTCCATATTTTCTTGCAAACCATGGTCCATGTGAAAATAATTGATGCTACAAACATTGGCATCAATCTATCTTAGAATACCAAACAAATGTACAAAATGAAGTTAATCTATAATAAATTATGTATAGTAAAGAAACGTACAAAGGAAAGTACTAGTGGGATGAAAATTAATATGAATACCATATAATGTGTCATATGGTTGTCTCCCCAGGCTTCTATCATTGCTTTTATGAAGTCTATAATAGATTCTTTCTAGTTGATTCATGCCCTTCACTAGTGCGGTCATCTTCTGCATCAATTAATTCTTCATACAATCCCCAACATCCATGTCCACATTTGTTTTCAAGAAAACAATGTGCCTTGACACCTCACATTGATGGCTTTCTTGGAAGATTTCCTCGTGTACCTGACCTCTTAATATCTTTTTCAATTTTAACATGTCCACCATGCAAACTTGCTTTTGAAAGAACACGTTCAATTTCCTCAATTAACTTTTTACTTTCAGCCTATGGGGTTTTGTTCCATTCAAACAAAATATATAAATACACCATCTTATCAACAATTCTCACAAATGCATGCAAAGTGCACATGTGCACCCTAATCAATGGTATAGGAAGCACTGCATCTAGATTTGGATCAAGTTGATCATGGTTGGGAGGAAGGTTTTGATGACAACTCAAAATACCACCATTCCAACTTCGATCTTTTTGTTTTTTCTTCATGAAATATAAGCAACTATGCATTTCATTTGCACCATGAGAAATGTTGTACATACACTTGAGAGTTTTTAAATCAGCTACAAGGTGCCATTCCACAAAATATGAACCATATCCTTCCACATATAATTTTCCCCCTGCATCATGTGAAGACATAATTGATGGTAAAGATGTTTTGCTGAAAAAAAAATTCAAGGACTCATGGGACTCCTTGTTGACACGAAAAATTCCCAACCAAAAAAGGTGATCTTCAGATTGAACTTGAAAATATTTATCACTTGTCTTATCAAGGTTTGGATCTAATGCAYGATTCATTAATGTGATTGAAACTCTTTCATATTTTTCATTGTTGATTAACTCCATCTCATCCAATTTTAGGACAACAATCAATTTCCCACATGCCTCCTCAATAGAGATGTCATAGTACCTCGACATAAGCTGTAATACCTGCTCTAGGTCATACCATAAGTTGTTTTTCCTCATTAATGGAATAATTTCACTTGATACTTTATTTTTATTCTTACTTGCAACTTCATGCACTGCTTCTAATTGATATGCATCTCCCAAATAATCAACAATTTTTTTGTTTCATAGTCCACACTCTTTTTTCACATGAAAAGGGCGAGGAACCAAAATCTTCTTAATTTTGACATTTAACATTCCCTCTTTCAGAACTTTAAAAAGACTTGCATATGCTTCCCTGCTGATCCCTCTATCATCACAAACTCCTTGAACATCCTTTACATCAATTGTTAAGTTTTCAATAAATTGGTTAACTACTTCTTTCCTCAAAGCATCAAATTCTGGTTGTTTGAGCATTGATTTAATGTCACTTTTCTTCAACACAGTTTTGCACAAATCCACAATATTAGTACAACTTGGATCTAATATGGACTTCACCCCAAACACCCTTTTTTATAGGCACCTCCCCTCTTTACCATACACGATAATGGTTTCAACTCATTTGATCTATTCCTCAACCCCACTGGAGTTTCCTTTAAGGAAGAGAGTCTCTTTTGGGGACAATAGATATCATTTTTCAACATTTCAATTTCTTTTGTTGAGATGGATTTCACTTGAAGAAGTTCATCCACATGTCTTTGATTCAACATTTATATTATTTGGTTCAATCTTATGATTTCATGATACTGAACCATATTTGAGTGATGGAGATGATTTAATTTGACACTAATATCTTGGATTTTTTGTTCAAGGGAAATCCGGTTACCATCCAAATTTTTACAATATCCTAGGAGACCATTGTTTCCATGACATACAAACTGACATAGTCCTGCTATTGTTTTGAAATCAGGATGAGATTTGGACACAAGGTCAACTGGATAAAGTTCTCCTTTCACCCAAAGATCTAAATTTTTAGCTCCAGATTCCCTTAATGCACTGTAGTCAATTTTAGGAACCAATTTCTGATTTTGTTTATGGATCGATGCCATTTCCTGACTTAAATTTATGCGGGTAACATGGTGATCTTTTCTTACACCATTTGCATCTATTGAAGAGTCCTGCAAATAACCAATATTATGAAAATCAAAACATACTAGAAAATCCCAAAATGATAAAATCAACTTGCAGAAGAAATAATTTTGGAGATCTTCTAAGGAAAAGACAACTTTTCAAATATTGAGGCATACCTCAAAGCTATCAGGCATCTTGTAGAATATTGTAAATTCAACTAAGCYTGTATGTTTGCATCTGAAGACAATATAGATTAAAAACCAGTGATTAGAATATAAGAAACCAATCTTATAACAATAGACAATCTAAATGAATAAATGACATGTATCCCACTTGGGTTTATTCTCCCTCTAATATGATCATTTTCTAATTAGTTAGATATATTTATTCACAACAATCAATAGGCTTCTAAGTTTTTGTCATTAGAACAAAATATAATCACCAACAAAAGTAATAGATGGATTTGTCAATGAAGCATAGAGTATGAAAGGTTCCCTTTCACATTTTTCTTCTACATTGTGAACCCAATCCCTTCATCTCCTTACACCTACTTGAGAAATATCTAAAGTATCTCACCGCAGTTTTTGTGAAATCCAACACTAAAACTACCATTTTTTGCAAATTTAGGGGATATCCAAAAAAGGAATATAGTTGTTTATTGTAGAAAAACAGCTCGGTGCGCTGAATTTAAAATATAATCTTATCAGAATCTGGTAGGGCACCAACTTTTAACACATCTGGTAGGGGATGAACACATCCTTTAATTCTATTAACTAGAATAAGATGTTGACTTGTTTAGTCTCTTATGTTGATATTTTTAGACTGGATTACAACCTTTAGCTATGAGGACAATGGAAGCTTTCACAGTGCCTCATAGGTCATTGGACACACCTTTTCTTGAACCAACTAATAAGAAGGGATCTCTCAAAAATAATGGACTAGTCGATGCTCATAATCCATCTAATGTTAAATCTGGACGAAATAAGAAAATCAAAGAAGCTCCATTGGCATCACTAGAATGTGGTGCTGAAAATCTTTCCATTTCCAAAAGACCCCAAAAACCAACTGAAGCACCGCCTATTGAAGACAGGCATGCAAGTTATAAATTGTTTGGGAAGCAACTATTTTTCTCATAATATACTCATACCTCACATGAAATGGTAAGACTACATGTAAACATATTTATCTATTTATTTAACACAACTTTTATTTTCTGTTGACTGAAATGTGATGCTAACTATTTTATTCTCTTGTGTTGATATGTTCAGACTGGACTACATCCTTCAGCTACGAGGATGATGCCACCTTTGACGGTGCCTCAGGTTTTATTGGTCACACCTGTCATCAAGCCAGTCATCAAGAAGAGGCAAAATAACGGGCTAGTCAGTGCCTAGAAGTCATCTAAACTTAAAGACAACCAAAGGAAGAAAACCAAAGACAACCCACAAAAGCCCATCTCACTTATAGAGGAAAAGGGTGTGGGAAGTTTTTGGGATCCAAGTGTCCAAAAGAACACCCAGAGAAGGACTAGCAAACAAACTCATTACCATGTTCTCTAAGCTGGAAACAACTTCAGTTTTGATGAATTGAAGACTCTGATCAACAATTTGTACTATACATTTACAAGATGAACAAAGCTAGTATCTTTGGCTTAGCCAGTGTATTATGCAGATCTTGCAGCACATCGAGGGTGACTTTACCTTCAGATATTAGCATTTACAGCCTCTAAGACTGCATCCACTTCTTTCTCATCGTTGTCCTCATCTCAACTGAATTTTCCTAAACTTCACGATGGAGTCAATAACACCATGTTCTTTTGCTAATTAAGGTTTTGGTATTTCACTGAAAATAATTTATTGGAAATGGGTCTCTGCATGCCAAAGATGGCTCAATAATGGCTATTTTGATTGGTATTTGCTAAAAATAGATGGGAAATATCCTCTTGTTATTGGAGAAGAAAATGCAGTGCACTATCCTCATTCACCAAAATCATCGAAAGTTTTTGTTTTGAGAGTTGAAAGGATGTTCCAGTAACATTCTCAATACAGGCTGGGCATGATGTTGCATTTCATATTACTCATGATCCTTTTGATGGGGTTCCTGCAAACCCTATGGATATAACATGGATAGCAGAGCAGAAAGACACTTGACCAAGTCTTCTATCAGTCATATTATAAAAAGAAGGTGGATTCATATCTGGCATCTAGTCTTGAGAAAGAGTTTCCTGGTTTGGCTGTTTCAAGCCTACAATAGGTTCTTCTTCCTCGACAGGAAGATCAATTAATAAAATTCAAGGAAGAGCATCTTTCCAAGGGATTCTATGTTACTTCTATGGCTTCTGCAGGAAGTAAATGGGGTATTGTTATGTCCCGAAATGCAGGGTTTAAAAATCATGTTGAGAAGACATTAAGTGCACTAGATGAAAATTCAGGATGCCCATGCAAATTCTAATACATTCAATTTGTTAGTTCATATGGGACCGAAATAAGACAAAGATGAAACTTGTGGACATACAAACATGGGAGTTTTCTTAACAGAAGTTCAGGAAGGTTTCCCATCTATTATGAAGTTAGATCCTAAAAGAAAGAGAAGAAGCACGTTCCATTTTGAAAAAAATGTTGAATGTATTGTATAAATGGCATCCACTGATGAATTCTATGAGGTCGCATTCCAGTTTGCTGAAGATTGGGTTCGGGTATCCTCTGAAATATGGGTGAAGAAGAAGCAAAGATGACAGTACCCTCTACAACATGTTTTATGAGGGAATTCAAGCATGGCAACTTCATCAAAAAAAGTAGTAAACTGTATCCTCTTCTGCAAATGCTTTTTGCAGTGATGGAAGTTTGGGCCATTTAAAGTCAAAAGCAAGGATTTCATGAGAAATTGAATATTTTCAGGCAGCCTTCGAGAGTTTAGAGACAAGTGGAAGAGGATAAAACTAGGTTCAAAGTCTTCTTTTCCAGAAGTTGAATATCATTGCAAATTTCAAGTGACAGTCTCAGCAGTTGATGGTAATTTATGGCATTCAATTTTTAGCAACTAGATCCCAAATTTCCAGGCATGAAATTAGCAGGTAGTTCCATATTTCAAGGAGTGGTCATCAACGATCGGGTATGAATAGAAAATGGATTACATGTGGCAGTTATTTCCAATTAATTTCAGCATTCGAGAATGCTTTTCAACCTGTTCCATATTTATTTCTTTTATTTTTAGTATGTAGAATAAAATTTGTTTCCTAGAACTTAGAGATAGTTATCCACCTATTGTTATATATTTGTTAAATTGTAATAGGAAACGAGAGTAGTCTCTCTAGACTGTAGTTTTGAGAAATAGAGAGGACAGACCTGAGAGGTCTTTTGTAAAAGTTTCATGAAATATCAATGAAGCAACAGGGTGATTGAAGATTCTTTCTAAAAGACCTGTACTACTTTCTATGCAAAGATCTGGATAGTCCAATTTAGTCCTTGGTTAGTACGTAAATTTTCTACAATTAGTTCACAGTCTTGTTCATTCATGAATGCATTGTAATTGCTATATCATATATGGCAAATACTTGTTATGCTGAGAAGACTCTCTTAAGTGTTTTATGAGAGTTTTTACCATTACTATATTCATTTTGTGTTTAATCAATTTGGAAAGGGATTTTCCGAGTTCGATTAGTTCTTCAGTTGAAAGTGTCATACCAAGGCTCGTCTTGTCTAAAGGATGAAACAATCAACCCTTCTCTATATCTTCCATTCACAAACTCATATTTGAAACAATTAAAAAATTGCTAGCCAATGATTCTATTGTCTCCATTTGCTACCCATAGACTGTTAGTTTGAGGTTATAGTTTTGTATGGAATCCATGCCCAATGGATTCAATGCCTTCTTGATCAACTTTACCACTCTCTTAGTTTCTTAAAACCCAAGTAACCCAAATCAAATCCTATCATTTTAAGATGTGCTAGGCTTGCCCTTAAAGCAGTCCAAGAGAAACTTCTAGCGCTAACACAATGGACACCTCAGTTCTGTCTATAAACCAAACAACTTTAAGGATATTACTAGGAATGGTTCACAATACTTACAAACAAGCACCTATTGTTTGATCTTGGTTCAACAATTCATCCCACACTACATCTACATTAGGCTTTATTTTATAGTATTTTTCATGGTACTTCAACATTTTCTAACTCGTAGCACTCTACCAAGGAGAAGTTAGCTTTCTTTCCAATTCAGTTCCCCTAAGCTTGCCACAAAAATCATTTAAATGATCATTCCCTGTGAATGCATCCTTCACGTCTCCTTCCTATACTATTATTTCCAAAAACCCAAAATTGTATAAAGGACAACTAATGTTCTCTTGTTTGATGTTGATGACGCTGGAACTACCAAAATTATTTACTCATGGAAGAGGAATGTCAAATCAACATTTTTTCTTACTCAAAAAACTTATTTTCTTTCCTTCATTCTCCTCATGGTGTCTACAAAATAGAGATGGAGTAAAAATTACACCAAACAAGAAAAAAGATATGACGCTTGTCTCAAAGATTCTCTCCTCAAAAAAATGTCCATTAAAATCTGAATGAAATGTATCTAACAACAAACATCAATTAGAGTTGTAAAGGCTATATAGGGGTTACCCAATATTACCATGGAAGCTTTACCTAGAATTTTCTTGACAAGGGATCTTCGAACCAGTAACTACCTTTGGTGTTCTATTTTTAATTTTGTATAGGCCTATAAAATATTTACTCACTAGGTCAAGGTTCTTCTATTCTTTTGAGCTTACAAGGATTACCATTTGTGTTTGTAAAACACTAATAGAACCATTTTACTCCACTTGATAGGTCATTGATCGTTGGGACATTCTCTTCCTATTCGAATGCTATTGCTTCCAACCATCAACTAGCAATGGATCCCATTTGCCTCCCCTCACAAGAAGTCATTTTTCCTCTTGACAATACCAATGGTAGTCCACCATGCATGCAAACTTCAAAGGAATCCTTTAAAATTTAAATTGGCCATTAGAAGCACCAAATATCAATCATGTTGCAACACAGTTGATTAAATGTCATGGAAGCTATCAAAAAAAGAATAGAAATGACCATTTAAATGTGGTTTAGCATTTTTCCATGCTAATCTAACTCTGTCATAGACCTATAGGAAATATTGTGCATCTTTTAGAGTAGTTGTCTTCTCCAAAATAAAAGTAAAGGGCTCTAATAATTCCAGAAGTTCGTAAATTTTAGGTGGCTAAATGAAGTAATTAATATCATCCACAAAATTGTTTTCTTACTCCATTTGATCAAGATTATTGGCTTAGGGAATCAACTGGGTGTCCTCATTCTAGGAAGATAACATACTCAATTTGCACATCTAATCAATGATATCAGTAAACCTTCCTATTTATACATCATATGCTTTCAACTGCTATTGTAAAAACAATAATGTTTTCTTCTTAAGGATACTTTTGGCATCAATGGACACTTCAATTCTATCTATAATATCAACAACTTTAAGGACATTAGTTGGAATGGTTGGATACTTCCAAACGAGCACCTGCTATTGGAGCTTGGTTCAACACTTCATCCCATACTTCATCTACATTAGCCTTTATTTTATAGTAGTTTTCATGGTACTTTAACATTTCTTAACTCATAGCACTCTACCAGGGAGAAGCCAGCTTGCTTTCCAACTCAGTTCCCCTAAGGTTGACACATAAATAATTTAAATGATCATGCCTTGTGAATGTAGCCTTCACATATCTTGCATGTTGTAACTGCCAAAAATATTTACTCATGGAAGAAGAATGTCAAATGAACATTTTTTCTGAGAGAACTGAGGTGTACATTCTGATTCATCAAATTTATTTTTCTGATTCATAACTGAGGTGTCCAGTAATGTATTCTTCTTAAGGATACTTTTGGCTAATCTAACTCTGTACATGAAAACACACAATACACCATACTACCATGGATTCTTGGCTTGCTTGCTGGTTATACAAAACATCCTCAAATCCCAAGTAGTTTCCCCCACCATCACTTAAAAATGAATTGTAATTTGCAAGTTGGATATAATTTTCCAAAGAAACAAAATAAACAGTGAAAGAACAATAACAAGCATACCTATCAAAAGAAACATGCCATGTGTTTGAGAAAGCTATCAATCGAACCAAAGAATTTTGTACATAACAACCCTCTGAGTTGAAACCGACCAAAAACTACTCGCTTCGAGTTGAACACTGAATATAATGACCACCATGGAATGAAATGGGTTTCAAACGAAAGGTTAAATAAAAGTCAAAAATAATTTAAACCCACAAAAAATCGATCATTTACCTCCAAAATATGGAATTTGAGGGTTTCCATTTCCGCATTTGCACCAATTTGTGTCATCAATGGCTGAGGAACCAGATTTGGACGAAAATTTAAAGATATCCAGTCGAAACCATGAAATTTGGATGGAGTTTTGGAGATATCCATTGGAACCCGTGGATTTTTTAAGAGAACCAAGGCCATCAACCCATGTTTAGCTGATTTCGAAAAATAAATGCCACGTTCGGTTGAATTCTAAAAATAAATGCATGATGAATTGAAAACATGACTGAAGCGTTTCCACTGCAAATCCATTCACGCCCATTTTTGCCAATTATGGACGATAAGAGAAAGGTGAATAGTGGCGGATGAATAACATGATTTGTTTTGAACAATGGCAGATGAAGAGCGTGAATTTGTGAACAGTGGTGGATGAAGGATCCCTTGTCGTTGGTTGTCACTTCCCCTGCATCTATGGATTAGTCTATGCATCTACAGATGCACCTACAACCTGTAATAACACAACACATCCAACAACTAATGCCATTTAATTCCATTCTTCCTCGTAAATACTGATTCAATATTTAATCATTAAAATATATATTTTGGTTTACTAACATATTAGCGACACAACAAACCATTTAATGCCATTTAATTTCTCCTAAAAAATATTGATTTAATATAAAATAGATATCCAAGGCAGGGCAACTTTGATAAAAGTAAAATATAGAATTAATATATTAAAAAAATGTCTACATGGCATTATTTCTTAGGAGGACCATTTTGAGTTGAAATTTGCTCTAATGCTTGTTCAACTATCTGTTCATTATATGGTTCATAAAGAACCACTGCATTTGGAATTGGTTGTCTGGGGACCCTCTGTCTTTCTTGATTATCAACATTTTCAAACCTCACTCTTTGGTCTTGAGGAGGGTTCCTTCTTTGTTCTTGGACTGACATCCTTGGATTAGGTAAATAATTATCATTCCTTCTCAATCTGATTATTTCGTTTTGCATTTGTCTAATTGTTTTATTCATATGTGCAATCTCTATCATTTTCTTAGCTTCTTGGGATACAACACGATCTATTTTCACATCTGGTATAGTTCCCTTGAAAAATACTCCACTAGTGGCATGATTTTTACTTGGTCGTGGCCTTTGCTCTTCATTTATTTTCGAGCTAGAGGCTCCTTGATCATCAATATTTAGATTACCCATCTGCCTTTATACTTTTCTGAGGATAATGTTAGGGTCAACACCCATTTCAATCTTGATTTCCTCCATTTCTATGGATTTAGTCATTGCTTCCTCTAGAGTATCCATTTGAGATGCTCTGATAGAAAAATTTACATTTGGTGGCATGGTGTTTTTATAACAACCATTTATCACTGGATCATTTGGCATTTTATCCTCAGGAATATTGTGTAGAGTTTTATTGAATTTGAGATTGAAATCTTGTATTCTCTCATTCTTCTTTAAACAAATTTGAGTGAAATTAGTGAGAAGAGTATGATACCCGACTGGGGGATAGAACACAATTAAGAACATGCTTTCGAGATCATCGAGTGAACCAATTGATCTAGTGGAAAATTTTGTATACCATTCATAGGCTTGGACTGATAAGGTTTGGACAAACAACCTTACCATTACATCGTCATATTCCACAAGATGAAAGTCACAAACATCTAGGAACAAATCGACATGTCTTTCAGCATCAATTGTTCCATCTCCAGAAAAATATTTCAGAGTACGTTTAGAAAGTATTGGGAGCTCATGTTGTTCACCTCGTAGGTCAAGAGGATAATCTCTTATTCTTTTGGGTTTATGAATCTTCATCATTCTTAATGTCTTCTTTCCTCCTGTCTTTCTTCATGTGGTTATTCCCTTCTTTCTTTGTGTGGTTCTTCATGTATTTATTCGTATCTTTCTACTATGTCCAGAAGCTTCTCCTTTTTGTAAGGAATATGTTTTTCACTTTCTAAGGTATGCAGTTGATTTATTTTAGTTCTAGTGATTGGTCCTTTGTATTTTTCCATCTTCAATTCAAGCCTTGTTCTTGTTCTCTTTGAGTTTGTCTCTCGTTTCTTTGGTCTTGTCTTTCGTCTCTCCTTTGTCTTCGAAGAATTTTTATTTCTTCTTATTGAACTAGTGTTTTCCAAGAACTTTCTAATTCTTATATGGTTTTAGTTGTTGTTATTGCAAGATTATATAGCTGATGAAGAATACTTCATTGATTGTTTAATCCAATTCCTAACTCAGGTTGGTTAGCCTAAGGCAAAGTCATGTAATTTAAGGATGCTAAACTAGATTCAAATATTTCAATTTCTTCCCCAGTAGGTTCGCCAAAAATGTTGATGCTTGAATCTGTCAGGTCTGAAACTACAACCTCACAAGGATATGAATCCTCCTACGTTTTTATAGACGTGGTACTCCTCTTTGTATTATGGTATTCTTTAATAACTTTAGATCTATAAATAATATAGGAACTTAAGATGGTCCAATCTTTATGATCAAAGAAAGATAAAAAAAAATTGAAAGATAAAAGATTTATTTTAAGAGAATTCCTGAGAAAGGACCAGGAACCTCACACATCACACATTGTAGAAAATAAACACAATTTCCTCACATCCATCATAGTGAAAATTAATATTTCTTATCACACATAAAAATAAAAGAAGATGGTCCAGACACAAAAGAGAACTTTTATAAAGTAAATACTTGCATAGCTCAAAAGAATATTGTGATGGATCAATTTCAAATACTTTATACTCAGAACTCAAAGTTATAAAATACAGTCAAAACTGATCCCAGATTAGTTCTCTTGGGATTTTTCAAAAATAATAAAGTCTATTACAACACTTTGAAATTTAAAGGCATTTGTCCAAAGGACTGGGATTAGGGCTCCCGCGAAATATAAAAGTGAACATATACAAGAAAATAAATTGTATAAGGAAGAAGCTGAGAGGATGTAGAGCAACATAATTTTGATGGTATCTCTCCCATATTTTCTTGCTATTGCTTCCTTTATATTCTTACTGGCCACGGTTGGATTACTGGTCATAACTTCCTCTGTTGGAATCTCAAAAATCTTGGTGATTGAAGTATTTAACCATTCTTGAATAAAGTCCCTTAATGGAGGAACGATTATTTCTTGCGTTATATCAATATTAAATATATCCTTGTCAATTTCCCTAAGATCAATAAACCATTTTTTTATTATATTTTCAATGTCATCATTCTTATTTGTATATTCGATAAACAAACTATCAATGTCATCATGTGTGAATTCCATCATATTGTCGAAATGTTCAGCCGATGTTCTTTTTAATCCTTCAATATGCTCTTCAAAATCCTGTCGAGCCATGACCATGGAGTTTAAAATATACTTAGGGTCTGCAACTTCAATGGTAGATCCAACGATGTCCAAATCAAGGATTTTTAAATATGATTCACTTTTCCTCCTCAATAAGTTAGTCAATTGGGATATTATACCTTTTAATACATTAATTTGTTCTATCCAACAAGATTTCAATTGTTTGATGCAACTCAGAGAATGTGCATTTTCCTACTTTCTCGTCTACTCTGTCATTGCCACAACTCTAGTTGTGAACATCACAACTCCATCAATATAGAACCCTTCGTCATTTTTTAAGTTTGGATTTAAATATTCCTTAGTATTTTGAATTATTAAACCAAGGGAATAGAAACTCTTTGCCATATCCCATAGTTACACAATTCATGACATCCTCTTCCTAATATTCTGTTCAACAAAATGCCAGGTGGTCATGATTAAAATGGAAATTCCTTTGACCCTCGAACTTGATTATGGGTTTTATTGAATAACCTTTGCAAGATGAATCATGGCAATAGGAGAAGCCAGGATAAGTGGAGGCATGAGGGTTGCCTCAAACTCTTTGATTATTTCTCTCAACTGGGCGTTCTCTTCTTCCATGTGTGCGATTGAAACATCGAGGGTGTCTCATGTAACTCTATGAATGGATGATAATTTTGAAGGTAACATGTCCCATGTGTCAATGGTGGTCTGTATATTACCACTCTTATTTTTTGTAGTTCTTTCAAAAACTAATTTTTTAGACTCTTTATCAAAATATGCATTTGTACAACAAATGTCTCCTCATCAGAAAAGGTTTCATCATGGATCATGAGTGAAAAAACTGGCTGTACATTTTCCTGAGTTGATACTTCAACATTTGGAAAAGTAATGTTTTCAATATCCACATCTAGGTCCATGTTATCCAATAATAAGTCATCTTCCTGAGCATGTGTCTCATCCCCTTCTTGGTGTGAAATGGTTCTTTTTCTTTTGACCTTCAGTTTATGGTGATTTTCTAGGTTCCAATCTTCATCATCTCCTAAATTAGTGCTCTAGATTTGTCTCGCATGGGATTTTCCTGGTTGTGGATTTTAATTTGACAAGGCACTCCTCCTTGAAACAACTAGTGATTGGAAACTTTTTTCATTTGAGGCTCTATCTCTTTCTTTATGATGTTTTTTTGTGCTTATGATAGTTTCTATGTCTTCTGAGTTTCTATCAGCTTCATGGTCACTAGGATGGTGATTGTAATTTTCTTCTTCTTTACTAACGAATAATTTTAAAAATGCATGGCCAAGCCCAAATGAAAGGAAGTGATTATAAAAAATGTGGTTTGGGTCGAAACCCTTGATTTCTTCTACAAATTTTAGGTCATATTTCTTGAAATAGGCAACATATTCATCAATCTTGGAAATTCCCTAAAGAAGAATTTCACCAACTTTACATGACAAAGGTATGCACTGCTTCTTCCTTTTCTTAGAAAATATATGGAACCAGAATTTATATTGTCAGTCTATTTCAATGATAAATGGTTTGTCAGATATATAATAGGGAAGGAAAATATGTTTCTCAACTAAGCAGAAAACCTTGATAATATTATAATATTCAATTTTTTCCAGAACTCCTCTTCCCTTCAAAAAAGTTGCAGCTTCCAACGACAACCATGAAGAGTCTTCCCCAAATAATAGTTTCTTGAACTTAGATATGAAATATGAGTACACCTCATAAAAATGATGGTTGACTCTCTGCTTCCTCAATGCTTGGTACCACATTGTCACAGGGTCAACTTTTATTTTAATTCTCTGGGCAATGTTTAATCCCTCAAAAGTATGACAATATGTAAAGGAAAATATCAAATAATATGACATGTAAAATGTTTTATCAGACTTGAAATTATTGAGTTGTAGAGTGACTTCATTTGACATTATCTTCACCCAGTTGAAGATAGCATTTTCATGGAAAACGAAATGTGATATGTACAATGCCAGTCGAGGAATTGTTTCTGTAGAATCCCGACCAACAATTCTAGTAAATAACCAAGAAATTTACTTATAGAGATCCTTTAAAGAACTCGCCTGAATTCTTGATATGTCTTCATGCATTGTGGCAGGTTCATGCAAATATTCTCGGAGAAGCTCCAATCCATTATTCTTTCTTTTCAAGAAGTTTCTCACTTCCTCTCCTTTGTAGACTAGGTTCGAATCTGGCAATTTCAACATTTCCCTAAATATTGAAGGTGCCAACGAGATAGGATAACTATTATGTAATGAAATAACTCTTCTTATTTTAATGAGTTTATCGACACACTAGATGACGATGTCCATGCAATCAAAAACTTCTAGAACACACCCATACGTAACTATTCCCGACATCCATACTTTGTTGTTTTCTCTAACCAACAATTTCGAGTAATACCAGTAGGAGCGTGACCAGTGATAATTTTGATATTCTCTAGCAAAGAGGTTTAGGGTATCCCCACATAACAATTTCTTTTTCATGGTTGTACCAACGAAGCTTGCCATCTTTTCTTGAGCTATTATTTTGCATAGTAAAATGAATTTGAGTTAGATTTATTTTACGGAAACATTACCTCAAAATAAATATTATTAGCCTCGGTAACAACATTATTAATTAATGGCCACCTCAACAATAAATTCGGTAGTTGGGTCTGTAGGGATAACAATAAATGTGACATCAAAAAATGTGAAGGGACGAGTAATGATGAAGAATCGGGTTTGGCGACTAGTATGAAAAGGCAGATATGTGAGTCAGAATGTCCGCAAGTCCTAAAGTCCTCAAGTATGGAATGGATACATATACAAAAGTAGTGGGCGAACAATAGAGAGTGGAAGTGTATCACATGGGTATGCAAGTCCGAAATCCTGAAAGTTTGAGACACAAAATAATTCCAAGTGTTGAGTGAACTTATGTTTAGGTGAATTGAAGAGAATACAAGTGGGGCATTCCGTGAGTCAGAAGGTCCACAAATGTGAAAATGGTTAAGTATAGTAACCAAGAAGGAGGAAAAGAAGGGATAAAGAGGAAATGGGAAAAGGGAAAATATAGAAAGGGGGAAAGAAAGGGTATGAAGAGGTGGGAAAATAAAATAAGGGAGGGGAAAAAGAAAAGCATGAAAGGGGTTCAAAAAAATTGTTCCCTCATTCAGAAACAAGATGATGAGCCACCTAATAAGGTTGCAAAGGAATATGAATCAAGTGATGAGGAATATGTTCTTACCTCAACCCTTAGAGGAACTGTTAATCATGGAAGTGACATTTGGCTGGTGGACAGTGGTGCTTCCATGCACATGACAGGTTATAAATACTCCTTGTCTAACCTTACTCACAAGGATTCACCGCATGAGGTAAAATTGGGATATGGCTATCAATATCCGATCAAAGGAATAGGAGATTCATCCTATAGGTTATACTCAAGAAATCCAATGAAGATAAAAGAAATTCTCTATGTTTTTGGTTTGAAGAAAAACCTTCTCTCAATTTTAGCATTGGATGATAAGGGTTATAGACCTACATTTGTTGATGGGCAAGTTATTATGTGGCCTAGAGGGAAGAATTTTGATGATGTTGTGGTGATTGGATTTCAAGAGGGAGGACTCTAAAAATTGAAAGGGCGATCATATTTAGCATTAATTCACAACACTGTGAATCCTAGTGAATTGTGGCATAGGATATTTTCTCACCTACATTACAAGGCCCTATCGAGTATGAGAAAGATGGTGATGGGACTACCAAAGATCCAGGCAAAACCAAACGGTGTGTGTAAAGGTTGTGCACAAGGTAAGAACGTGAAGCACTTGTTTCCCAAGAGTGATAACAAAGCCAAAAGAGTATTGGACATTGTGCACTCAGATGTGTGTGGATTGATTTCAGCAACTTCACTATGTGGGTATGTATATTATGTGTATTTTCTTGATGATAACTCACGTAAAACTTGGATCTATTTGTTGAAGGAAAAGAATGAAATGTTTGGAAAATTCAAAGAATTTAAGGCACTGGTAGAAAACCTGACAAAGTGGAAGATAAAGACCTTGCGTTCAGATAATGGAGGAGAATTTACTTCAGAGGAATTCAAATAATATTGCAAGGAAGTTGGGATTAAGAGGGAGATTTCTACTCCCTACAATACTCAACAAAATGGAGTAGAAGAAAGGAAGAATCAAATGATCATGGAAGTAGTGAAGGATATGATCCATGATCAAGATCTACCTATACATTGTGGGAAGAAGAAACAAAGACTGCAGTGTATGTGCATAACATAAGTCCCCACAAAGTAATTGAAAACAAAACATTAGAAGAGATTTTTTCAGGAGAGAATTCAGAAGTCAGCCATCTAAGAATATTTGGCTACCCCATATTTGTGCATGTCCCCAAGGAAAAGAGGACAAAATTGGATCCATCCAGAAAGAATGGAATATTTTTTGGTTACAACGACACATCAAAGGCATACAAGATATATATTCTCGGTCACTGGAAAGTTGAGATTAGATGAGATGTCACCTTCGATGAGAGTGCAACTTTCAGCAAGTCAAAACAAGAATGTGAAAAAGAGGTTCATGAGGAAGAGAATGAAGTTACTAAAGCTCCATAGGCAGAAGCATTTGAACCATATGAAGTAATTCATGAGGATAATGACATGGAAAAACCTCATAGGCTAGCAAAGATGTCTTCTCATAAGAGAATACCAAATTGGGCACATGAACTCATCAGATATGCAAAAAGATATGGTGCCCCAGAAAATTATCTCAGGGAAAGTAAGAAGCTGAAACCATATTCCAGCTATGTGACATGTTTGTGTGATATCATGGATGCAGAACCATCCATTTATGAAGAGGTTTCATAAAATAGGGTATGCAAGGATGACATGGGGGAGAAATATCAATCCATAGTAAAGAATGATGTATGGGATGTGGTCCCCAAACCAAAGGAGAAATCAATAGTAAGTTCAAAATGGATCTACAAGACGAAACATGTAGTTGATGGAAGTAGTGAAAAGTATAAGGGTAGATTTGTGGCTCAAGGATTCTCTTAAAGGGATGGAAATGACTATGAGGAGACATTACCTTGATCAAGACTATACTTTCATTGGTCATAGTAATGAAATGGAAGGTGCATCAGATGGATGTGAATACAACCTTCTTGAATGGTGAAATAAAAGAGGAAGTATATGTGGAGTAGCCACAAGGGTTTGAGGTACATCACAGGGAGACACATGTGTACATATTGAAGAAGGATTTATATGAATTAAAGTAGGAACCTAGAGCATGGTATGGTAGGATTGAAAGTTTTCTAACGAGCTTAGGATTTACAAAGAGCAGTGTATATTTTGTTAAAATAATGTAACTGTAAAGTGTATTTTGATTATTATTTGATATATTATTCATTGGATCTATCCCCATTGTGGATTGATCATGTAGACTATTGTAAAAGACCAAATCCCCTTTTGCGGATTGGTCATAATGTAATTGTAATAGGATAAAGAAGAAGTCGGCCCTAGAATATATCAAAGAGGCCCCAGAATATAATAAAGGTGGTTATAACCACCCAGAAGAAGAAGTCGGCCCTGCCAGTGAAAAGACACTTTCACACGTACCAAATTTGTATAAATAAGGAGACTAGCACCTCACTTAGACACACACTCACTTGTTCATTGAGAGACAAGTTTCGGAGCTACAGTTGGAGAAGAGAGAGAGAGAGAGGTGCATCTTTGGGAGAGGACTTTATCTATTTGTTTGAGTTATCTCTTGGCATTGTATTGGCTATTTATAATAAGGAAGTTTTGCTAGGTTTTCTTCCCCATGAGGGTTTCCCAGGATAAATGATGTGTATCTTGTGATTGTGTATTTCTCAGTGATTCTATCTTATGATATTATTATCTATTGAAATGCAAATAACTGTAATAATGGCTTAAACATTAACATGGTATCAGAGCCAAGATGAAGAGAGCATCTTTCACAAGAGAAAAGTGAAAAACATCATTGTTGTCGTACATGCAAATTAGGGACTTTTTTTGTGAGGTATTTCAGCCCTAAAACCATCTATAAAAGTGTGCCCTCCCTCAAGGGTCATTTTGGCACCTTTAGCGCAACGTTTTAGTGGCTAGATCTTCCAGAAAGTGAAACCCTAGTTTCATAAAGTACCAGAAGTACCAGAAAACCAGAGTACTAGAAGTACCAAAAGTACCAGAGTACCAGAGGTACCAAAAAACCAGAAGCACCAGTCCAAAAATCCACAGATCAATTTTGGAGGGGTAAAAGTTGGATTTTCTCATATCCAAGGACTCCAGGCTATTGTAAAAGACCAAATCCCCATTGTGGATTGATCATGTCGGCTATTGTAAAAGACCAAATCCCCTTTTGCAGATTGGTCATAATGTAATTGTAATAGGCTAAAGAAGAAGTCGGCCCCATAATATATCAAAGAGGCCCCAGAATATAATAAAGGTGGTTATAACCACCTAGAAGAAGAAGTTGGCCCTGCTAGTGAAAATATGCTTTCACACATGCCAGATTTGTATAAATAAGGAGGCTAGTGCCTCACTTAGACACACACTCACTTGTTCATTGAGAGACAAGTTTCAGAGCTGCAGTTGGAGAAGAGAGAGAGAGAGAGGTGCATCTTTGGGAGATGACTTTCTGTATTTGTTTGAGTTATCTCTTGGCATTGTATTGGCTATCTATAATAAGGAAGTTTTGCTAGGTTTTATTCCCCATGAGGGTTTCCCAAGATAAATGATGTGTCTCTTGTGATTGTTTATTTCTCAGTGATTCTATCTTATGCTATTATTATCTATTGAAATGAAAATAACTATAATAATGGCTTAAAAATCAACATGGTATCAAAGCTAAGATGAAGAGAGCATCTTTCACAAGAGAAAAGTGAAAAACATCACTGTTGTCGTACATGCAAATTAGGGACTTTGTTTGGTGAGGTATTTCAGCCCTAAAACCATCTATAAAAGTGTGCCCTCCCTCAAGGATCATTTTGGCACCTTTAGCACAACTTTTTAGTGGCTATATCTTCCAGAAAGTGAAACCCTAGTTTCACAAAGTACCAGAAGTACCAGAAAACCAGAGTACTAGAAGTACCAAAAGTACCAGAGGTACTAGAAAACCAGAAGCACCAGTCCAAAAATCCACAGATCAATTTTGGAGGGGTAAAAGTTGGATTTTCTCATATCCAAGCACTCCAGGCTACTTGCCTCAGCCAAGCGCACCTCCTGGTAAGTTCAGAATTTGATTTTGAACACTTTCATTTTTTGGACACTTTCCCAACTTCAGGTAAAATATGTCTGCAAGCGTTAAGCTTGTTGACAAGCTAGAAGGTGTGGAAAACTTCCATTCCTGGAAGTATAGGATTGGCCTCATTCTTGAATAGAATGAATTAGCAAGATTCGTTAAAGAAGAAGTGCCGGAGCCCGACGATGCTGCAGGAAAAGCAAAGCACCAAAATGACACAATCATGGCCAAAAGAATAATTGCATATTCAATCAAAGATCACCTGATTCCCTATGTGTCATCAAAGAAGACTCCAAAAGAAATGTTTGATGCCCCAAGAAAACTATATGAAGGAAAGAATATAAACTGGAAGATGAATCTTATAACTCAGCTCAAGAATACAAGAATGCAAAAGGGAGAATCAATCCAAGAATACTTCTCTAGAATATCCCAATTCAAAGAACAACTAGAAGCAATCAGAGATACTATAAACAAAGACAGACTTATAATGACGGCCCTAAATGGTCTCACAATACCTTGGGATGCATTCATCCAAACAATTTGTGCCAGAATGGAGAAACTAAAGTTTGATGGTGTATGGGAAGAATGCATTCAAGAAGAGACAAGAGTATCTAATCGTGAAGCATTACTGGAAAGAGATGATGATCAATCCCTAGCTACTCACACTAAAGGAGGAAGGAAGAATCCATACTTCCAGAAAGATACTTATAAAGAGTCTCAACCCCCAAACAAATTTAATAATAAAGAATCTCATCCAAGGAGATTTTAGAAGAAAGGACAACGAAAGGAAAGAGATTACTCATCTGTACAATGATACCATTGTGACAAGATGGGACACATTGTGAAGTTTTGTCCAACAAGATGAGAAGAATACAAGAGGAAACATAAGAGGCACCATGCCCATGCAGTCAAATATGAAGAGCCACCCGCAAAGATGATAAGAGAGCAGATAAAAGGCTATGTCTTAATCTCAGCCCTCTCAGGATTGGTAACACCTGGAGAGGACACTTGGCTCATTGATAGTGGTGCATCAAAGCACATGACAGGTCAAAGAGACATTCTCTCTTGTATTTTAGAAAAGAAGTTTTCTCAGAAAGTGACACCTGGAGATGATTACCAATATCCCATCAAGAGAGTGGGAGAATCAATCTACAAGATTAAATCAGGAAATTCCATGAAGATGAAGGACGTACTCTATGTACTAGGGTTGAAAAAGAACCTACTTTCCATTTCAGCCTTAGAAAAGAAAGGCTTCAAAGTTTCCTTTATAGATGGAGAAGTTCTTATGTGGGGTAAAGGAGAAACCATAAAAGAAGCAATCATCACTGGAAAAGAAGAGAGTGGTTTGTATAAGCTAAAAGGTCACTCAGAATCTTCCATGACCCACGCCATTGAGAATCCATGTGAACTTTGGCATAGAATATTATCTCACATTAACTACAAGGCGCTACCATACATATGCAAAGCGGTCGCAGGTTTACCAGAACTCAAGGTTGACCATGAAGGCGTATGAAATGGATGTGCACAAGGGAAGAACATCAAGAACCCTTTTCAGAAGAGAGACAAAAAATCATAAGGAGTCCTAGAACTTATTCATTCATATGTGTGTGGCCCAATGCCATCATCCTCCATTAGTGGGTATGTATACTATGTATCATTTATTGATGATTATTCTCGTAAAACCTGGGTGTATTTTTTGAAATCTAAAGATGAAGTGTTAAACAAGTTCAAAGAACTAAAAGCCTTGACAGAGAATCTTTCTGAAAGAAAGATAAAGATACTCACGTCAGATAATGGAGGAGAATACACCTTAAAAGAGTTTGTGAAATTCTGCAAAGATGTTGGGATCAAGAGGGAACTCACTACTCCCTATAATCCTCAACAAAACGGTGTACCTGAAAGGAAGAATAGAATGATAATGGAAGCTCTGAAGACCATGATCCATGATCAAGATCTTCTTATGTGCTTATGGGAAGAAGCAACAATGACAGTCGTATATGTGCAAAACCGGTTGTCCCATAGTGCACTTGGGTTCAAGACCACGTAAGAGATGTTCATCGGAAAGAAAGAAGAGGTAAGCCATCTCAAAATATTTGGATTCCCAGTTTTTATACATATTCCAAAAGAGAAGAGAAATAAGATGGAACCTTTTGGAAAGAAGGGAATATTTGTGGGATACTGTGAGGTCTCCAAGGCCTTCAGAATTTATATACCAGGTCACCATCACATTGATATCAGCAGGGATGTGACCTTCGATGAATATGCAATGCTCAAGAAATCAAGAAGATGCTAGCTTGAGGAAGTATATGAAGAGGAACCTGTAATCCCCAGAATTGCAGAATCAGTGAGGGAGGTTCCTAGAGCTGCAGAATCAGTGGGGGAAGTCATAACTTCCCCTGATGAGGAAATTCTAGAATATCATGACATAGTATAATTTCAAGAACCTCCTAAAATGACGATCTTCCATAAGAGAAATCCTGCTTGGGAAAGAGAGATTATTTAAGATGGAGAGAAGTATGGTGTTCCTAAAGGAACCACGAGACAGGTGAAGAAACCAAAGCCATTCTCCAATTATATGTCTTTGATGTTTGATCTCCTAGAGAAGGAGCCTACTTTCTTTGAAGAAGCCATTCAGAAGAAAAAATGGGCAAATGCCATGATAGAGGAATACCAATCCATAATAAAGAATGATGTATGAGAAATAGTTCCCAGACCTAAAAGTAAGGACGTGGTATCTTCCAGATGGATCTTCAAAATAAAACATGCTGCTGATGGAAGTATTGAGAAGTATAAAGAAATATTTTTTACTCGTGGATTTTCCAAAAAAGAAGGCATTGACTATGAAGATACATTCTCTCTTGTAGCCAAATACACTTCAATCAGAACCATCATAGCCCTTTCAGCTAAGATGAAGTGGAAGTTACACAAGATGGATGTAAAGAAAACTTTCCTAAATGGTGTCATCGAAGAGGAAGTGTATATAGAGCAACATCAAGGATTTGAAGTTGAAGATAGGAAGTCTCATGTCTGCAAATTGAAGAAAATATTGTACAGATTGAAGCAATCTCCTAGAGCTTGGTATGGACGGATAGACAGTTTCCTGACGAGCTTGGGATTTACCAAGATTAAAGCATATTCTAACCTCTACTTCAAAGTTTTGAATGATGAGCCAGTGATATTATTGTTGTATGTGGATGACTTATTCTTAACTGGAGAAGAAAATCTCATCACCGAATGTAAGAAGAGACTCGCCTCAAAATTTGAGATGAAAGACCTTGGCCTAATGCATTATTTCTTAGGTCTTGAGGTATGGCAGAGTCTAGAGAGGATCTTACTTAACCAAGGGAAGTATGCAGTCGAAATCCTAAAGAGATTCGGCATGTTAGAGTGAAAGTCTATTAATACACCCATGGAAGCGAAACTGAAGTTGTTGGTCGACACTTCGTCAGAGTTGATTGATGCGACATTGTATAGAAAAATTATTGGATTGTTGATGTACCTGAAGAACACCAAACCAGATATATGTTTTTCCATGAACACCTTGAGTCAGTTTCTGGCAGAACCCAAAC
The DNA here is from genome assembly GCA_000966675.3 of Picea glauca. NCBI lineage: Eukaryota > Viridiplantae > Streptophyta > Pinopsida > Pinales > Pinaceae > Picea > Picea glauca. Next base: position 143,248 of record JZKD02S0005683.1, read on the forward strand.
ATGTTCACCTAGTGGTTGCAAAACATGTGATGAGGTACCTTAAGGCTACATTAGATTGTGGTCTCAGTTATGATGGAGATCATGATTTCACATTGAGTGGATACAATGATTCAGATTGGGCAGGAAGTGTTTCTGACAAGAAAAGAACTTCAGGATGTTTTTTCAGTTTAGGATCAGACATGATCTCATGGCAGAGTAGGAAGCAATCTAGTAGTGCTCTCAGCACAGCAGAAGCAAAATACATTGTTGCGTGTTCTGCCAGCTGTGAAGCTATATGGCTTCAAAAGTTGTTGACCAATCTATTTGACCTAGAGATGGAAGCAACCATGATTGTATGTGACAACCAGAGCTGCACAAAGATGACAGAGAATCCTATATTCCATGATAGGTCAAAGAACATAGAGATCCGATATCGTTACATCTGTGACATGGTGTAGAGAGGAGCCATAAAGTTGCAGTACGTTAGCACGAATGAACAGGTTGCTGATGTGTTGACCAAGCATCTATATCGTGTAAAGTTTGAGAACTTTATAGATAATCTTGGTATAGTCCAAAAGGACCTTCCTCGAAAGGAGGAGCAGTGATGAGATGAGATGTGACTAGGAATGTGCTTCCATATTGATAGCTATGACGTAAATCTAGTCTAGTATCTTGCTTCCAGATTGATTGTTGTGGCGTAAAGCAAGACGATGAGATGAGACTAGTACTGTGATTCCTTCTTGATAGGTGTGACATAAAGCCAGTCTAGTATCTTGCTTCCAACTTGATTGCTGTGACGTAAAGCAAGATGATGAGATGAGACTAGTACTGTGCTTCTGGCTTGATAGCTGTGACGTAAAGCTAGTCTAGTATCTTTCTTCCAGCTTGATTCCTGTGACATAAAGAGAGATGATGAGATGATACTAGTACTGTGCTTCCGGCTTGATAGCTGTGACGTAAAGCCAGTCTAGTATCTTTCTTCCATCTTGATAGATGTGATGTAAAGAAAGATGAGTATCATTATAGTTGTGACGTAAAGCCACTCCAGTATTATGATGATGAGCCAACCTCATGTTGTGATGATGATATATTAGTTTTATACTAATCCATATTGATGTAGATGATGATTGCATTCCTTTGAGAATGATGATGTTGTCGATGAAGAAAAATTTCGATGATTTATAGATACACTAGTCAGTGTTCTAAGATGATATTGATGATGTTGTCCTCCTGATGTTGTTGATGATGCAGTCCTCTCTCTCGCCTGATGCTATTGAAGAATACCCTTCTTGTTAAGGGGGAGTGTTAAAATAATGTAACTGTAAAGTGTATTTGATTATTATTTGATATATTATTCATTGGATCAATCCCCATTGTGGATTGATCATGTCGGCTATTGTAAAAGACCAAATCCCCTTTTCCAGATTGGTCATAATGTAATTGTAATAGGCTAAAGAAGAAGTCGGCCCCAGAATATATCAAAGAGGCTTCAGAATATAATAAAGGTGGTTATAACCACCCAGAAGAAGAAGTTGGCCCTGCTAGTGAAAATATCCTTTTCACACGTGCCAGTTTTGTATAAATAAGGAGGCTAGTGCCTCACTTAGACACACACTCACTTGTTCATTGAGAGACAAGTTTCAGAGCTACAGTTGGAGAAGAGAGAGAGAGAGAGAGAGGTGCATATTTGGGAGAGGAATTTCTGTATTTGTTTGAGTTATCTCTTGGCATTGTATTGGCTATCTATAATAATGAATTTTTGCTTGGTTTTCTTCCCCATGAGGATTTCCTAGGATAAATGATGTGTCTCTTGTGATTGTGTATTTCTCAGTGATTCTATATTATGCTATTGTTATCTATTGAAATGAAAAGAACTATAATAATGGCGTAAACATTAACAGATCCTAACCTTTAATTTAAGGTTATGGATGATGGACCGGTACTACTACTTTTGTATGTGGATGACTTGTTTCTAACATGTGTGGAAAATATCATCTCAGAGTGTAAGAGAAAACTAGTTGTTGAGTTTCAGATGAAATATCTTGGGATGATGCATTTATTTTTGGGTCTCAAGGTATGGTAGAGACAAGATGAGATATTTCTAAATCAAGGGAAGCATGCAATGGAAATCCTAAAGAGGTTTGGGATGTTGGATTGCAATGCAATGGATACACCTATGGCATCAAATCTGAAGTTGCTGCATGATACGAATTCAAAGACTATGGATGTTACTTTATATAGGAAGATGGTGGGTTCATTGATGTACTTGAAAAACACAAGAACAAATATATGGTTTTCTATGAACACTCTGATTTAGTATATGGATCATCCCAGGCAAGTTCATTTGGTTGTACAAAACATGTGATGAGGTACCTTAAGGGTACATTGGATTATGGTCTCAGGTATGTGACAAACCATGAGTTTGGGTTATATGGATATTCAGATTCAGATTGGGACAACATTATTCCTTATCAGAAGATTACTTCAACATATCTCTTCAGCCTAGGCTCCAGTATCGTTTCATGGAGAAACATGAAGCAATCATGTGTAGCACTCAGTATGACTGAGGCTGAATATGTGGCAGCATGTGCAGCATGTAGAGAAGCAGTGTGGCTTCGTAAGTTGTTGTATGGGTTATTTGGTCTCAAATTGGAGGGGACCTGCATTTGGTGTGACAACCATAGTTGCATGAAGTTGTCAGAGAATATGGTGTTCCATGACAGGTTGAAGCATATTGAGATAAAATATCTCTATATCAGGGATATGGTGTAGAGGGGAGTAGTGAAGCTCCAATACGTGACTACCAAGGAGCAGGTTGACCAAGCCACTGTCGAGGATGAAGTTCGAGCACTTTAGGTACAAGATTAGTGTGGTCCCTCTTCAGAGGGAGTGATGAGGTACATATGCATTGTGGGGTAGTGGATGTCCCGGGGACATGTTGTATCTATTTGAGCTACCCACAAGCCTTGGATGATTTGGTTGTGAAGTCACATGGGTGCACATGATGAGGTACAGATGCATTGTGGGGTAGTGGATGTCATGGTGACATATTGAATTTATTTGAGAGCTACCCACAGGCCTTGGATGCATTGGTTGTGAAGTCACATGGGTGCACATGATGAGGTACAAATGCATTATGGGGTAGTGGATGTCATGGTGACATATTGAATCTATTTGAGAGGTACCCATAGGCCTTGGATTCATTGGATGTGAAGTCATTTTGTACTATGGATATCTGATGATGTATAGATTCATATGTTCAACAGTCAATGGTCATGAGCTCATGTGGAAACAAATAATACCTTCCTATTTAAGAGGGAGTTTTGATATTTTGATGTAACTATGGAAGATATTCTTTTGTATTTGTATTGGTCAAACCTCGAGAAGGTTATTGTAATATTATTTTTGTTACAGATGAATCCTCCTACGAACAAGAAAATTCCCTCTTGGTATCTAGATCCCTAAAACTAAGACAGAAAGGATGCTATCATTGGTCACTGACATCCTTTTAGATCTAATTAATCTAATGAATGAAGATGAAGAAGAAAAGTGTACCTTTTTAAATGGAATTTGTCCTTGCAAAGTCCAAGTTGAGATTCAATCCCAAGCTCCTTGATAGGTCCTATAGAACAAACAAAGATACAACAAGATTCCTACTCTATTGAGATTAGCTCAAATACAGATCTATCTACTGAAGACAAGTTCATGTGGAACATACATAAACTTGAAAGAAATAGGCTAAGCATGTATGTATATTAATGAGAACAAATGAAGAGTACTTAAAATCCTCTGATGAAGGTGCAACAACTTCTTCCATCTCTCCTTGTCCAACCCCTTTTCTCAAGTAATCTACATTGATTATGCTTCAATGGAATCTCACTTATGGGATCATAAGTTTGGTGTAATTCTCAATCTCCATATATATTTACACCATGAAGAGGCCTCCTTATATAGGCTTGGAGAGACCCAACCACTTGAGAGATATTTGGGATAAGTTGAGGATTCATCTCCTTCATTTGAGGATCTTCCCTAACATCATGCCTTGACCTTCTATTAAAATCCAATCACCTTCATAAATTGAGGGGATTCTTCCCTGATTTGTCTCAACAAAAAAAAATTCACTCTGAAAGGGTAGCGCTCCCCCAAAATGGGGAACATAGCATTGTAGCACTCCCCCAAAGAAGCCCAGGGAGCGTTAAAACTCCCTCACAGTGCATATGGGAGCGCTACCTTCCAAATTTTATATTTGAGTGGTTTTTTCGGTGGCAAAAGGTTTGTAGTCCTTGTCAACTGATTTCTCTTCTTCAAAACTAGTCTTTGAGGTGTCTTAAGTGTCTTTATGATGTCTTTAGAGGCACGACATAGGAAATATGGAAGTATGATGTTTGTGACACTTGCGACACTTGTGGTCAAGATGCCACACTTGTGGACAATATGCGACACTTATAACACTTGTAATGACGACACTCGTGACACTATTGCAGTGAGTAATTTTGATGTGTAACAAATTTCCCCCCAAAGTGCGAAGTTAGAAGATGTGATGACTGAAGTACTTTGTAGAATTTTTTGAGTAAGGTATAGATGCAGAGAACCTGATAGAAGCTACACACAACCATCCAACAAACATTAATGACATGTTTCAAACCCAAGGAAAGCATACTTATGCTTGAGTGATAAAGACTTTTTAGGTACGGCCGCCATAAAATACACTGCAGATCCATAATTATATTGACAAAATGGTATAGCCACTGAAGATACAATGTGGATCTATACTCCTATGACCTGAACTAATCGTAGCCACGAATAATACATAGTGGATCTATGAGATGACAAGACATAGCCACGATCAATACAAAGTGGATCTATGTAACAACATATGTGTCATAGTTCAAAAGAAAACTCCTTCACAACCTGGGAAAAGTACATATAAGAGTGATGAATCAAACCAGGGTCTTCTTACCGATCTCGATGTAGTACGAATATAACCATGTGAATAGATTTCATGATGTTGAACATGGAAAAAACCACTTGATTATCAATCAATGATGTAAACCCTTAACAAGCACGAGGGAAATCACCATTGATGTCAATGATTCCCAAGGTACTCTAGTACATTCCAACGAATGTAAATATATGTGCTGAAGTTGAACATCCGTGGAATCATCCGATCAAGGGTCAATGATGTAAACCCACTGTCGAAAGTGAGGAGGCTTGCCATTGAGGCATGCAGGTCCCAAGGTACTAACTGGTTTCTAAGTCTAGTTCTCAGATAATGTGTTGAAGTCGATAGGAATAGACTCGTCGCAGGAGGGCCTTGATGTATCCCCCATCAACAACACAAAACTAACACAAAGATGTAAATTGGTAGATCAAATGAACATGGACTGACCTGTGTATTGAAATAAGAATATTTGTGATGGCTGACTCTTGAGGCAAATACTTCCCTTGAAAACTGAGGCACAATAGTAGAAACATGACATGGACCAAAACATGATGATGTAGTGGATACTGTGACTTTCATCGGGTGACCCAAAGGAGTAAAGAAAACTCAGAGGATTGGCTCATTGTAGAGGTTTAGTGGATTAAAATGTATGCAAATACAAAGTGCCGTATTCAAGGGCGATCGTAAGAGTTACTGGCAGTGTTCTCAAAAACTGCTTGGCTTGCTTCCTTCAATTTTTCCCCCATCCAGATAGACGAGTACCTCTTTTTAATTTTAACGAGCTCGAGAAGGGTAACACATGCTCTATATAAATTACCTTTGGTAAGTTCCTCTTCCTTTGTTTAATGAACTGGAAGAAGTAAGGGTTCGGTCTCATATGAGCCCTTCAATGTATGAATGTTTAACGAGTCTAGAGAAGGTAAACTCGGTGGTTTTTCATATTTAGAGAGTTTGAAAATGACTTAAAGAAGACTCCAGTGTTGTCCTTTTTCATAATGTTAGTCTCATGAGGCCAAAAAAGAGATAAATTATCACATGAAAGACACCCTTTCAAACCTTTTAACGAGTGTGAAAGGAAGCAAGATCACTCAAAAATATTTTCATGTTTAGAGAGTCTGAAAAGAGCTTAAAGGAGACTCCAGGGGGTTCCTTTTTCGTGTAACCATGCGAGCCCGAAAAAGAGATAAAAGGTTGCTCGGTTGCATTATCATGTATTCACGAGCACAAGAAAGAACAAAGACTAAGCTCGGTATGCCCCCATCTTGAAAGCTAGTGGCTTAACTCCAAAATGATCATCAAAGGTTGGAGACATGCCCCCCAAGCTTCAATTCATTCACCGACTTTGAGGTTGTCACCAATTTCTCTACTGGACGGAGAAAAAGGATAAGGGTGGATGAAATGAAGGTTCAAAAACAAGACCTAACGAAAGACTCGACTCGACATCTATGATATCTGGTGACAGAATCGACCTGATAGGAGAGGTGACTGTTTCATTTTTTAACGAGCTTGACACAGGAAAAGAACTATGCTCAAGGCTCCGAGTTCAATCCACAGACTTCTGTTTCATTTTTTTTTTAACAAGCTTGTTACAAAGAGGAAAAACTATGCTCAAGGCCTTTGTTTCATTTTTTAATGAGCTTGCCACAGAGAGGAAAAAACTATGCTCGTAGCTTCTTCTTGATCATGGCTTCCAAGAGGATAATGCTATGGAAGGACACCATGTCAAGGGAAAAAACTCAGTAATGGCTTCCAAGAGATCTTCACTAGATGGAAGAGGAATTCTCTGGAAGGAACACATGTTGAGGGTCACATCAGGGGTAAGGAGATCAGGCTCTAATAGCCCTACTAAAGAGATTACCATGTCAACTACTAGATCTAAGTCACAAAAGGCTGAGTGTACAGTGAGAGGCTCATCATCATCGATAGTTTAAGGCATGGGAGATAATGGAAAATCAACATCATGAGGAAAGATAGAGTGTATATATTCTCGAATTTCTTCACAAGGGCTAAGAAAAGAGGATCGATGATGGTTATCATCCCAAGGTAGATTGTCAATGCTCAACATTTCCATAATAGATTCATCAGAGGGAAAAATTGGGGAAATGTAGTCAATTGTAGATGACAAGGAATTTAACCACAATGGCATCGAGTAACTATTAGGTTCCAAGAGATGTTGGCCATTAGAGGAGGGAGAGGCAGATTGGATAGCAACGTATGAGGTTTCGGCTGGACTAAGTGGCATGGTGTCACCTAGTGCATCAAATTCCAAAGGACTAGGTACAATCCAAGGGTCAGATGATTCCAAATATTGATAAGCCATGGTTGAAATCATATCGACAGTGGCAATATGATGTGTAGTCGGAAAAAGTGGTGTAGGGAAGGTACCCATAAGGCTAGAATATTTCAGCAAGCCAACACCAACTCTTTCATATGTGATTTTTTGGTCTCCCAAGAAAGGAATGTTGTTGGTAGCGGGAGCGCAAGCATCGGGTGTACAAAAATATAACTGATCGATAGTGACAATTTTTCCTTGATGAGGAAATTGTACACATCAAAATAATGACAAAGAAACGAAAATTATAGCATAAAACCAACTTCTTCCAAGTAACAGGTTGTAATTGAGGGGAGCATCAATCACCTCAACATCAACAGTGATGATTTTTCTACCCAACTAAACGGACAGGGACTATAAAAGCCCATGGGGATGAAAACCTCGCCCATCGAATGCGTGTAAAATCATTGGGGATTTGTTAAGTGCGAGTGATTTTAAACCTTTCCAACATGATAAAGACATGAAAAAAGTAGAAGCTACCTCATCCAAGATGGTTCAGTGAATTTGTTGATTGTGAACAACAACATCAATTTGGAAAGAAAGTTGGTGGGAGAGTCAAGATGTATAATTGTCTAGGTTAAACATGATATTGTTGGATGACTCAGGATCAACAATGCCAATAGCAGCCAAGAGCGTTCTATGTTGACTTGGGCAATGCTATAGATCTTCTAACGCAGACATAACACAAGGTGTTTGAGCCAAATCTTCAACAATGTTGTAGTTTTGGGCGGCACGTGAACTAGGATTAAAAGTAGATTTATGGATAGTTCTCTTGGGAGGGCGTAATATAGAGTCGAACAAAGGTTTATCTATCTGAAGTGGTCCAGACGAAGGACTAACAGATGGAGGACTAACGAAGGATGTTTATGGATCCAATAAAGAATTGTTAGTGACCTTGGCTTTGTCAGGTTTAGCTGGTGTGTTGTATGTCTTAGAGCGAGTGGTCAAATTAATCCCATTAAACATATAAATATGGGCACTTGTCGAGGCCTCATCATGAGGATGGCTAGAACTGCCCCCAGGAGAGGGGGTTTGAGCAACCATGGATTGCTGTTATGGAAAAGGCTGAGTAAGCACAGCAGGTTGAGAATTTCCCTGGAAAAGTTTGGCCACTTCATTGCGATGTGGACAGTCTCAAGTGTAGTGATCGTCACCACAAATGATACATGGGAATTTCAGTTTTTGCTGTGGTTGCTTTTCGGTAGAAGGTATTTGAGCTTGATTTTTTGGTTGTTCATTGTATTAGTATTTTTTGGTTGATTTTTTGTCTTATTTTTACATCCGGATTGTTGTGAAGGGGCATATTGAACTGCATTCACCTAAGAGATTTGAGTTTTGGGGGAGGTAGAGGAGAGTGCAGTCTAATGGGGAGTGAGCGTCGAAGCAGATTGATTTGTAGTTCCAATCGACTGGGAGGTAGATTGAGTTTTGACAGAACTGATAACACTGTCTGCATGAGATGAGGATGACGGCTTGGATGGGTTGGCATTAGCTCAAGTAACATTAAGGAGAAACTCATACAAAGTACTATATTGTGAATAAAACAAATCTAAGTACTGAGCCCGAGCAATGGTTTCTTCCTCGGTGACCACGCCACCCATAGTGACATCACGAGCGATCGAGGGTAAAAGTGATTTAGTAAACCACTCCACCAATAATTTCTCAGGAATTATTGCATTGATCATCCTTCGTCATCGTATTCACTCATGAATATGGTCAGAGATATGCACAGAGTCAGTTTGACGAAGGGAGGTCAAGAGTTCAGTACCCGTCTCGTAGCAAATAGGTAGTTGAAAGTGCATGAGGAAAGACATGGCAAGGGAGTTGAAATCATGAAAAGAAGCATGTGGTAGTTCAATATACCACTTTTCTATAGAGCCTGTAAGTGTTCAATAGAAAAGACGCAAACGTATAGAATCATCCACGAGGGAGTTTTATGAACACCACAAATGGAAATTCATCACATGGTTATTTGGATCTTCTCCAGGTTTTCCATCAAATTTAGGAATATCAGAAGAAAGTTTAGCTGGAATAACTAGCCAAAATGGTGAATGAAAAATAGGATCATTGGTTAACCAAGACAAGTCTGGGAGATCCAGAGTCGCAAGGAAAGGTAGCTTTCAGTTAACTTGCGGATGATACTGGTGTGGCATAGGAACACCAGTAGGACCATAAACTTGGTTAGGTAGATAATTGTAACTAGTGGGTCCTTTGATCTGGATTTTATGAGCAAAATGAAATGACTACAGATTATTACTAGATGCTTAACACAGAATAATAGAGATATGATTTTCTATTCAATAAGGAAATAAGCTGAAACTGTAAAATGCAGCAGAAAACAAGCTTGCTGGAATGGTGGCAGCTTATCTCTGAGAAGAGATGTGATGACTGTTCTCATTCACAAGAAGATGATTACAATGAGGCTCTCAAGAAATTTTTACAATAAATAGGATTTTCAAAAACCCTAAACATCCAAAAACCTAACCCTAGGAGATGAAGCGCCAAAAGTCGTGTGGGCCCCGTTTGGGTAAGCCAGTACATCAACTTTCCGGGGTTGTAACTTTTAAATACGATCTCCTTTTTAGGCATATGATAGCCCATTGGAAAGATATATCCGAGGAATACAAAAGTTGCACAAAATTTCATCATGAAATTATGTGGTGAAATTTTGCAACCGCAACATACCCCAAAAAATATCATTTAGGGCCTCAAAACGGCTCCAGAAGTTTAAGACCCGAAAAACTGCTAAAAATAGTAAATTATCAAAATTGCAAGAAAGTTGTTTTGAGCCAGCTAGAAAAGGTGGGTGGCCACTGATATCCATCTGGATCAATCCTCCATCGTTAGGAAGCAATGTTCTCCATTGCATTGAGTTCCCCCATCAGATGAGGAAATTTCTGCTGAATTTGGCCCCGGGTGAGCCACTTGCCTTGGTGCAGGAGCTGCCCTACTTTGACAACTTGATAAAGCTGAATCCTTTGTTGTCAAGTGCCCTTGATCTGTGTGTCCACAATATAATCACTGGATTCCTATTGTATGCAGTTGAGGTTGAGCTCTGTTGGTGTCAGTTGTTCTGCTACGTCTGAGGTGTCCAATAATGGTGGGAAATAAGGTCGAAGGAGGTCCATGTTGAACACTGGGTGCAGGCTAAGGAAAGGAGGAATGTTGAGTGCAAAAGAATTATCCCCCACAACCTTGGTGATGGTGTACAACCCATAACGGAGTGGGTGAAGCTTCTGATGGGGTCCTGTAAGGCATTCTTTCAGCAAGTGAAACCAAACTTTGTCGCCCACCTGAAACTTATGTGGAACTCGATGTTGATCATGGCGCTGCTTTTACTTGTCATTGGACTTCTATAGGATATCCTGAACCTGTTGGAAGATGTGATGGGTCCTCTCAATGAACCAAGTGGCTTTGTTAGCCTCAGTTGGAGCAGGATAGGAGTCAGTCGAGGTGACCGCAAGGGGAAGTGCAACATTTATGGGACCCAATGGTTGGAATCCCAACCCCACCTGAAAGGGGCTGTGTCCAGTTGAGCTATGTAGGGCTCGGTTGTATCTATGCTGGACATAGGGAAGAATCTCATCCCATGTGTGAGGGTGCTTGGAATTATACATGTGAAATATATGCACGATCATTCGATTTATGACCTCGGTTTGGCCATCTATCTGGGGGTGGAAGGCTGTGGATTTGGTGAGCTTGGTGTCTAGAAGTGACCAGAGGCTCGACCATAATGTGTTGAGAAATTGACTGTCCCGATCTAAGACAATGGTTTGTGGGATTCCAAAATGTACCCAGACCCATTCAAAGAATAGCTTGGTAGTGGCTTCTGCTGTGATGCTCTTCTTGCAAGAAACCAGAATCACCATCTTAGAAAAACGATCAACAACCACAAAAACACAGTCATTTCCCTACTTGGTGGATGAGAGGCCTCACATGTATTCCATTGAGATCAATTCCCATGGCCTTTCAGGAGTAGGAAGAGGGGTGTACAGGCCCTGTTTCTTAGTGGTCGGTTTGGCAATAACACAGGTAGTGCAAGACCTGAAATACTTGATGACCTCCTGTCGAAGTTTCGGCCAGTAGAAATGTTTTTGTAGCATTGCCACTACCTTTTTGATGCCAAAGTGTCCTACCACACGAATGTAGTGGGCTTCCTAGATCAACTTCACTTGATCACTTGATGGAACACATATATGGCCCAGTCAACACAACAACCCATCCTGAAGATGGAAATTATCAACAATTGCCTTTGCATCCAACATTTGGTATGTGGTGGGGAAGTTTGGGTCTGTCTCATAGCGTTGGGGCCATCCAAAGGTCTCATGGCCGCATGAGTCTAGCACTGTGGTGAGTGCCACGACTAGTGGTCTGCTGAGGCAATCAACGATGCAGTTGGTGCTTCCTATTTTATACTTGATGTTGAGGTGGAATTGCTACAAGTATGTGGACCACTTTTGATGGAGGTCATTCTACAATTTTCCTTGTGTCTACATGAACTGCAGTGACTTATGATCAGTGTGGATGACTGTCTCCCTCCCAAGAATGTAATGTCTCCACTGGCAGCAGGCTTGCACAATGGAGTACATTTCTTTGTCGTAATTAGGGTACTTATGGAAAACATATGATAGTGTCACACTATGATAGGTGACGGGGTGGCCGTGCTGCATGAGAATGACACCCACAACATAGTTTGAAGCAACAGTCTCAATCTCAAAGGGCTGCTGCAGGTATGGTAGTGAAAGTATTGTGGTTGAGCACAAGCACTGCTTCAAATCATCGAACGCTTGTTGTTGGGGCCAACCCCACTCAAATTTTTCCTTACCACCACCCCTGGTTATTTGGTTGAGGGCCCATGCAATATGGGAGAATCCCAACACAAACCTGCGGTAGAAATTGGCAAGGCCCAAGAAGCTTCAAAGATCAGTGAGTGTGGCTGGGGCTGGCCAGTCACGGATGACTTGGAACTTGGCTGGATCCACATGTACGCCATTTTGATCAATGATGTATCCTAGGTAATGGACCTCGTCCATGCTGAAGGAGCATTTTTCCAAGTTGGCGTATAGCTTTTGTTGCCACAGGGTGTGCAGAACCTGCTGAATATGATGCAGGTGTTCGACCCAAGTCTTGCTGTAAATGAGAATGTCATCTAGATACACCACTACAAAAGTATTGGTGAATGGTCGCATGATATCATCCATCATCCTCATGAAAGTGGCTGGAGCATTTGTTAGAGCAAAGGGTATGACCAACCATTCAAAAAGACCTTCCTTTGACTTGAAGGTGGTCTTCCATACATCAATATTTTCTATCGGGACCTGGTGGTAGACAGACTTCAGATCAATCTTACTGAAGTATTTGGCCCCCATGAGTTGATCAAGGAGGTCGTCGATTCGAGGAATTGGGTACTGGCTTCTAAATGTGATTTTATTCAGAGCTCGATAATCAATGCAAAGTCGCCAGGTTCCATCTTTCTTCTGTACCAGCATGATTGGGCTCCTGCAAGGTGATGAGATGGGACGGATGTGCCCCTTGTGGAGAAATTCTTTATGTTGTCTCTTGATCTCCTCATTCTCTAACAGAGAGAAGTGATAGACATGCCCATTGGATAGCAGTGCGCCAGGGTCCAGATAGATGGGGTGCTTGACTTGACAGTGCAAAGGTACGTCGGTAGGTGAGGAGAAGATATCTGAGTATTCTTCCATGACCTTATCTACTTGCTTCTGCTGTGTGGAGAGGTCAGTCGCAGAGACCCTAGATATGGCTGTGATTTTTCTCTCATTTTGAGAGAGAATCACGAAGAAGACAAACTTCCCTGTCTGAGAGATGACCTTCCTGCATTGCTTAGTAGAGATCAAGGAAATAACACTAGGTGGGACAGTCTCGGGTATCCTGTACAATTTCCTTTTCAAAGTAATAATAACACTACGAGGCCTAGACTCATATACAACATGACGTTTCCATAAAAAAGGTTGGCCCAAAAGAACATCAAAAACTTCGAGAGGAGCAACATCACACAATACCTCGTCTTTGAAGGGCTTGATGTCGTACGATAGTCGACACTATTGGCTGATGTAGAGATCGCTTCCTTGGCGGAGCCATCCAATGGTGTAGGGTTGTGGGTGCAACATTGTCGCCAGGAAAAACCACTTGACGACCTCTACCGATATGAGGTTCTTCTGGCTACCACTATCAATCATGAAGTGCAACAGGGTGCCTTTTACCCACATCAGTGAAATGAAGAGGCACTCTCCTTCTTCTGGATCATCTGGTTCAACATGCTAGAGCTTGGTGGTAGAAACGGTGGCACTGGCTTTTGAGTCAATGATTCATCTTCCCCTTTCTAGTTCTAACTCAGAGTCAGAACCCGCATCTGATTCAGATTCTTTCACTTCAGCCACCAACGTCTTCTTTGAGCAACAGTCACCAGTGCTATGCCAAGGGCTCTTGTGGAAGTCAGACCACTTCTCGGTATCCTTCTTTGTCTTTCTGGTGTCCTTCTTTGCTTGTAGCTTGGAATGGTTGTCCTGATACTGTCCATATTTTCTCTGTCCTTTGTTCAGTGGGTTGGGGCCACCTTTTCCTAGCTTTTATTGTGAGGGGTTCCCCGGCCCAAATTTTCGCGTCTTTTGTTTGAGCTTCTGCTCGATTTTGACAACATATAGGTAGGTTGCACCCAAGGATGAGATGTCCATAAATTCCATTTCAGTCTAGATGTATCTATGCAAAGAACTGCGATACTTGAGCACCATATGTCACTCTGAATCTTTGATACCCAACTTGGTGCACAAGGTATGGAAGATATTTGTGAAATCTGGCACTGCTTGGTCTCTTTCTTGCCCCAGTGTGGTCCATTTGGTATACAGGTCATCATAACTTCTGACAGGGTAGTATTGTTCCTTAATAGAATCCCTGAATGATTCCCAGGTGGCCGTGACTGTAAATAATGAGGGTTCCTCCATTTCCTTTTGCTCACAGAAAGTTTCCCACCAATCTTTGACATGGGGAATGACTTTGAGGAGAGAAAAAGTAATATTTTCTCTATTCGAAAAGTTATGGACAGAAAAATACCCTTCTAGTAGATTCAACCACTTGTCTACAGCATCTGCTTCTATATGATCTTCAAATATAGGAATATCGAAGTTTATTTGTACCTTGAAGAGGGCAGTGCCTCCACTCGAAGAAGATGAGTTGCCTTTTGGTAGTCGCCGAAGGATTTGCGTGAAATTATCCATCATCTCGTTCCTATGTTACATGAGGGCTTCCTCAATCAACAGTTTGAAAGGATCTCCTATCTTGTCATCTTTCTTTTCTCCTTCCATGAGAGTTCACTTGGGTGTGAGAGAGCTTTTGTCCTCAAGAGAAATAAGCTTGAGACCTAACTCTTTGTACTCCAACCTCATTGGGGACATGCATTAAGACGACAAGGAGAAAACCGCTCTGATACCACTGATCCAAATTTTATGAGAAGAACGAAATGACTACATATTATTACCAGATGCTTAACATAGAATAACAGAGATACAGTAAAACTAGTTTTGTATTCAATAAGGAAATAAGTTGAAACTGTAAAATGCAGCGGAAAACAATCTTCTTGGAATGGTGGCGGCTTATCTCTGAGAAGAGATGTGACGGCTGTGCTCATTCGCAAGAATATGATTACAATGAGGCTCTCAAGGCCTTTTTACAATAAACAGGAGTTTCAAAAACCCTAAACATCCAAAAACCTAACCCTAGGAGATGAAGCGCCAAAAGTCATGTGGCCCCTATTTGGGTAAGCCAGTACATCAACTTCCCGAGGTCGTAACTTTTGCATACGATCTCCGTTTTAGGCATATGATAGCCCATTGGAAAGATATAGCCGAGGAATACAAAATTTGCACAAAATTTCATGATAAAATTTTGCAACCACAACATAACCCAAAAAATGTCATTTAGGGCCTCAAAACGGCTTCGGAAGTTTAGGACTCGAAAAACTGCTAAAAATAGTAAATTATCAAAATTGCGAGAAAGTTGTTTTGAGCCAGATGGAAAAGGTGGGTGGCCACCAATATCCACCTGGATCATCCTCCTACATATAGTTGTTGCTGACCAGGATAAGTAGGATTCAATGATGGCTGAGAAACATTTGCATAACCCGGTGGGTTCTGAGCATTATAAGTCGGGGCATTTTCTTGCCCATAAGGAGGATAAACGTTTTTCCCTTCAGGAGGGTAATAAGTAGATCCTAGAGGTAGATACACATTAGGCCTGTGGGGAGGATAAACATTAGACCCTTTGGAAGGATAAGGTTGTTGTCCTTGAGGACTCCAGGTGGTGTTTGAGACACTCGGATAAGGTTGTCCATAAGATGGTCCGAAAGGAACAGGATTTGATTCTCCTCCTTGTGGGTTATGATATGAGTGCCCCCCAACATGGGGTTGGTTAAATGTGCCTCCCGAAGATACTCCCTAGGATTGTGAGGGGTTTCCAGCAAACAAAGGTTTCCTCCCTGCCAGCGGTGGATTAACGACTGGGGTATGACTGGCAAAGGGAAGTTTCCCTCTGGAAGGAACATGAAAAGGGGGTTGTCCCCCAGGAGGGATTGAACCACCATAGGATGATGGTATTCCAGGAGGGATAGGTTTGCTAGATGGTGGTTTCCCTCCAACCGGTTGTATTTGGCTGGCAAGGGTTTGCATTCTCTGGTGAAAATATGTCCCAGGAAGATCGTGCGAAACATGTGGAGCTGTAGAGTGAAAGTTTGTAAAAGTGGGGGTAGCGATCAAAGTGCCTTGGGAATTAGTAGAGGTAATGAGTCCAGTATTAGGATGGACTTGTGCTGACATAACAGTAGGGTTAATGACCTGATTGATGGGGTGATTCATAGTTTGACCAGATGGCCCCGTTTCAATAGGAGGGTCATGAAGATTAAAGGGTTGTCGAATGGATTCAAAATTCTCATAGAGATCACATATTGATGAAGTCCTCCATACAGAATGAGCAGGTGTGGGATTTGTATCTACTGTAGTGGTAGGACGAATAGGAGTCCTATACTCATCACCAAACATTGGTTTTATGGATCCCATATATGTTTCGGTAAATGATCTCTCAGGTAACTGTGGGACCTCTTTGTCTATGATGTTCCCAAGGGAGTCTAAATGAAGAAAAAGTGCTTCGAGAGAGGTTGTCGACACAGATGCAATGCGAGGAGTGGGATTCTCAACCGTAACCAAAGCACCTTCTGGATTGTCTAATGGAGGAAAAACAATACTCCTAGCATCATATTGATTTTCTACCTCTCCACGGTAGTTTCCTTCTGGAGGGTTAAGAGGTAAGGTTTGGTAGCCTTCCGGAGGCAGCCCTTGCATCCTATGCAATCAACAAAGACCTTTATCATCTACAGGCTCAATTTTGGAGAATAACAACACACGCTGAAAATCTAGGGCTAACTAACGAAAAGAAACAACATACGCTAATAAAATCTAGGAATCAAAACCAAGCAAACAAAACCTTGTCTTGATGACAGTACTAGTTGGTGATGAAATCCAACGTCCTGTGATCAAGTCAAGAAGGGGCTAGGATATGGTGGAATAGTTACGATGGTGACCTACTTAACAAAATTATGCCTTGGTGCAAGCTTCCATGCAGTAATTGTGGATTTACCCTCCAAGGAGCTAGAGTGAGTTTGACCACCATCTTTTCCAAGTACAACGAAGACTTCCCTTCACCGTCACCTTGTGTAAGTACCTAAATATTGTGGCTACTAACACCAACTCACAATCAACCCCTGGGTGGGTACAATCGATAGTCCAGTCCGAACGTATGGGCAAGATAACAAGTCTGAAATCAACTCGAGCGGCTCCCACGCATAATCATGGGTATACCCTCAAGTGACCCCCAATATACGATCCCACCACTATAAACAGTTGAACTAGGGAGGGATAATCCCCATAATTCTCCCAAATGCGACCTCGTGCATAACCCTTGTGTGAGAGGGGGATCCCAGAAAGCCTATACGACAATTGGATTTTCACTTCCTATTGCAAGATTCTAATGTTTGTTTTGAAAAAATTTGGAGAGTTGTACTCACGACCTAATCCAAAGTACTAGTCCTAGTCTAATGTTGGTGGAAGATTCTAAAAGAAAAAATGTTCTAGATAAATTTTAATTAGCGATAATTTTACACTTGTTCTTTACTCAAGGGTGTATGAAAGTGAAACTGATGGTATTATGACTCAATTCCCAAAAAATGCACAAGAAAATGATAAGAAACCTTGTCCTTCGATGAATTCCTATTTAAGGGAAAGAGAGAAAGTTCTTTTCATTATCAAACACTGAGATGCAATATCCTCATACAATTGTTTCTCAATCAAATCCAATGTAATGCTAAAAAATTTCAAAAATGCCTTCTAATATCCAAACCAATCACTAAAATATGTCCTTTTTCTTATATGTGAATGATAATCAGATGTAAAACTTCTAATGTCAATCAGACTTTAGGATTAAACAATCAGAAGCAAACCTCACACAAACAAAAATACACTCTCATCATGATTAAACAAGAAAGACAAAGATAACTAAATTTGCAAACAAGAATCAAAAATCTCAAACAAAAGAGAAATGATGGAAAACTTACCTCAAAGATCAAATGGAAAGGTTCACAGACCTTTGGATTTCCTCACAAAATCTTCCACTCAGTCAAATAAATGAGAAGAAAACAACAAGTTAACTCTAGATCAGCAAAGACAAAGAGTGACTTCAAGGCAAGGAAAGAAAATGTCAAATTTCCAAACAAAATATGATCAATTCTTAGAAAAAAAGGCGTTGAAGGCCAAGACCAAGATAGACTGAGATTGTAAAACTCCTGAGTTAGTGCCAAAATCAAGAAATGAATCTAGAGAGTGAAAATCCTGGAAAATTTCTCACAGAAAAGGGGCAACGCTCTGGTGTAAAGGGCACCAGAGCGTTCCAACACTCTGTGTAAGACCAACATGGAGTGTTAACGCTCTAATAGCAAGGGCATGGGAGCACTCAGCTTCAAAAGTTCAGAAAAATGTCCATAATCTCAAAAAATCAAGATAACTCAGTCAATCAAATTGAATATGATGAAATCAAGAGCCAATCAATCAGATCTAAGAATCAAAGAGACAATATGGAGAAGGTCAAATGATGAGAAAAAGCCAAGACAATACCTAGGAAAGGAAACAAAAATTAGAGCTCCTCCCCAATGGAGTCACCAATTTCTGTTACAGGTGAATCCTCCTGTAGACAAGCGGATTCCCTCTTGGTATCTAGACCCCTAAAACCAAGATATAAATGGTGCTATCATTGGTCATTGACATCCTTTTAGATCTAATTAAGCTAATGAATTAAGAGGAAGATGAAAAGTGTACCTTTTTAAATGGCATTTGTCCTGGCAAAGTCCAAGTTGAGCTTCAATCCCAAGCTCCTCGATAGGTCCTGTATAACAAACAAAGATACAACAAGCTTCCTATTCTACTGAGATTAACTCAAATACAGATCTATCTACTGAAGACAAGTTCATGTGGAACAAACATAAACTTGAAAGAAACGGGCCAAGAATGTATGTATATTAATGAGAACAAATGAAGAGTACTTACAATCCTCTGATGAAGGTGCAACAACTTATTCCAACTCTCCTTGTCCAACCCCTTTGCTCAAGTAGTTATAACTGGTTATGCTTCAATGTCATCTCACTTATGGGATCATAATTTTGGTGTAATTCTCAATCTCCATATATCTTTTCACCATGAAGAGACCTCCTTATATAGGCTTGGAGAGACCTGACCACTTGAGAAATATTTGGGATAAGTTGAGGATTCCTCTCCTTCAATTGAGGATATTCCCTAAGATCATGCCTTGACCTTCTATTTGAATCCAACCACCTTCAAAAATTGAGGGGATTGTTCCCTGATTTGTCTCAAAAAACCAAAATTCACTCAGAAAGGGTAGCGCTCCCCCAAAATGGGGCACAAAGCATTGTAGCACTCCCCCAAAGAAGCCCAAGGAGTGTTAACACTCCTTGATAGTGCATAGGGGAGTGCTACCTTCTAAATTTGATATTTGAGTGGTTTTTTCAGTGGCAAAAGGTTTGTAGTCATTGTCAACTGATTTCTCTTCTTCAAAACTAGTCTTTGAGGTGTCTTAAGTGTCTCTTTGATGTCGTTAGAGGCACAACATAGGAAATATGGCAGTATGATGTTTGTGACACTTGTGGTCAAGATGCGACATTTGCGGACAAGATGCAACACTTACAACACTTATAATGATGACACTTGCAACACTATTGAAGTGAGTAATTTTGATGTGTAACAATTGTATAAATCAACTCAAAAGAAATCGTTATTTTATTGTTATCCTTATTGTAAAAGTCAAAAAAATCCCTCTTAGGGTTGCATCTTTTCAGGAGTCAATTATGTGTATAAATAGATTTCAAGTTCCTCTCATTTGTACACACACACAACTCGCCTTCTATTGTGTATTTGGAGCATAACAAGGAAGTTCTAGCGCAAGAGGTCTTGGTTTCTTGGTCTTGGTCTATTTGTCAAGAGATATAAAGTGACATTGTATTGGTTGAAGGAATATATACTGAAGAATTGGTTGCTAGATTTTCTCCCCCACGAGGGTTTCCCAGGATATATCTTGTGTTTTGTGATTCTTTATCTTCCAGTGATCCTATTACATGCAATTGTTAATGAATGCTAAAGAAGATAATTGTAACTTCTGAAATTCTAACATATAGTCCCCGATCACTACTGCGATATGGAGTTAGAAAGATGCTTTGAATCCTCACGCTCGCAGGGGTTCCACAACTGATCCCCAAAGTGTTTATGCACGAGTATGTTCACTAGTTGCCTGCAAAGACCGTTCCCTCCAATATATGCATCCATCTCTATATATTCACATTGCTTATTGAACTATATACATCCTTCTCTATATATGTACGTAGCTTCTTCTTTTCACACACATTCCAAAACTCTTCATAAAACACAAACTATCTCTCATTTTTTTGGACCCTCCCGTGAGGCAGTCAAGCCCAGTCCTGCTCTAATACCATGTTGATTTTTCATATGAGATAATATTGTATAAATATGAATATGAGATCGATATATGAATTATTGATATGATATAATTTAGGACCCCGATATATATATATATATATATACACTTGAGTGAAGTGCCTTTTCATAATGGACATGTCTTTTCCATTATATCTTTTCTTTATCAATTATTATATTATAAATAGTATATAATTAATAATTACATTTATTAATGGAGAATGTCTTCCCAATGTTGTCAAAATATCAACATTCACCATGCTATATAGGATACCAAGATGAGACACACACACTCCATGAGGTGTTTAACTAGGACAATTTGGAAATAGAGCTCCAAAGTTTTGGTGTTTTGAACTCCCATAAACACATCATCCTCCTTATGCAAATATATCAGTGTTACAATGAAAATGTCTCTATGGCTAGGGGTAAACCACAAAAGACGGAAATGATTTCATAAATCAACTCTAATATCAAGTATGATATATAAACAAATATGCTAGCAACACAAGATAAAGGCCTACCTTGTCTAGACATTCAATGAATTCCACCGTTGAGCACTTGACCCAAAGAAATATACCTACAACTAGTCCTCAACAACCAAGAAACACAAGCATATGGGGATAATAGATAATGTTATCACATTCGATAGCATAATCCGTCAATAATAATAACAAATATGCCCATGGAATAACAATTCAAATATTCACAAGATATTAATTGGACGAGAAAAGAGTATTTCTATTAAGATGTACTCAATAGAAGTGAATGAGTTACAAACTTTTGCGTCGGCACGGTTCAGAACCGAGAAACTAAGTTCCTTCTAGGTGGGCCTCCACCACTTCAATCCTCCACCAAAGGCAATCTCATATAAGAGAGACAATGATTTTCTCAATCAATAAGGGAAGAGCTTGGGGGATGAACAATGTGTTCAGACTTAAAGGACAAAGGGATGCAAACTCAATGTGAGGTGAATAATTTCTCCAGAGTAACTTTGCTCTCAAAGTTGAATTCTTTCTCTCTCTTTTCCATAGCTCAGATTTGGCCCATTTGTAGCCTTCAAGTGGAACTGAAGGGTCTATTCAGAATGTTTCCAGTAGATGGAAGGCCAAGGATCATAGATCTCGTGACGTGACATGGAAACCCGACACCATTTTTTAATTTTGGGCACAAATCCCAATGTACGTGGGCTGTAGTGATGCAACCTGCATATACGCATGTTGTAATATAGACAATTCGAGTATATGTGGAAAAATCATGTTTTTAGCTATGGGATTTGCAAAAAGGGACTTCAAGTCTACATAGGGAAATGGAAAAAGGCCCTCTGTGCAAGTTTTCTTAGGGTGAGGCAAATATTGCTATAACACTCAAAGCCACTACATACATGGTTGTTTCCATGACACATTTGTTTTTCACTGGATTAATTTGTTGAATTTTTGTTCAAAGTATGATTGTTAGTGATCCTTCATGATCCTAGCATTGATGATACCAAATTAGGCTTCCCCCACATCCTTCATGCATTGCTTAAGCCCTTTCCTAAAATCCCCCAATTCACCATCTTACTCCTACATAATGAAGAAGCCAAGTTGAAACTAGGGTGGACAAATAGAAAAGAGAGTAGACTCGAAGACGAGTGGATCTCCCTCTAAAGCTCAAAGTTCCTAGAAGTTAAGGGCATGAAGATATCAAAGTTTAAAAAAAAGGAACACCATAAACCCAAAATGAGTTATAGATATCACCTATCTCAGCAATATAACCCACATTGAAATCCCAATTAGATCGCCCTACAAATACCTCACATGGGGAAAGTAGGAGTGGAGTAATATGATGTCATCAATTCATAAATAATTGTCAATTCTAAAGGAAGAAATTCACCATGAGGATGCCTACATTATCTCTCATTATTTCTTGATAACTCTAGGGGGGTTTGGAAGGAACTCCCCCCATTTATTTGGAATAAGCTAAAACTTAATCCAACACCCAAATTTTCATGTTGGACTGCAATTGAGTTTTGACATAAAAGGACTTGAAAGAACTCATTCTTATAAAAATCTCACTTCTTGTATTATTCTTTTCACCATGTGTGCTAGGAGTGGTTGTTTACAAAGATATTTTCTTTGAACTACTTGAAGAGTTATCATTGAGTTTCCCTCCATGGATGTCTCCATGGCTCCTTGATCACTAAGAAGTAAGAGGCCTTTGAATAGACCTAGAGCTTACACTTCATTATTCATGGAAATTCCAATTCCCCATCCATAGATAATTTCTCAATTTTCTCTAGAGATAAAAATGAATCCCCTTGCACCTGGAAACCCATGATTTTCTTTGGATGCATGGTCAAAAAATAGAATTGAGTGATTTTTATTCTCTCTCCATTGTTGGAAGTCCACTACTCCCAATCAAACCTACCATCTTTCCTAGGAGGAGGGTTTACTAAACTATATCGTCTCTAGGGGATTTTGGTCTTGAAGTAAATTGTGACGCCATATATTTTCTTCAACAACGAGACTAGAAATATTTTTGAGGCTTAGTCCATTTGAATAGAACACTTCATGAAAAAATTATTGAGCTCACCTTACCACCTTCGATGGGCCAGAGGATTCCTTCTTAAAGATGTGATTATTGTGGGAAAGCTAGATTTTCCATACCAAATTTTTTGGAAAGGCCATCAAATACCACTTAAGTAGTGATTTATTCCTTAAAGAACCTAGGTAGAAGTGGCTCTAAGGTACTAACATATTCCTCCAATCCTAAGGAGGGTGAATTATTCCTCCCAATTCCTCAATTACAATTTTACATACCTACTTAGCAAAGGTGTAGTCAAGAATCAAATGTTTTGATGTTTCTTAATTGTTTTTGCACATAGGGCATATGGAGGGTCCTTGAAAGATACAATTATGAAAATAATCACCATTTATATTTTGTTGTGTACCAAGAGCCAAGAACCAAGAAAGAACATGATTTTGAGGAAGAGATTCTTTCCCTCAAATAGACTACCAAATTGGCGATGGTGGGGGATTCTTTCTCAACCAAGCTCTTAGAGTATCCAAGGATAACAAAGTATATTCCTCTTTGAGGGCCCTAACCTTGAAAATACTTTGTCGAGTTATTTAGGAGACTTGATCCTTTTAGACATGATATGAACTTGCATAGCTTGTCTTTCATCACCTCAGAGGGTTGAATTTTTCTTCCAACCAATGCACTGACCAGCCTCTGAGTTTTCCCATTCAAATATATCATAAAGAGTTGTAATCCAATATTTTATCTCCAAGATAGATTCATCATGATGTAGGGGAGGGTGACCCATTCTTATATATTCCCAAAGTCTTATGTGCTTGTCATTCCCTAGGATCCATGATAAATGATTTTGAATGAGGGGGTGTAATGACTTGTAGAGTCCCTAGATATTGTATCCTAGAACTGTAGATAAGGGATCATTCAAACATCTTAGATTTATATTTTTAAAGTATTTACAATGAATTTTTTATTTCCACCAAGCCATCTTTCCTAACACAAGTCTTCATGTAAATTTAGCTCCCATGTCTTAATTAGATAGCATATGATATCTAATATCTAGGCCGCCCCTCCCAAACATGGCTCAAAAGATGTTACAGTTGACAAGAAGATTTTCTTTTTATTTTTTTCTTTCCTCCTTGCCACAAGAACCTCCTAATCTCTTTTCCCAACAAATTCATAAATCTTGTCAGTAAAAAGAGGGTCGAGCTAAGGAAGATAACAATTAAATTTGTCTTATAGTTGAGCAATTACCTATCAATTCTCTTGGATAGAAATGACATCCTCACCTCTTAATTCTATTTATGGATTCCATTTGATTGCTTTGATCTAAGAATTCCACAATTGTCTAATTAGAAATTCAATTGAATTTGTGGCCATAGTGGGCCTCAAAATCCTTTTCTACAACCTACGAGAAACATATATCCTTATTCTCTTGGGCATCTACTGAGTAGAAAAACTATTGGTTTCTTTTGTCATGGGTGCACAACTATGAACTATGATGCATGTTACTAACACCTTCTTCACTATTGCATTTTACCATGATTTTCGACCTCTATGGCACTACTATATGAAAATTATTCACATTGATTGCTTGTTCATGCAAAATTTGTTTTAAATTTACTACCACTATGGGGGATTGGTGAATCTTATGTGTCCATAACGAAGCATCAAAATGCATGATTAGGTATTAATCAAAATTATGAAGCCATTAAAATTGTTATTATTTGCATTCGTCACCTATAATTGGTGTTTTTTTTTTCAATTGCAGTATTATCCCTCGAAATTAGTGACATAGGTTGACATGTAGGTTGAAAAAATAGTAAAGGGTTCGTATTGAAGCATCACTTCAACCAATGAAGACTAATGAGAAATTTTTAATTCATTCACACAACAATTGTAATTTAGTAGAATAAATATAAGAAGTATAGAAATATACCTGAGTTACTTGTGTTATTGAGTTTGGTTGTAATTCCACATCTCAATGTACTTCTACAACCTTTGACTTGATTCAGAAATTTGAGTGGAATTGTAACACACTGTTTCCCCCAGTTTGTAAATATAACTATATTGGCCAAGAGACTATGGAAAACTCAATACGTGTGAATGTTTGATTTGATTGACCTTTGTATAAAAGGTTGATGAATGTAAATTATGTTATTTACTAGAAAATGGATAAGTGTTGCATGACTGCTGGAAGGGGAGTGTGCTAAGAGAGACCATGAATGCTATGAAAGAGATGGTGAAGGGGACTAGGAATGGTTGTGTTAACCTCCACCAGACCAGTACTTTGTTGGATTTAATTTCTCAGGATTAGAACAATCCTCTGACCCATGAATGAATTACAGTCAGGTTGGTAGGTGGGAAGACCTCCTCAAGAGTTAATGAGGAGATGGGGCATGTTATCACTGAAATTTCGTCCGCACAGGGCGACAAGAACTTCGCATCATCAGCATAGAAAAACAGT
>JZKD02S0005683.1:179590-207057 GCA_000966675.3 Picea glauca
TTGTAAAGGGGTTTGCACAAAAGAAAGGTATAGATTTTGATGAAATATTTTCTCCTGTTGTTAAAATGACTTCAATTATGACTATTTTAAGTCTTGTGGTAGTAGAAGATTTTCAACTTGAAAAGTTAGATGTAAAAACAACTTTTATCCATGGGGATTTGGAGGAAGAGATTTATATGCAGCAGCCACAGGGGTATGAGGTCAAAGAGAAGGAAAATTTGGTATGCAGGTTGAAGAAGAGCTTGTATGGCCTAAAGAAAGCTCCAAGGTAGTGGTATTTGAAGTTTGACAGGTTTAAGACAGAACAAGGTTATAGTAGATGTCATTCTGATCACTGTGTTTGTTTTAAAAGGTTAGAAAATGGAAGTTATATTATCTTGCTATTGTATGTAGATGACATGCTTGTTGCAGGGTCTAATATGTAGGATATAAATATGCTCAAGAAGAAATTATCCAATTCATTTGCGATGAAGTATTTGGGTGCTGCAAAGAAAATCCTTGGCATGAGAATAACAAGAGACAAAAAAAATCGCAAATTGACATTGTCTCAGGGTGAGTACACAGAGAAGGTGTTGGAGATGTTTAGAATGCAGAATGAAAAACCAAGACACAAGAAGAGATAAAATACATGTACAGGGTCCCTTATTCATCAACAATTGGCAGCTTGATGTATGAAATGGTTTGCACAAGACCAGATATTGCACATGTAGTGGGAGTTGTGAGCATGTATATGAACAATCCAGGTAAAGAACATTGGGAGGCCGTAAAGTGGATTCTCAGGTATTTGAGAGGTACTTCTATTGATGCATTATGTTTTGGAGGTTCAAACACTTTTCTACAGGGATAGTTTGATTCATATATGGCAGGTGATAAAGACAGCAGGAGGAGCACCAAAGGTATGTTTTTACTATAGGTGGAATAGCAGTAAGTTGGATTTTGAAACTGCAAAAGGTTTTTGCAATTTCAACAACAGAGGCAGAATATGTTGCTACTACAGAGGATAGTAAAGAGATGATTTGGTTACAAAGGTTTATGGAGGAATTGGGAAATAAGAAGGAGAATAGTAGGTTGTACTATGACAATGAGAGTGCAATTCATATTGCAAAGAACTCATCCTTCCATTCAAATACTAAGCATTTATAGTTGAGGTACCACTTCATATGATCCACCTTGGAAGATGGACATTTGAAGTTAGAAAAGATACACACTAGCTAGAATCCTGCAGACATGTTAACAAAGGGAGTAACCAGAGAGAAACTGAGTTCCTGCTCATTTTCAGTTGGTCTTCAAGAATGAATATGAATATGAGAAATTTTCCAGGTCCAAGAAGGTTCAGAGTCCAGCATATATAGCAGCGGTGTTGTTGTTGAGATCAATCTCCAAGTGGGAGATTGTTGGTTGTAGAGCCTGATTATGTTCCTGATTTAGAGGTCCTTGATTTCAGCCATGTTTATACCCCATGAAGAATTTACACCCCAGAAGTATGTACACTCTTCCACGTGGGGGAGTGTAGAGGGGGGGTACCCCCTCTACAAGGTTCGTGGGTGAAGCCCCTGAAGGAAAAATTGCCTTGTAAATGTATATTGTAATTTCATTGTAAATCTAGACCGTTCATTATAAGGTCGTAAATCTAATGGTAGAAGTTATGTTAGGGTTTTTTGCCCTAGAAGGAAACCCTCTGTTATGAGGGAAAGGTATTGCAGCTATGCATTATGGCGGGTATTGTATTCTGAGAAAGGAGACTGTGAGAGAAAGAAGAGGAAGTTACAATGGGTTTTGATGTAGGTTGTATCCCTTCATTTGCTGGATAATAATAAAGGAAGGACATGGCAATTTCTATGGTGGACATAGCCCACACTGGGTGAACCACGTAAATCTATGTCTCTATTGTATTGTGTATCTTCTGTGTTTTGTTTCTGCATTTGGTTTATTTTATTGCTCTGTGGTCCTGTTTTTCTAAAAATATCAATATTGGAAGGATCTACCAACAACCCTTGCTTACACATAATATGTCCTAGCAACACTCCAAATAGTGAAAATAAAATACACTTTTTCAGATTCAAGGCAATCTGACATTTCCTGCACTTATCTAACATTAATCTCAAGCATTCAATATGATCCTTCATTAGGCTAAAAACAATCCAATCATCGAAGTATGCTTCCAAGAATTTGTGTAAAAATTCCTTGAATGCTTCGACCACCACCCTAGAAATCATGGTTGGTGCATTCTTCAAGCAAAAAGGCATCACTGTGTACTAAAAAGAACCCCATTCTATTTCAAATTTGGTCTTATGTCTATCCTCAACAATTCTGATCTGGTGATAGCCTAAAAATCCATCTGTGAATGAGTAAACCTACTGTCCTCCTACATTATCTAGAAATTCATCAGTAAAGGGTGTAGGAAATGGATCATGTAGGCATGCATCATTCAATTTCCTTAGATCTACACAAATTCTGATTTCTCCTAACTTCTTATCTTAGACCACCATAGGGATGATCCATTCAGATTCTTCAACTGGTTCTATGATTCCTACTTCCAACATTCTATCCAATTCAATCTTAACTTTATGCTTATATTTTGGATTCAGTCTGTAAGGTCTCTGCATGATGGGTCTTGAATCTGGTCTCATAGGGATCTTCATTTCACCCATGGGCCCTTTAATTCCCTTCATGTCTGTGAACTTGGTTGGAAACAAGTCTTGATACTCATGTAGTAGTTCTATGATCTTATTAATAGTAGCATCATCCCAATAATCTCCAATATTTTCTAATTTATGTGTTTGCTCTGTTCCAATATTAACCTTCTTAATTTTAATGGGTTGTCCAATAAAAGGTAATTCAATCCCTGGCCCTTCTATGTCTCTTTGTCCTTCAGTTTATAAAATGTTTACATCCCTAGGATCATCATCCTCATCAACATTAATATTATAGAAACCCTGTAACTGCTGAAGAGGCACAGTCCATTCACCTTCTTCTTGGGTAAAAGGGATTTTAGGTGCCTCTTCGAAGACCTTTTCTCTCACAATTTGTAAATCCTGATATATTGTAGGGTATTGACTCTCAAATAAAAATGTAGCTATAAATTTTTGAGTCATACCGTTCCAATCTGAAGTGGCTATGCACAGTTCTGCTTGAAGATACCAGTTGATAGGCGTATTATCCAATGTGTTAATGAACTTATGCACCCACCATTTTTTAGGAATATTTCTCCAGGCTTCCTCACAACTTCTCACATGGTCCTTAGGAAAACTATGACATGTGTATTGAACTTTGCATCCCTCAGCCTGGTCTGAGATGCGCATCATCAATAAGGTGGGACATTGTACCCATTCTACAATGTTCTTCTTATGTGTTCCCCACCATCTAGATGGTGTTTCTTTCAATGCTTTGTCTAGTGCCAACATCCTCTTTTGAACTGGTACATTTCTCTCAAATTCAACTATAAATGCCCCTAAATGATTCAGACCATCAAATGTAGGGGCATTACTTACTTCTATGCCAATCCAACGAACTACTCTGGTCAATATGGCACATCGCCGTGTAGAGACTTTGTACATTCTATTCTGCCAGTTTTCCAATGCTTCCTTTGAATCTGATGAACATGCACTTTCACTTCGAAAACTTAGATTTATGTCTATTGTGGGATTAATATAATCCTGTTGTCTTGATGTCAGGTTTGTAGATGTTTTCTATCTCATAGGCATGGTATTCTTATCTTAATGGTTCTATGTATCCGCGACCTTCATTAGGGTCAAGAGGTGAAATGAAATTAAGGTCATTACCCTCAAATTCCATTCTTCTCTTCTTTAGGTCAACAACAGTTGAATTGTTGAAAGCCCAATTAATTCCTAACAACATAGGATAAGGAATACTATCACCAACAATTTCAATCACTTTGAATTCTGCGAATGTCCTTACCCCATCGACGTCTATAGGGACATGCTCTAGTCTTCCAAAGGAGCTCACTGCCTACCGATTAGCCATCCTAATCCTGATAGGAGAGTAAATAAATCTAGGTTTTCCCATCGGTGCCCAAGTATGCTTCTCCATAACATTTACTTTTGATCCCAAGTCGAGGATCACATAGTCGTAGTCTCCAATCTGAGCACTAAGGTGAAATTATTTGTTTGTCCTTCTTTTCCTTGATAATTGATTCACAACTCTACTCAGCATAAGGTATATTCTCCCAATTTCGTATTGTCTTACTAGGTGTTGTATATCCTGTACAACTTTCTCACCATTAATCAAATTGATACATGTATTTAAGAAGTCCTTGAGCTTGCTTACCTCATTTCCTTGTCTAGATAAAGAAGACTGGTCAAATGATGGTGGAATTTCACAGTCCATTACTTCTGGTTGTACCTTAGACGAAGAAGCTTGTTCTCCTACAAAAAAATTCCTTTCTTCTTCAAAAGTATGCCTCTCTCTCCTTGGATAAAAAAACTGTGCCTTCTCTGTAGCTCTTATGATCCCTGATCCTTCTGTAGTCTTTCCTAGAGTCACCCTATCTTCTCCTGTAACAACGCCTCCTCTTGTAATAACAATGACTCTGGGGTCCTCACCGCGAGGGTTCTGCTGATATCAATTGGACTTGTTGGTTTCCTCCTCGTCTCTCCTAAAGTTTGGCTAAAAATACTGGACAATATTTGATGACATGGTCAAATGAGTTGCAGTAGTTGTAAGTAGTACAAGGGTTTTGATAATCCCTTGCCAAATGTCTTGGATGTGAACAGTTATAGAAAATAATCTAACCTCGACCTCGACCCATACCTCCTCCTCGTCCTCTTCCTATGAATCCACCATGAGGGTTGAATTTTCCTCTTCCTGGGGAGTTGAATTGCGCATTATTTCCTTCTTGTTGTGTTTATCCTTGGATTATATATGTATCCCTTGATCTTTCATGCATGAGATCGTAATCCCTACAATCCTTCTCATCATGCCCCATAGATTTACAAAATGTGCAATAAAAATTGGTAGGTGTCTGGACATATTTATGCATGTAATAACATTCACTATGGCAATGTCTATTTCTACATACCTCACACCATGGTAGAGTGGATTGGTTCAAAGGGCTAGGCGCTCACGAGGCTAGGTATTCATGAAATAGAGGACAATGCTCTTTTCCATGGCCTTCTGATTTACATCTGATACACCAAATATATTCTCTTTTCTCCTTTCCTTTATCTTTGTTCATGTATTCAACCTGAAAAGATAAGATAGTTAATTGGTTCAAGATCTAGCTCATACCTGGATTGGATTCTCCTATAGGGGTTGCTTCTAGTTTCATAACAATCTCTAGAGATTCAAAATTCATCTAGGATCTGAAAACTTAAACGACCTGTTAGGGTCTTAAATCTATGATCAAATTCTCACACAAGTTCAATGACCTTCTGCTTGATTTCCTTCAACTTTGTAATGCACTGTGACTCCGACTTAGGTTTCTTAAATTCTTCACTCAATGCAGTCTTAATGTCATTCAGGGGTTTAGGTTGTCCAGGTCCTGAAGAAAACTTCATATACTAGTTCAGAGTGTTATCCCTCAAGGTAGTACTAAACTGATTTCTCTTAAAAAATTCGTCAGTGACTTTCTTAATGCTCCAGATAGCTTCTCATAAGAACCAGTGTTGGTCAGCATCTTCAGATCCATATCCTCTAAATATAGGTAACCTCATTTCATCTGCCATAGATCTTCCTGGGTTTATCGATTGAGTATGTGCTAAACTTCTTGTAACAATACCCATATTTATCTGGCTACTTTGGTTACTTAATGCTACTAAAACAACAGGAGGACTAATAGTACTTACTTTGACAATAGGCACAGTTCTTGAAGTTTTTGGTTCTCCTCAGCGAGGTTCTTCAATTTCTACTTCCTCTTTTCTTTTGGACTCCGAATACTCTTTGTCTATTAGGTCTGCTTCTTCTGCACTATACAATCCCTCATCTCCGTAATTATTCTTAAACATGTTTTCAAGAGGAACTTCTCTAAATGATCTCCCACTGCACATGTGTCTAGCCTTTGTGTCACTATCGCTGTCTGAATTATTGAAAATTAGCTTCACTGTATCTTCGGGATATTCTTCTCATTCAATAGCATCTTAATCATCAGTTTTAAAAAGTGTAGGAACTTTCCTCTAGGTCCCTTAAAGAAATACCTCTTTGCTTGACTATACGATTCTACTCTGTCAATAGTGAACTTAGTAATGTACCCGTCGATAGTGCTATCAAACCAAATATACACTGATCTAGACACAACATTATCAACTCTCTTGACCTTTTTGATCAACATTTTTTTCCAAACCACATGTGGTCTATATATGATCTAAAACTGGGTGTCTACTAATCTGGCCAACCACTCATATAACTCCTTATGAACTCCTCCAAAGAAAATCTCATGTATGTCGGTAAAGATGTACCTTCCCAACCAATATTTTGTACTAATGCTAGGGTTCTTGTTCTGAGCTACGGTGAAATCCCTTTCTTGTTATTCTATCCACTTCTGAATCTCTATTTTTGATGGAAACCACCTTGACATTCCCTCAAGAATATCCTAGTCCCGACAACGGAACCATTTGTTGGCACAGGGGCAGACCCAGGGTTCAACTCTTACAGTGCACCAACAAACCTTAACTTCTATCCCTTTCGGCAACACCTGCGAAGAATATGGAGTCTCAACCGAAGTAGCAATAGGGGGTTGCAAAACACAAGTGTCTACAACCAGAGGAAATTCAAAGTGATTCCAAAACTCAATGCAAACAATCTAGATATTCTTTACCACTCTTATGCTTTCTTTGTGAAGTTATATCTCTGATCTAACAATCATGCAATAACATTATAATAGACAACAAATAACACAACATCAACCAAAAAGACAATAATATATACGTGGTTCACCCTCTCCCTAGGGCCACGTCCATAAAACTGTGTTTCTTGATTTATTAGGTGAAAAGATACAGTTCTATCTGTGCACTTAGCTGCAAATATTCTCTATTTCTCTCTTTCTCTTCCCTCCCTGTGCACCCAACTGCAGGGTTGATATTCACACCCATATGAAGATCCAAAATATAGACTCAATATTTCTCTTAACAACAATAACCAACAATGAACATCATACAAACAACTGAGCTAGAACCAACCCTCTTGACTCTTCTAGACCTTTATTTATACATTACATGACTCTCAGACAACCTTAGACCGAAGCCTAAGTGTCAACCATAGATCCAAAACCCTAGGTCCACTTGACCCACGTTTTTGGGGCTTTCCCAGCCTGTCCTTCCTCCTTTTCCGCAAGGTGCTCCATAGTATCCATTGGTGTCTTCTTCCGCTTGCTTAGTTGTCCACTATCCTTATTCTTTTCTTCTTTATCTTCCTTGATCTTCTCTTCCAACGACTAGATTTTCCTTACTTCACTCCTTATTTTCTTCTTCTTTAACCACTTCGACCCTTCCTTAATTTATGTGCCTTCCGCGTAGTTCATACTTCGTCTTTCTTCCTTAATATTTTCTTCCTTACATAACCAAGGGCCAACAGTACCCTACATAAAGTATGAAAAGTTAAAAGTGCAGCAATTCATTAGTGGGTTACCTCAGTAATACTGGAACATGATTGAGTTCGACGAGTAAAATACCTTAGAAGATACTATATGGAAGGCAAGGTATTGTTATGAACAGTTCATGAATCACACAGAACCTCGCGAGGAGTGGAAGAAGAAGAATGGTTCGAGATTCAAGAAGAAGGGGTTTAAATCCTCAAGATTTAAGAACTATGGGAAGAAATCTAGTATGAGCCTTCCTAATAAAAGTGTGTATCAACATAATTTCCCCTCCCATAGTGGAAATAAACCTTTTGGAGCAAACTCAAGAAAGATTGATAACCCAAAGAAAGAACCCTTGAAATGTTGGGGTTGTGGAGAAGAGCATCTACTGAGGGATTGTCCACACAAACATCAGAACAGTAGGAGACTCTACAATATCCAATAAGATACCATAGTAAATGATGTGGCTAGGAACATGCCACAGATTTATGCAGCCTTGGATAATAAACAAGCTGACCACCAAGCTTCAGTGGTGGTGATGGAAGGTATGATCACCAACCATCTAGTTTCTATTTTAATTGACCCTGGTTCTAATATGAGTTATGTGGCCCCTCAGAATGTTGACAAGTGTAAAATGAAACCAGTTAAACATGTTAATCCATGGCTGGTACAACTATCCATTGGGACCAAAATAAAAGTACCAGAGGTCATACCATCTTGTAAATTTATTATGGATGGATTTCCCACCCAAGCAACCCTTAACATACTTCCCCTAGGATCTTATGACTTGTTTATTGGTATGGAATGGTTAGATTCTTATAAAAATAAGTTGGAATGTTACCATAACACTTTAAAATGTGTAAATGAAGAAGGGAGAAAGATAACCCTCCAAGGGATTCAGAAGCCTGTCTCAGTGAGACAAATATCATCCCTTTAAATGAAAAAGTATTGTAGAAAGGGATGCCCTCTATATGAAATACAGGTGTTGCAATATGTTGAGGATGAAAAACCAAACCTACAGGACCACCCCATATTAAGAGATTATAAATACGTGTTCCCAGAAGAGGTACCAGGTCTACCTCTGAGAAGAGACATTGACTTCTCGATAGAACTTACACCAGGAGTAGTGCGAGTGTCTAGAATGCTTTATAGGATGAGTACACCAGAGCTAGTTGAAATCAAGCTACAACTGAAGGAGATGATGAAAAAAGGCTACATTTGACCCAGTGTGTCCTTGTGGGGAGCACCAACCTTGTTTGTGAAAAATAAGGATGGCACACTCAGACTGTGCATAGACTATAGACAACTCAATAAGACAACCATAAAGAACAAGTATCCCTTACCAAGAATCAATGACTTGTTCGATCAATTAGGGGTTGCTTCCATTTTATCAAAGATTGACTTGAGGTCTGGATACCATCAATTCCAAATCAAGGATGAGGACATCCACAAAACAACCTTTGGGACGAGGTATGGTCACTATGAATTTCTGGTGGTGCCATTTGGATTAACCAATGCCCCCACCACTTTTATGTGCTTGATGAATAATGTACTCAACAAATTTCTAGATAGATTTGTATTGGTTTTCATTGATGATATCCTAATCTACTCCAAGAACAGAGAGGATCATGAAGAACATCTTAAATTAGTACTACAAGTACTAAGAGAGCATCCGCTCTACGCTAAGTTTAGCAAGTGTGACTTTTTCCATAAGCAAGTTTGTTACTTAGGCCATGTTATTTCTAAAGAAGGAGTGTCAGTAGACCCTGACAAGATTAGATATATTATGGAATAGCATACCCAAAAGGATGTATCTGATATCAGATCCTTTATGGGCTTAGCAAGATACTATAGAAGGCTCATAAAAGGATTTTCCAATATTGGTTGTCCAATCACTGCCCTTCAGAAAAAGGGGGTTAAATTCACTTGGACATCAGAATGTGAAGAAATGTTTTAGGAACTGAAATACCTTTTGACCCATGCACCCATGCCGAATATTGCAGAAACTGATAATGACTTCTTCATGTGTACATATGCCTGTAAGGAAGGAATCAGAGGAGTCCTTATGCAAGAAGGGTGATAATTTGCTACGAATACAGAAAATTGAATGAGCATGGAATTAATTATGTGACCCATGATCTAGAGTTGGTTGCCATAGTGCATGCTTTAAAAATGTGGAGGAATTACCTCCTAGGTAGGATATTTGTACTTATGACAGACCATTATGAGTTGAGGCACCTGTTTGATCAACCAAAACTCAATGCTAGACAAGATAGGTGGATGGCTCTCCTTAGAGATTTTGATTTCAAAATCAAACACATCAAAGGAAAGGAAAATAGAGTGGTTGATGCCCTTAGCAAAAGTGTGAAAATGATTCACCTGGCAGCAGTTAGCAACTATGAAAGGGATGTCAGGGAAAGATTCTGGAATACACAAGAAACATATGCATTATTCAATACCGTGACCTCATACCTAAGGCAAGAGCCTATAGGGATAAAGTATGAAGGCTATTATATGCTTGATGAAGGCCTGCTGAATTACAGAAAAAGATTGTATATCCCAAGCTGTGATGACTTGAAGAGGTTCATAATGGATGAACTCCACAAGAGACCATATACTGGTCACCCAGGTTATCATAAAATGATCAAGGCCACTAGGAAACAATTCTACTAGATTGTATTAAAAAAGGACATAGCTTACTATCTGGATAAGTGTCTAGAATGATAGCAAGTTAAGGATGAACATCGACATCCAGCAGGGTTTTTACAACCTCTACCAATTCCATAATGGAAATGGGAAACCATCTCCATGGATTTCATCACTGGATTACCAAAATCGGCCAAGCAAAATGATGCCATCATGGTAGTGGTGGAAAAATTGAGCAAGTCTGCTCACTTCGTCTCTGTCAAATCAACATGCAAGGAAATAGATATTGCCAACATATTCATATAGGAGATATTCAAACTGCGTGGCATGCCTAGGGAGATTGTATTTGACAGAGACACAAAATTCACTTCAAGATTTTGGAAATCCTTGATAGCTGGTTTTGAGACTAAATTTTTGTTTATTACAACCTATCACCCTCAAACTCATCGACTGTGTTGGCCCTTGGTTATGGAAGGAAGAAAATATCAAGAAAGAAAAGGCAAAATGTGAACTGAGTGGAAGACACAGTGACTGTTACTGAGTCGAAGTGAGCAAAAGAGTAGAAAACACAAAGCGAATCCTGATAAAGTAAGTCGTTGGATGAAGAGATCGAGGATGACAAGTTAGCAAGGAAGAAGGATCATGGAAAACTCAGCAAGTTGAAAAATCCATTGTTATATGCTTTGGAGCACCGTGCGAGAAGGAAGGAAAGACAGGTTGACGAAGCCCTGAAAACACGGGTCAAGCTGACCTAGGGTTTTAGACTCCTAGGGTTTTGGTATCTATGGTTTTGACACCTAGGCTTCAGCCTAAGGATGTCGGTGAGATATTGTAATGTATAAATAAAGGTCAAGAGGACCTGGGTTGTGTTGTTTTCATTATTACTAGTTTCTATCAAGTTGTGGGTATGTTGTCAGAGATTATTGTTGTGGGAGAGAGAAGTGTTGAGTAAAGAGCCTTCTGGTATTGTAAGATCTTCAGCTGGGTGCGAAGATCAAGTCCTGCAACTGGGTGCGCAGGAAGAAGAGAGATAGAGAGAAGATCTGTTGGTTAAGAGCGCAGATCAGAACTGTATGCTTTCATCTTAATATATCATAAAACATAGTTCTATGGATGTATCCCTAAGAGAGAGGGTGAACCACGTATATATGTCTTGTGTGTGTGATTGATGCTATTTTATTTGCCTTGATATACTGTTATTGCATTGCTGTGGTAGATATGAAAGATGTATGGAGTAGATCTAAGTTGATAAGTGATATAGGCATATTGTATTTCTCTAGTATTGGATCCACTTGATATTTCCCTTGGTTGTAGACACTTCTGTCCTGTAACCCCCCATAGTTGCTTCGGGTGAGACTGCATCTGCTTCACAGGTGTAGCCGAAAGGGCCAGTAGTTAGGGCTTGTTGGTGCACTCTTGGAGTTGAACCCTAGGTCTTCCCATGTGCCAACAAATGGTTCCGTTGCCGGGACAAGAATATTCGTGAGGGAATGTCAAGGTGGTTCCCATCAAAGATAGAGATTCAAAAGTGGCTAGAGGATCAAGAAAAGGACTTCCTTGAAGCCCGGAACAAGAACCCTAATCTTAGTACAGAGGATTGGTTGGAGAGACATATTTTTACTGATATATACAAGATATTCTTTGGAGGAATCCATCAGGAACTATATGAGTTGTTAGCCAGGTTGGAAGATACACCATTTGAGGTCAGATATAGACCTCCTATAGTTTGGACACCAGTGTTGATTAAGAAGGTCAAGAGAGTTGATAATGCCATGTCGAGAACAGTGGATCATTGGTTCGATAGCACCATCTGAGGATACATCACCGAGTTTGTTGTTGACAGAGTAGAGTCATATAGTCAAGGCAAGAGATATTTCTTCAAGGGACACTCAGGAAACGTTTTACACTTTATGAAGTTGAGAATCAATATTTTGTTGCATGACAAGAACATCTTGAAGATATGGTAGATTGGTCGAATATGAAAAGGCTAATGTTCAAGAATTTGGACAGCGACAACGACACCGAGGCTAGACATACGCGCAGTGGGAGAGCGTTTAGAGAAGTTCATCTTGTGAACCTATTTGAGAAGAACTGCAGAGATGAGGGTTTCTACAGTGGAGAAGAAGTAGACCTGACTGACGAAGAGAATTCATAACCTACTAGGGCAGAGGAAGAGGAAGCTAAAGAACTTCACTGGGATGAGCCAGAAACTTTAGGAACTATGTAGATTGTTGAAGGAAGTTCTATTATCCCTCATCTTGATTCAGTAGTATTAAGCAATCAGAGTAATCCAAGCTACTAGAGCTTCTAGAGCACCGTCACTAGTAGTCCACCACATACTTAGTTAGGGACCCTAGGAAGATCTATGGCAAATGAGATGAGACTCCCTATCTTTAGGGGATATAGATTTGAAGATCTTGACCAACACTGGTTCCTATGTGAAGTTGTATGGAATATTAATAATTTCATCGATGAAGTAGTTAAAAGAACCTATTTTAGTACTACCCTAAGAGATCGCACACTAAGTTGGTACATGAATCTTGTCTAAGGACTTGCACAACCTAAGCCACTGAATAAGATCAAGAATGCATTGATTTTAGAGTTCAAGAAACCCAAATCAAAGTCACAATGTATTATAGAGATAAAAGAGATCAAGCAGAAGGTATCCGAACCTATTTGGGAGTTCGATAAGAGATTCAAGACCTTAACAGGCCGATTAAATTTTCAGATCCCGAATGAGCAGAACAAGGAATGGTTCATTGCTTCCCTCTTACCACACATCAGAGTTCCTCTAATGAAGTAGAATATTGCTTCGTAGGCTGAGGCGTTAGAGATCGCCATGAAGATAGAATCAACCCCTACGGGAGAATCCAACTCAGGTATGAGTCAGATCTTGAGTCAACTGACTAGTTTGTCTTTGCAGGTCGAAGATATGAAGAAAGACAAGGGAAAATATAGAAGAGAAGACATATGGTGTGTCAAATGCATATCATAGGGCCATGACAAGGAACTCTCTCCACTATTCCATGAATACTTGGCCTTTGGAGCTCCAATCCCTTTGAAGTAATTTACCTTACCCTGGTGCGAGGTATGCCGAAATAGACATCATACTGGTGTGTGCTATTACATGCAAAAATATGTTCAAACACCCACAAATTTGTATTGCACGTTCTGTAAGTCCATGGGACATGATGATAGGGATTGTAGGGATTACGATCTCATGCATTAAAGGTCAAGAGACATATACAAGATTCAAGGTGAAGTACAACAAGAAGGAAACACTACGCAGTATAACTCCCCTAGGAGAGGAAATTTCAAGCCTCGTGGTGGATTCAAAGGAAGAGGAGGAAGAGGGGGAATGGGTCGAGGCCAAGGACAGATCATCTATTATAACTATGCATAGACAAGACACTTGGAAAGGGACTATCAGAACCCTTGCACTACTTGCAGCTACTGCAACTCCTTCAATAATGTTATTGAAGAATGTCCAGCATTGCTGGCTAAACTTCAAGAGAAACGAGGACCTCAATAGAACTCGCAGATACAATTGATCAAAGTTGAACCTCACGGAGAATAGCTTAGAGTCATTGTTATTACTGGAGGAGGCCCTACTATAGGAGATGAAAGAATGACCCAAGGGAAGACTACAAAAGATCTAGGAATTAGGAAAGTTGCAGAGAAGACCCAAACCTTTGATGCAAAGAAAGAAAGACAAATATTTGAGGAAGCAAGAAAAGATTTCAAAGGCGACCGGGGTTCTTCATAAAAAAAAGACCATAAGTAAGAGAGTATGGAATGCCTCAGGTATTTGATAAGTCTGCTTCGCCAAGAGAAGGAAAAGAGGTAATCAAGATCATGGAATTTCCATATACTTGTGTTAAGTTAATTCAGAATGAGAGCGTTGTCCAAGAAATACAAAATTTAATCAGACAATATGAGCTAAGAAAGATAGACTCCTTACTAAATAGAGCAGTACATCAAATCGGTAAGAAGAGAAGGACCAATAAGGAATTGCATTTGAATGCTCAAATAAGTGAATATGATATAGACTATATGGTCCTCGACTTAGGGTCGGAGGTCAATGTCATGATGAAGAAAACTTGGGCACTAATGGGAAAACCTAAACTAATATATTACCCTATCAGGGTCAAGATGGCTAATCAGGAGGCTGTAAGCTCCTTTGGTAGACTAGAACATGTCCCTGTGGACACTGATGGAGTAAGAAAATTTGCATATTTTGAGGTAATTGAGACAGTTGATAACATTTTCCCTTACCATGCGCTGTTAGAAATTGATTGGGCCTTCAATAATTCCACTGTGGTTGATTTAAAGAAGAGATGTATGAATTTTGAAAAAGATGGCCTTAGGATCATTTCACCCTTAGATCCAGATGAAGGTCAGTGATACATAGAGCCCATTAGAGAAGAAGACTATACATATGAACTGGAAAATATATACAAATTAACAGGAAATCAACATGATTACATTAATCCCATGACTGATGTGAACTTAAGCTGGTGAAGTGACAAAGTATGCTCATTAGACTCAGAAGAAGCACTGAAGAATTGGCAAAATAAAATGTATGAAGTATCTACAAGGATATGTGCTAGAATAACCAAAGAAGTTCGCTATATCGACAAAATAGTAAGTAAATTATCCACCTTTGATGGTCTAAATATTTTATAAAGCTTCTTGTCGGACTTTGAAGAGAGTGTACCAATGAAAAAAATATTGTTGGCGATGGATGAGGCCCTGAGAGCAGCCCCAGAAAGATGGTGGGGGATCACACAAAAGAAATACTACAGATTGGGTACAGTGTCATACCTTGATGACAACGTGGTTCTCAGCATAAGTAGAAGGCTACAAAGTTCAATACATAGGTCGAAGCTTCCCAAAGGACCATGTGAAAAGTTGTGAGGAAGCCTGGAGAAACGTTCCTCAATAAGAATGGGTACACAAATTCATCAACACACTGGACATGACACCTATCAACTGGTACCTTGAAGCAGAGATGTGCCTCATCACCATAGATTGGAAAGGTATGACTCATAATTTTGTAACCACCTTCTTATTTGAAATTCAATATCCTTCAGTAGATCAAGAACTACATATTTTCAGACATAAATTATTTGAGGAGGCCTCTAGCCTCCCTTTGGAGAAAGACGAGGACGAATGGATTGTGCCTCTACAAAAACTACAAGGTTGTTATAACATCAATGTTGATGAAGAGGATGATCCAAGAAAGGTGAACA
The DNA here is from genome assembly GCA_000966675.3 of Picea glauca. Lineage (NCBI taxonomy): Eukaryota > Viridiplantae > Streptophyta > Pinopsida > Pinales > Pinaceae > Picea > Picea glauca. The sequence continues at coordinate 195,020 of JZKD02S0005683.1, forward strand.
TTATAGAAATAGAAGGCCAAAGAGATGTGGAAAGACCAGGAGTTTAGTTACCATTCATTGGAAACCCAATCAATATTAAGAAGGTCAATATTGGAACAGAATAGACACCGAAGCTTGCAAATGTTGGAGATTATTTGGATGTTGCCACTATTGACAAAATTACAGAAATACTGCATGAATATCATGACTTTTTTCCAACCAAGTTCAGTGATATGAAGGGCATTAAAGGGCCTATGGGAGAGATGAGGATCCCTTTGAATTCATATGCTAGACCAATCAAACAAAGACCCTACAGATTGAACCCTAAATATAAGGAGAAAGTGAAGATTGAGCTCGATAGAATGCTGGAAGCAGGGATCATAGAACCTGTCAAAAAGTTAGAATTGATTATCCCTATGGTGGTACAAGACAATAATATAAGAGATATCATGATCTGCATAGATCTCAAAAAGCTGAATGATGCCTGTTTGCATGATCCCTTCCCTACACCATTCACTGATGAAGTGTTAATAATGTGGGAGGTCAGGAAGTATATTCTTTTATAGATGGATTTTCAAGATACCATCATATCCGGATTGCCAAGAAATATCTCCATAAGACCACATTTGCAACAGAATGGGGGTCCTATCATTATACAGTGTGGTGGTGGTTGAATCATTCAAGGAGTTTTTGCATAAATTTCTAGCAACATTCTTTGACGATTGGATTGTTTTTAGTTTATTAAAGAATCATATTGAATGTCTAAGGCTAATGTTGGAAAAAATGCAGGCAGTGTTGGAAAATTTTTGGAAAAATGCATCTTATTCTCACCATTTGGAGTGTTGTTAGGTCATATTGTATGCAAGCAGGGATTGCTGGTTGATCCATCTAAAATTTCCATTATAGTTGACTTGCCACCTCCTACTTCATTCAAATAGTTGTGCATTGCGCTGGGACACACAGGATATTACAGGAAGTTCATTAAAGGATATTCTTAGATCAAAACACCCATGGAGAATCTTTTGAAGAAATATTTTCAGTTCATTTGGACAGAAGAATGCCAGCAGAGCTTCGACACACTAAAACTGAAGATGGTCACTATGCCCATTCTGGTTTTCCCAAATTGGAACAAGGAGTTTCATGCATGTCGATGCATCTTCTATTTCCTTAGGAGCAATGTTAGCACAACCTGGTGAAGGAGAGATTGTTCATCCATTAGCTTTTGCTAGAAGGAAGCTATCAACTGCAGAGGTCAACTACACCACCACTGAGCTAGAAGGGTTAGCCATGGTGTATGTGTTGCAAAAATTCTGCCACTACTTGTTGGGATGTCACTTTAAAATGTTTATTGATCAATCCACACTGAAATACCTAGTCAACATGCTAGTGTTGGGGGGAATAATATGCAGATGGATTATGCTATTTCAATAATATGAATTTGAGATCATAGTAAAGCCAGGAAGAATGAACAAACGTCATGATCACTTGTTGAGGTTGGAACATGGAGAAGAGCCCACTAGTTTGGAGGACACACTGTCGGATGCACAACTGTTATCCATTAGAAATATTGATGACCACTTCGCATAAATGGTCCATTTCCTATCAACAGAAATGACATCTAGTGAATATACAATTCCCTAGAAGAAACAACTAGTAGTGCGTGCTGCAGAATTTTCACTTATAGTTGGACAAATATACAAAATGGGATCTAATGAGATATTGAGAAGATGTGTTATGGAGGCAAAGTGAACATTGATCCTCATAGAAGCTCATGAAGGCATCGTAGGAGGACATTACACAGGGAAAGAAATTGTGCAGAAGTTTCTAAGAGACGACCTTTGGTGGCCTACCTTACACATAGATGCTAAAGACTATTCCAGATCCTGCGATGTATGCCAAAGAGTTGGAAAACCTTCTCGAAGGGATGAAATGCCATTAGCACCACAAATGACCCTACAAGTATTTGAGAAATGGGCCATTGATTTCACAGGACCTATAAACCCACCAGGGAAGTGCACAAGAGAAAGGTACATCATCACTGTGACAAGATACTTGACTAGATGGGCTGAAGCAAGATAAGTTAAGGATTGTAGTGAAACTACAATTGCATGCTTCATATTTGATGACATCATAACCAGGTTTGGATGCCCAAATATCCTTATGAGTGATCAAGGCACACACTTCATAAATAATATTATTGAAGCCTTGACTGAGGAATTTGTAGTCTACAATCAGAAGAGAACACCTTCCATGCACAAGAAAATGGGACAGTGGAAGCATTCAACAAGATCTTGGAGACAACGCTGATGAAGATTCATAGTGTGAACATGGACGACTGGGATTTAAGAGTACCAGTAGTATTATGGGCCTATAGAACCACTTCCAAGAAGCTAACAATGCAAACCCCCTTCAAGTTGGTTTATGGTCTCAAAGCTATTGCTCCAATGGAATACTTGGTTCCAAGCTTAAGAATTGTTGCCTATACAAATATGGATGACACTGGCTCTGTTCAAGAGAGACTTGCACAGTTGGTCGAACTAGAAGAAGACAGATTTATTGCAGGATTCCATCAACAAGTACAGAAGGAAAGAGAGAAGGCATACCATGACAAACACATTAAGAAGAAGGAATTCATACAAGGTGATCTAGTATTGATATACGACAGTAAGTTCAACAAACATCCTGGGAAGTTCAGAACACATTGGCTAGGACCATATGAGATCGCTTATGTTACAAAAGGAGGAGCTACGCAATTGAAGACTCTGAATGGAGAATGGAAGGAAGGATTAGTGAATGGGAGCCGACTAAAGTTGTACTATCACAACCAGCTACATCGAAACTCTCAATATAAGCATAAGGAAAAGGGTCTAGGTACCAGGTGCAATTGAAAATGGGTACCAGACACACAAAAGATAGTCTGCACAAGGAGGAAGAGGAGGCATAGAGCATAAAGCAAAGGTTGCTCTGCACAGTCCAAAGTCAAAGTAAAAAAGGAATCTCAAATCTGAAGTGCCTTGGGATGAGTCACAGGTGAGTGTTGGGGGCCTATTGGCCTTCGATTATGGAAGGAAGAGAAGATAAAGGAAGAAAAGGAAAAATGTGAACTGCGCAGAAGACACAGTGATTGTTATTGATTTGAAGTGAGCAAAAGAGTAGAAAAGTCGGAGTGAATCCTGAGAAAGAAAGCCTGTTGGAAGAAGAGATCGAGGATGACAAGTCAGCAAGGAAGAAGGATCATGGACAACTTAGCAAGTGGAAAAATCCATTGTTAGATGCTTTGGAGAATCACGCGAGAAGGAAGGAAAGAAAGGTTGGCGAAGCCCTGAAAACACGGGTCAAGTTGACCTAGGGTTTTGGTATCTAGGGTTTTGACACCTAGGCTTTGGCCTAAGGATGTCAGTGAGCTATTGTAATGTATAAATAAAGGTCAAGAGGACTTGGGTTGTGTTATTGTCATTGTTACTAATGTCGATCAAGTTGTTGGTATGTTGTGAGAGATTAGTGTTGTGGGAGAGAGAAGTTTTGAGTAAAGAGCCTTCTGGTATTGTAAGATCTTCGGCTAGGTGCGAAGATCAAGTCTTGCAGCTAGGTGCGTAGGAAGGGGAGAGATAGAGAGAATATCTGTTGGTTAAGAGCACAAATCATAACTATATGCTTTCATCTTAATATATCATAAAGCACCGTTCTGTGGATGTATCCCTAAGAGAGAGGGTGAACCACATATATCTGTCTTGTGTGTGTGATTGATCCTATGTTATTTTCCTTGATATACTGTTATTTCATTGTTGTGGTATATCTGAAAGATGTATGGAGTATATCTAAGATGATAAGTGATATAGGCATGTTGTATTGCTCTAGTATTGGATCCACTTTATATTTCCCTTGGTTGTAGACACTTCTATCTTGCAACCCCCCATAGCTACTTCGGGTGAGACTACATTTTCTTCACAGGTGTAGCCGAAAGGGCCAGTAGTTAGTGCTTGATGGTGCGCTCTTGGAGATGAACCCTGGGTCTGCCCCTGTGCCAACAGACTGACAGAAAGAGTAAACCAAATATTATAGGACATGTTAAGGATGCATGTAATGCATCAAGCTAAGAAGTGGGAAGACTACCTTCCATTGGTAGAATTTGACTACAACAATGGTTATCAAGAGTCATTGAAGATGATCCCTTTTGAAGCCCTCTATGGTAGACAGTGAAAGATTCCAATCAACTGGAGTAATTCAATGGATGGAATTACAATCAGACCCAACATGCCAAAAGAAATGGAACAACAAGTGATTCAGATAAAGAAAAATCTGAAAATTGCTCAGGATAGATAGAAAAGTTACGCCAACAAGAAGAGAACTCCCAAATATTTCAAGACAGGAGATCATGTCTATCTCATGAGAGTTAGTCCCAGGAAGAGTTCCCTGAGAATGGTATCTTGTGCCAATATGGCACCTCAATATTGTAGACCCTTTGAAGTATTAGGTACAGTGGGACCTGTAGCCTATAGGCTAGAACTTCCTTCCATAGTAAAGGAACATAATGTTTTCCATGTTTCATTATTGAAGAAATATGTACATGATTCTAATCATATAATTGACTAGTTTATGATCTAGGTGGATCCGGGGGGAGAATTCCTGCCAAAATCTCAATGCATACTAGACAGGAAGGAAACCTAACTCAGGAACTGAACCATTGCACAAGTCAAGGTGCAGTGGAAACACTTTGGCCCAAATGAGGCTACATGGAAAATGGAGGATTCCATGAGAAATGCATATCCACTTTTGTTTACTTATGTATATCCAGAGCATGTTGATAGATAGAACATCAAGGGTGTTGTTCCTTTAAGGGGTAGGGAATTGTAACAACTTGTTTCCCCCAGTTTGTAAATATAACTATATTGGCCAAGAGACTATGGAAAACTCAATATGTGTGAATGTTTGATTTTATCGACCTTTGTATAAAAGGTGGATGAATGTAAATTATGTTATTTACTAGAAAATTGATAAGTGTTGCATGACTGCTGGAAGGGGGGTGTGCTAAGAGAGACCACAAATGATATGAAAGAGATGGTGAAGGGGACCGAGAATGGTTTCTTTAACCTCCACCAGACTAGTACTTTCATGGATTTAATTTCTCAGGATCACAACAACCCTTTGACCCAGGAATGAATTAAAGTTAGGCTGGTAGGTGGGAATACCTCCTCAAGAGGTGATGAGGGGATGGGGAAACCACCCATTTGTAAGGCTTCCAAAAATGACCACAGAATAGGAATTCGGGCCACAGGAAATCTTGCTGAGAAAGGAAAGAAAGGAATGGCATGGTGGGAAGAGGAATACCAACGAAGAGTGCAGAGACAAGAGACATATCTCTCAATTTCAAGGAGGAACTATGAAAAAGAGTGTGTTCTGATTGCAGGAAATAGAGACTAACTCGAGAGAAGGAGAGTAACCTTGTCCCTATCTATTTTTGTGCCCAAAGAAGGAGAGTAACCTTCATACCTAACTTTCATTGAGCTAGAATAAAATATTCAATCTCAAAGCATCGTGATCTAGCTCAGGGGTGTCCAGTGGTAAACCTGTTAGGAGTGATTGAGCCTATACTTGGGTGGAAATGAGCACCCATTTCAACAGTCAATTCACGTCTTCTAGTTCTAATAAGTGTTTTCATACTTTGTGTATTGAGCTGAATTAATGGATGAATGCATGGGTTTATATTTATGTATCTATAAATGGTTTCTATGTGGAATAATCATGATATGTGTATGAATTCATCTCTTTGTGAACTTGTGCTTCTGACTGATAGTCTGTATGCCCCATCTTATCTGTTGAGGCATATTGGGACCTAATCCTATAGGATGGCCGAGATAGGAGATATCACGTCAATATGACCCCATTCATCTGATGAGGATATCCCTTTCAAACTCCTTGTTGTGTGAATGGGGTTTCATTCCCAACTCCTTAACCATTTCAGGATAAAGCTCAGAAAGGATAGTGAGGTTCAAGCCTTGAAAGGGGAGATCTCTTCATTTGGAAGACGAGCAGATGAGATCCGTTCAGGAGAACCCATATGACCAACACCTAGGAACCTTAGGCTAATCCTAAGGAAGTGAAGTCCTCCTGGTTTCTGAGCTCTGGAAGTCCAGGACATCGGAGTATTTCCGACCTACCCAGCCTTAAATTGGCCAAAGGTAACCACGAGACTTGGTTACCGGCAAGTTGACCGGAAATGAATGGTTTCCCTAGTGGTTAGGTGAATCTATCTTACTGTCTAAACCGAGATCCAACTACCCATGGTGAAGTAGCGTGATCTACATTGAAGAGACTTCGACAAAGTTCTACTTCGAGAGAATAGAGATGCTATAGCATCAAAATCCTCGAACGCCAAAGTTACGAAGTAAAGGACAACAGTATATTTGGGGAGATTGTGTGGATCCCTGCCTACCATCCCATCGTTTAGTAGGAAGGACCCGCACATAGTACTTCAACGAAGTCTCACTTCAGGAAAATGGAGTGGCAGTGGAGACAAAACCCCCAAAGGTTAGAGCCGTGAAGTGACTAGGACTGTTGATATGGGGATCATTTGGGTCCTATCCTAGCCATCATATCTACGACAAATTCAGCCTAGCATTGACTGCTTTAGGATAACAGGGATGTTGTAACGTCAAAAAATCCTGAAGGCCGAATTTGCAAAGTGACTTGGACTGTAGATTTGGGGATCCTTGAGGTCCTATCCTAGCCATCGGATTTACGACATAGTCAACCCTACGTTTATTGCTTCGAGAGTATATGGGTGTCTTGACACCAAAACCTTCCAAGGCCGAAGTCACAAAGTAACGAGGACCATCGACCCTCAAACTCTTCAGGATCTCTCTCAGCCATTGATATACATAGACACGTGGCGCTAGATATTTGAGTCTGGAGACTGGGCACTCCGGGGAAATTTGAGTTGTGGTGTGTCAAAAATCTCTGAAGCCCAAAGTAACGAGAGTCGTCGATTCAAGGACGCTTCAGGAATTTTCCTAATTATCAGATATCTGTTGTGGTTATCTCGACGTTGACCAACTTTGGTAGAAAGTAGCAATTTGCATCGCAAAACTCCCGAAGTAACATGAGCCATGGATCCATGGATCTACGTGGCCGGATCTCGACTGTGAGATCTGAGGAATGTTAAAAGGCTGTCAGTCTGGAGTGATGTGGTGCAGTGATGTCACCCAAGGTGACGTTGAACCAAGTTTGACATGCCACGTGTCACCTAGATTTGTACGTATCACATACCCTATAGACCCATTGGGATGTGACATGTGTCACCCCTAGCCCTTCCACATGTCAACTTGCGGTATGTGCCCGCCTGACCAAAGTGGTTGGTGAAGTGACTGGGACTCCAAGACTTCGGGACTCTAGAGGTTTTGGGGTGTAGTATGATAGAGAGATCAAAAAACCTGAAGGTCGGAGCCACATGGAAATATTACAGGACTTCGGAAGTTTGAAACTTCAGGTACTCTTGTGCATAGATAACAAAGAGGTGTGAAGCGTCGAAGCATTGAAGCATTGAATTCCTCCACAACTGATATATGAGAAAGAGATTAAGTCCAGTCATGGGATTGGACAGTGGATGGTCTTCCACCTTGGAGGAGGGAACTTAGAAACAACATGTGTGAGGTGGATCCACGTGGGTGCCATGTGCCCTCAACCAATGAACAACTGAAGAACTTCAGAAAGGTATATTCTCTAGTTTTGAGCTCAGTTTTGAGCATGGAGAACGTGGTTGGAAATCTCTGGACAAGTAGAATGTGATAGAGACCCCGAATGAAGGATTTGACCACTTAAGGAGAACAAAATTTTGATACCCCATCCCTAGGAAAGTCACTAAGGGGTCGAGTGTGTTACAGGAATCTATAACATGAGTTTTGTTTCTATAATATGATTAAGAGAATAATCAATATATCATGAAAAGTAGGATTTTTATTTTTATTTTTTTAATTTTATTTATTTATTATTATCATTTAACTCGATTATTCATTCACAAACAAGTAGGTTTTCAAATTTTCATTGTCCTATAGCACTGGAGGAAATTATTTCACTATAGGAATTATTTACCGAAGTAATATTTCCATGACATGAGTTTTTAAGATTTTATTTGTCCTGTGATGTTTTTGTAGGTTTTCACCATAAGAATTATTATTACAATTTTGTTAAACAATAATGGGATGTACTACTCTAGATTAAAGTGAAATTTCCCTTCAATGACATTAAATTTTTTTGTTTTTCTTTGTAGAATGGACATGAACTCCCCGTTGGTCAATGATGTTTTATATAATTTCAATCAGTGCCAATTAACAAGGATTGATGTCTTGTCTTCATCAACTATCACTATCTTAATAGATCCATTGTCGAATATGTGATCAATAACATATGGTCCAAGCCTTAGTTTGTTACTATTTATCTTGGAACACTAACAATAACATATGTGAATTGGGGGCCTTAGTTTGTTACTATTTATCTTGTGAATATGTTTCCTTACAAGAAATCTGCAACTTTGTCTTCTTTAGTATGGGAGTGCTTTGACCTTGACCCATTTGGTGAGATAGTTTGTACAACCAAGGATCTATTTCAGATTTGATGGAGAATCTATTGGACCAACTCTAAACCCCATTTGTCAAATGGTTCTAATGAGATGTGAGGTTGCAAAGGCATCTCACCAGATTTTGTGGGTCTACCTATTATTTGGGAATTATCACACCTATTGACATATTATCTTGCATCCTTGTAGAGATTTGGGCAAGAGTATCCTGCATGTATAACTTTTAGGATTGTTCTTTTTGATGCAAATTGTCCTCCATTAGACTCACCTTGATATGCACAAAGAACATCATACATTTCATCTTCTCTTAGGCAATGATGAAGCACATGATCAAGTCCCATTTCAAATAAATACCCCTGAATCCAACAATATGGTGCACTTTTCCTTATGATTATGTGGTGTTCTTTATGAGATAAATGTTGTGGAAACTTTACAAATACAAGGTAATTTTCAATGTTATCAAACCATGGGATTTGTGTAGATACTCAAAACAAGTGTTCTTCGAGGAAGGTGTAATCTACCGAGTCTACTTTTAGGTTGTTCTCCAAGCAAGAGAAGAAATTTGCAACAACATTCTCTTTGCTAGGCTTATCAAGTATGGTTAGATCAAATTCTTAAATCAAAAGTAACCATCTAATGAATCTCACACTGATGACAGGTTTGTTCATAAGGAATGTAATTGTAACATGGCACGCATGAACATAAATTGTGTATCCTATTACATAGTGAAAAAATTGTTAATGGTATACACTATAGCAAGATATTCATTTTCAATGGTTGTATAATTTAATTCTACTCTATCAAGGTTTTTGTTTATGAAATAAATGACATACCTTTTTGCAGCCTCGTGTTGTTCCAAAACAAAACATAAAGGATTTTTCTAAAGCATCTGCATAGATATGAAAAGGAAGGTTCCAATTCAGTCCTTTTAGTACAAGGGTTGAGATCAACTTATTTTTCAAAGTGTGAAAGGTTGTTTGACATTCTAGAGTCCATAGGAATTCAACATATTTTATGAAGGACATATAGTGGGGAAACTCACTTGCTCAAATTAGAAATTAAGCTCCTATAGTAGCAAGCATGTCCCACAAAACTTCACACGTCACATTATTTTATAGGGGTAGTCAGGTCTTGAATGACTAAAGTTTTGGCATGATCTACCTTGATACTTGCAACTGAAAAACAATGTGTCCTGGCACTATACCTCCATTCATCAGCATGAAAAACTTTTCATAATTGAGGTAAATATTCATGTATTTACATATATGCAACACTCTTTCTATATTGGTTAAGATTTTTTCATATGTATTTCCATAGACTATGAATTCGTCCATGTATATTTCTCTACACTATCATGGAATAGGATTGAAAATATGTTGAGGACAAATCTCTGAAATGTGGCAAGGGAATTGTATAAACCGAAAGGTAGTACCTTTTGGGAAAAGGTACCCCATGGGCATGCGAAGGTCATTTTATATTGGTCATCCAAGGCTATCTGTATTTGGTTATACCCACTGAAACCATATAAGAAGGAGAAGTATTTTTTTCCAAATAGTGTATCTAATACTTGATTAATGAATGGTAAAGGGAAGTGATATTTCCAAGTTCCTTTATTGAGTTATCTATAGTCCATGCATACTCTCCATTTCCCTCCTTTTTTTTGGACTATAACCAATGCATAAACCCATTGGCTATCTCAACTAGGGTATATTAAATTAGCATCTAGGAGTTTCTATAGATATGTTTTAACAATGTCCTTAAGGGTTAGATTCATTAAATGATGAGGTTGTCGAATGGGATAAGTATTTTCATTGATGTAGATATGATGTCTACAAATGATTGGATCAATGCTTACCATATCCTTGTATTCCCATGTAAATTGTGTGCAATGTTTTTGTAATAGATTCATAAACCTTTGTTTTTGAGGAGGGCTTATCTGGCTATTGATGTTTAGAGTCTTATGAGGAAATTTTTTTAATACAATGCCTAATGAGTTATAAAATGTTGTAGTGGGGATATTTGTGAAGCACATAATGTTGGTTGAATTGGCCTCGATTAGTTTTTCATTATTTTGATTGTCATCATCATATTCTTGATTCAAATTAATTTGAAATTCTAGAGGATACATGTTTTTCATGAAGTTTGATATCATAGTATCCTCATCTATTTTTTGTAAGATTAGGGATTTACCAATGGTAATAATATATTTAGTAGGTTCCTCAAAGATTGTGTGCCTTCATATTTAATCCATATTGGTTCTAGAGTTTCTAGGAATAGTTTGGCTAGAGGGTATAATGTTAGATCTTTGTTGAATTGACCATTGGAAATGGTCATATCACCAATTCTACAACCAATATAAGCATCAACAGTTTCCAACCAAGGTCTTCCAATAATTATAGGATAACCCCCTATTATCCCAAAATTTTAGGGATAACTAAGGAGATGATGTCTTGAGGCCCTCAATTTGTATACATGGAGTACAAGGAGACCACATGACTAGTAGTTTCCACTTGCACATTTGGAATCCCACCCTATCACCACATTTTGGATCCATCGTTAGCACATCCACCACACCAGCTAGCTTCTGGAAGGCACATGGGTCTTGCTCCATGCAATACGATTAAGGTATTGTGGTAGGTAATCACCCTAATATTTGAGGCATTTAATCATGTTGTATTAAAGTTTCTTTTGATTATAGAACATCTACTTGGACATTATGATTTTGAACCTATTTCACCTTGGTTAGTGTCATCAATTTCCTACTAAGTGGCCAACTATTGGGGAAGGGGTTCAATTGGGGGTCCCTTGAGGGTTCATCGTACTATTGTCTACCATAATTATCATTTTTTGCTCGTTGCATTCCCATCGCATTGTCCTCTTCTAGGCTCTTTGACTTTAGTGACCCAAGAAGGGCATGTACCTAATTTCGTGGGAAGAAAGGGATGAAGGCCCAGGGGGATGGTGGCTAGAAAAAGATAAATCATAAAATATAAACCTTTTAGATGATAACCCAGACAGGTCTTGAGAACGATGAATTGATTTTCTTAAAAATGATTGAAGTCTTGCAAAAGATCAAACACATAATAAATATCTTGCTTGAATGAAATACTAACACTAATGTGTTACAACGATTTGATGTTTACCCATATGGCACTTTTTGGACCTCTTCTTTCAAGTGACACTATGTTACTTCCCCCCAAGCTAATCGATTCACTATTGGGAGTGCACATGTGTTTGGATCATTAATTAATTAATAAATGGAAATAAATGGGCTTGGAAAAAGGTTGCATTGAAGAAGAAGGTGCAACACACCCTCTACAAAGGCACAAATAAATGAGATAATACTAGCCCTTGTATGTCATTAAACTCATTGTTCTATGATCCAGGTGGATATCGGGGGCCACCCACCTTTTCCAAATGGCTCAAAACAGTTTTCTGGCCATTTTGGCAATTTACTATTTTTAGCAGGTTTTCACTTCCGGGGCCA
>JZKD02S0005683.1:208936-221952 GCA_000966675.3 Picea glauca
CGAGTAGCCGTCACATCTCTTCTCAGAGATAAGCTGCCACCATTCTAGCGAGTCTTTCACTCTGTATTTTTACAGTCTCTGTACATTTCTTTCATTAATAGAAATTGTGTATTATGGTATATCTGTGTTTATGGTTGCATCTCTGATATATTTCTGTTATATTATTGGATATATGCAATATCTCTCTACATTTCTTTATTATATCTCCGCTCTCATTTCGTGCCGAAAATAATCCGGATCATTCTATGAATTCTAAACCCCTATCCACCTCATCATCCACTACATTACCTTGAATGGGAATCCTTGGGAGCATCCCATACTTGAGGGTTTTGGTCTACCCAATAGGATTGTTGGGCTCGTATTTTGATAATTTTGTGGTTTTGATTGAATCCTTTTTGCACCGGTATTATATGTGTTATTAACCATTTTGAAGAAATTTTCAAAGGATTTTGTATCAATTCCGCATGGACTTATAATGGGTATGCGAAATCAATGTTTTGCAATGGATTTGAGTTAAATTCGATTTGATTTGATGTTTATAAGGATATAATGTGTGATCTGTGTGTAACAGGGAGAATTCACAGTCCAAGCCTCCATCCGGTAGCTCGTTCGACACTTCATCCAACACTCGATCTGGTACTTCATCTGGAACTTCATCCAGCATGTGATCCAACACTTGGAGCGTAGGCGAGTTGGAGGTTGGCGTATTGGCAGCCTATGTTGTGTGAATCGACAACCTTGGTTTTGTGCCCCCTCGTGGCATCCAACTACTAAGATCTTGACATCTCATATTAGGTAGTTATGTTAATCCCTAAGTGGCTCGTTCAGTTTCTAGAAGCCAAAGCTCTTAGAGTGCATTTAATGGGATTTACCATTTTTAAAGGAGGTCGAGCCTTCCAGTGGTCAACCTCTCAAACTGTAATCATTATAAATACCACCAGTAGTGGCTAGACTAAGGAAAAAATTTTAAGAATACATTTAATTGTGTAACTGAGACATCTCTGCAAGCTTATGTTCAGAGTGCGTTTTTAAGTTAATGACATAACCATGTTAATTTGAGCTTGTGATTTGTTGTTGAGGAGTAGCCATGACCTGTTGGGGGGCCCACCAGTGGTCTGGATGAATACTTAGATAGATAGATCATGTATTTCAGTTGTGTAGTTATAATTCATTTCATTTCTTTGTTATATGTATTTTGTAATTCTAAATGTTATATTTGTTGTTTACAATTTAATTGTTTAATTTACCTTTTGTAGGTTTCTTGTAGGAGATAGTTATTTGTTATGATGTGTATTTTATTTCTTAGTAACTGACTTGCGAGATACTAACTTATATGGTGTGTTAAAGTGTTAAATTGATTTCTGCAAGTTAAAACAGAGTAGTCTTTAAAACGGAGGATTAGTTTAGATAAAGTTTCTTTTGCAACTTCGATGGATAAATAATTGCAAGTTTTATTAGTTGATTTAATTCTCAGTTTAGTTATGCTTTCATAGATCTATTTTTCTTATCAATCTTGTTTTAGTATGCTAATATAGAAGTAGATTTTGGATTATGTTTTTACAAGCATTCTAGTTTGCAATCTGAGTTTTTAATACTAGGATTAGCTTAGTTTAAATTATGAAATCTCAGTTCTAGATTTGAATTGAAATTTTAATTAGAAGTTTGAATTTGAATTAAGATTTTAGTTATAAGTTTATAATCTTGCAAATTTACTTGATCTAGTATAAGAGTGTTTTCTTATCATCGATGATTGATGCATGAAATTTAGAGATCACATGGATTTTCAAGATATTTAATGTTTCTTCTATGATTGCAAAGATTTCGTTAGATTGCTTGATTCATACTTTTCATTTCTCTGCAGAAGTAAACATTGAATTAATCTCTCTTGAGCTATCATTAATAATTAGATTCCATCACGATGTTATTAGGCACCAAATACATAATCATCATCTTTGAGTTTCTTGTTATTTCAAATTAAGAGTAGTTTTGATTAATTTCTTAATACAATCATGATGCTTTTGATTAAGTAGGTTAAGATTTCTGATTTGCAGAATAGAAATGATTATGAGTTTTGTTTTAAGAATAAAGTTTACTTGCTGAGTATTTTTGATAGGTTAGTGGTTTGATTGCTTATTTGCTTAAAGGTAAAAGATCAAAGTAATTTACTTATTGTTGTTGTTTAGATTGAATAGATTAACTTTTTCAAAGTAGGGTTTGATTTGTTTCTTTAGGAATAATCCATTGACTCATTGTTTGAAGATGCTTAGGGTAAATAGTTTAATTTCATTAATAGGGTTTGATAATTGGTAAAAATGAAAGAGTCATTGCTTAAGTAGATTAACCCTTAGATAGACCATATCCTTAGTTAGACCATACTTCCTCTATCTTTTCTTCCTTGGAACATACAGTGCTACAACTCAAAGTTTACTTACCTCGGGTTGACAATTTAATTGAGGGATTTAGTGCATATAGAACACCCATCATTTTTGGCGCCGTTGTCGGGGAGTTGTCCTAAGGTAGGAAATAGTTAGGAGATAGATCATTTCTGAACCTTAGCATTAGCTTGATGTTGGGGGGACTTTAAGACAAGAGGTAAGAACCTGTGTATGTGTTATAGCAGGTTCCCCCAAACCCAATGGTATTTTTTCTTTTTGTTTGCTTTCACAAAAAAACCTAGGGACCCAAAGGGAATATACATTAAAACCAAACCAAAATTTTCAACCAAGGTTCGTTCTAACCTTTTTGGGGGAACGAACACTCCACTCATAAAATCCATAGACCGATACTGAAAAGTAGGGGTTAGATCAACCCAAAGAGATAAAGCAGTCTCTGAAGAGACCAAAATAGGGAGCACTATAGAACAAAAAATTGAAGAATCAATAATAGTGGGAAAAGAGGCAAGACCACTCGAGCCTTTTGTAGAACCAACCAATACAACCTTTGTTTTTTCACCACCATCAGGAGACCCTAACTTTGTAGACATCATAGACCCTAAACAGGTGAATAATTTCTTTGGTAGTTCAGCCAATATAATTGTTTCCCAAGTTGAAAGATAAACTTTGGCACTAATAGTCTCAACTAACTCGAGTAGAGCCCCAGACATCCAAGTAGTAGGAAGACCTTCCCATCAGAGGGATAACTTTCTTAGAAAATAACCTTGGGATACTTTGTTATCTTCAAGGATAAAACCATTTAGGTACTCTCTTTTTGGAAACCAAACCGGTATGGATGATCAAGAGGATCACAACAATGTAAGACATGAGGAGAGAGAAGAAGTTGGAAACCAAACCAAAACCACCTTCGGGTTTCCAATTTTGGACACCACACAAAATGTCAATATGAAAAACATTCCACTCTCGGCTCTACCCACCTTTTACGGTAAAAGCAGTGAAGACCCGAATACCTTCTTATTTGAGTTTGACATCTTGTGTAGGAGATACAACTACTTACAAGATGTCCATAAACTAAAACTTTTTCCTGCCACCCTCAAGGAATTTGCACTAAGATGGTTCATGGGGTTGGGAGAGTTCAGTATTAGGTCTTGGGAAGCCATGAAATATATATTTCTTAAGAAATACCAAGACTACTACAAGTCTAAGGATTCTAGGAATGATATTTTCAAAATCCAACAGTTAGAGGACAAGAATCTTGAGGATTATATGGAATGGTTTTCTTATATTTCCCAGAAATCAAAGTACCATGACCTTCCAGATGATGCAGTCAGGGCTCTTTTCCTTAAAGTGATTTCAGAGGAATACCTAGAGATACTTAACCTGATGGAATCAGGGGACATCTCCCATAAACCATTTTCTGAAATATGTGAACTGTGTAAGAATTACTCGAGGAGTAGAGATAAAACAGGGAAGAATGTTTAGGATCCTTATAGTAGAAACTTAAAACCAATTAGTTCATGTGGTATCACAAGGGTAGAGATAGGGAAGCTCTTAGATAATTTCAAAATGGATTTCTTAAGCACAATAGGTTCCTAGTTGGACACCCTAAATATTAAAAAGAAACAGGAGGAGGAAAATGCAGCAATGAGCATATTTTTCCCAAGATGCAGGAGGAAGTATTTTTCAAGGGAATGCCCATTAGATAATATTTCAGTTTGTGGCTTTTGCACCAAGGACCACTCAAATGAAAGGTGCCCATCATTTCCTGGTTTGTTAGCCACATATAGAACTGGGGATCCTGGGGAGTCCTCTTATGCACTTAGGAGGCCATGAGCACCTAGGAATCAGCCTACATACCCAGGTCTACAGCCTCAAGTTCCACCCTATTATCAACAACCACAACAGTGGAAGTCACCAAGTTGGAAAAAATAGTCTAAACAGTATCACCATCCTTGGATTCAAGGACGGAGAGGAGGGAATAACCAAGGAAACCCTCAATATCCACCTATCCCTATGCCCAATCATCCTTACCCTCAGTTTCCACCGAACATCCCACAACTTCTGCCAGGTTTTTTTCCACCACCTTTACCTCCTATTCCACAACAACCACAACAATACTATGCAAGCTCCACAAGACCAATATTATTACTGACGCAACCAGTTCCCAATCCCAATAATAAACCCACTCAACCTCTTCACAATTTTGAGATGCAAGCGTTCCTGACGTATGTTATTTGGCTTGTTCCACTATAGGAGTTTCAACTAAGGTCGAGAAAATTTCTGGATAGCCAAAGGCCTTCAATGGTCATCCGGGAAGAAGAAGAAGAAGAAACCCCCAAACAACCCACATATGACACTAGGTGGGAATATGTTATCATTCCTAAGGACCAAGAACCTAAGCTTCCACAAAATGAACCTTCACAAATTATGAAGGCCCCTCCTTATCCAGAAAGATTAGTGATCAAGAAACCTACCACTCTGTAACATCCCGCTCTGGCGCACTGAGAAAACTTATACTTTAAGGACACTTGCTCGCAAGTGATCTGAACTATTATGATATTAAAACTCTTGTCCTTCATTTTTGTTGCGTTATGATAGATGACATGATGTTTTACTTCTTTGACATAGACAGGTGCTATTGACTCAATTTTATTGAGTGTGCAGGGTTTTGGACCTTGAGGATGCAGAGGCATTGATGGAACCCCTTGGACTCCGGATTGAGTCAAGGAGTGTGCTATTTGGGTTGATTTATTTACTGTGATATTTCATTGATTTGATGATATGATGTGGACATGTTATGACATGATTGTTGATGATGCAGGCTGACGATAGCTTGCCAACCAGACTCACATATGGAGTAAAGGGGCCACACATGATTTCCAGAGAGGTTGAGGGAGAGGTGTGGACAACATCCCTGCCACAGTCTACTAGCACTCCCAACATGGCTCGAACTATAGGTTAACGATTACCTAGTTCGAGAGGATCCATGATGCCATGAGGGCAGACTACAATAGTCACTCACGATGATTCTAAGGGGCTCGCAATAAGGCAGGGGCCTTATTCCTTAGAGCCCTTAGTCTCCCACAAGTTCACCTGGCAGAGTGTTGACTCCAGGGGTTATTGACGTCTACCAATCAGTSAAGTTGGCGAGTGACACCCTTGGAGCACGTGGTACATCCTGAAGGGCACGTCACGCAAAAGAAACAAAAGAAGCGAGTGGCACCCTTGGAGCACGTGGTGCATCTGAAGGGCACGTCGCGCAAAAGAAACGAACGAGGCGAGTGGCACCCTTGGAGCACGTAGTGCGTCCTGAAGGGCACGTCGTATTGATGTTGATGAAGAAACAAACCTAGATGGCCCTAAGACATTAATGCCTTAATAAATCCTGAAACAACTTCCCTAACCAAATGTCGCCCAGTTCAGAATCTAAGTCCTAAGTCTAAAACTTCTTTAGGGTAAAAATTTAGTCTAACCTTAAGAAAAAGACCCTAAAAATAAAAATAAAAATTTAAACTAAAACCCACCTAAGTAATAGTTTAGTCTTCATAAAATTCTTGGGGTAAATGAAGAGAGTAAGAATTTAATTAAAACTAGTGTATTTAAAACAAAAAAAAATTGCAAAGAAGAAATTAATTCTTGACTTGTGAAAGTACAAAAGATATTAAATTAATAATAAAAGGGAAAGATTAAATAGCGCAACTGCCATTTTGGCTTTAATGAAAAGGGGAAAGAAGGGAATAATAAGAATTAGGAAACTAAGTAATGGAGGAAACATAATAAAGGAAAGATGGGAACTTATGGTAAAAAGCGAGGTCAACATAGTAAGGAATCTGCAATTAAGAACCTTCTAATTTGAGCTAATTTAGTAACATCATTTTTAGGGAAAGTATTGAAAACATGTAAGGGGATCTAGGAACACCTAGGAGTAAATTTAGGAGCAACTCTAGGTGGGTGAGGGAAATGAGACAATTAATAAATTTAAATAAAATATTTATTGGAGAAAAGAGGGGGATGAACGACACTTGTGCGAAGGAGAAAATTTAGAATATTTTTATTAAAAATTAATTTAAATGTGATTGAGGGAAAGTTGGAGGTTCTAAAAACTCTATAAAAGAAATGGAAGTTGAGGAAGAAGGGGATTGACTATTAGCGTAATGTTAAACTGTCGGAATTGTGACTTGACTGATTACTTGTGAGGAGTTAGGATTTTCCAGCTCGGATAAGAGTGGTAGCTCGGCCTTGCGAGGCAAGCTGGGAAGCTAGACGTACCATCTGGATAGTGTGTGGCCCCTTTGCGGCTCGGGGAGCTAAGGGGGAAGCAAAGTACCCCTAGTGATTGGTTGGGAGGTACCGGTGCAGTCTCGACGGTCGGCGAGCGGGAGCAACACGGAGCGCGCGGACGTCATCGAGGCAGGTGATAAGGAAAAAGGTACACTCATTATATTGGTAGAGTAGGATGCTCAGATTGGTATTTTCGCCTTTAATTTGCTGCTGTATATTTTTGAGTCAATGACAATCACTAATATAGTTTTAATGCCTGGTAGAATATACATGGTCGCATTGATGTTTATATAGTTACTGCGTTGAATTTCACCCTATCATTTACATAGAAAATGTGTGGTAATGGCTAGATGGTGCGGTAATAAACTTGACCCTTTTACCTCTGTTACTTACCCAAGAAATGGGACCTTATTGAAATGGATGTAATGGAAAATCCGTCCCACCGTGGCGAATTCGTCTGAAACCAACAAATACTTAGTACTTCTGTTGTTATCTAGATAAGAGAAAGTAGAATTTTGAAATTTATCCTATGATGGGGGTGATGGCGCTGGTAGAATTTAGGAATAGCCTGTGATGATATTCCTAGTAGTTTGCATTGTGGTTTCAAGGAATTGCGAATCTAAATACTGGCATGCGAATGTCGTTCTTGGCAATGTCATTTTGTGTTTAGTTACTATGTTTTTTTTTTCTTCTGCGTTACTGAACCACTGGTTGGCGTTAAACCTTGGCCTTCCCTTATTCTTTTCACCAGATTTTTATTAACTCTTAACCAGCATCAATTACAGAGCGTGTTGATGCTCAAGACAACGCTCCCCTGACTGGTCCACATCTAATTTCATTTTATTACCGACGTTGCCACGTTTCCCAGTCTGTATCCGCGCGCATTTCTTGTACTCCCATGAATCTCTATGAGGTTACGTTGTATCCCTCCATTTTTCTCCCAAAGCAATTGTCACCTGTCATCCTAGCTGTGGGGCGAGCTCTGGCCCTTCCGTGACTGTGATTCATTTTGAAGTGGTGAGTTTCCCTTTTGCTGACCGCGCTCCCCTAGATCTCGTGACTGAGACAACCCTGATTTCGTGTACCCATGCATGTCATAGAAAGTATCACCAATCAATTTAGTTGCCTCTCTATTCGATTTATATTTATGACTAAAAGCTAAGGCTCATGCATGGAATTTCAGTAGCTTTGAAATTGGAAGGAAAAAGGAAACACTTTTTCTATTCTAACAATTTCCTATCCTTATCGACTGCCTAAAGGCCCGCTGTCTCATTTCCTGTTTCGTATGTAATAACGGTGCCTGTTGTCCGACTGTTTAAACAGAGTCTACCCTTGGTGGTTTCAGAATTACGCTTTTGGCGTAGGTGGTGTAGGATCTTTACCAGGCACTCACTCCCAGCCGGCGTAGGATCAATATGGTTACTGTCATCATTAATTGGTGTGCATTCTCAGCTGTCTCCTTGCTAAATTCATGTCCCATTTCCCTTCGTTGGCCAACGCCTTGCAACCACACTGGGTAGACTCGACTTAGTTCCCGGATTCAAGGACAAATGGCCGTTGGAATTGACAGTAGGGGGAATAGTTGTGGAAGCTAGGTTGGTACTTTTGTCCTCTTACTGTTTTATAATAATGGGTTTAGATAATTTTTACTGGAGTAAGTTTATGAGGTATTTAGTTCTGGTAAGTTTTCCTTCAAGTTAGTTTGGGATTTTAGCGATGGATGAATTACAAGTTTAATTTATTAAAATTGTAAACAGTTGTGTGAACAATATCTAATTATTCTTTTTCCAGTTAAATCATGATGGATTACCTTCCAGTTACCCTTGACATCCGCCTTCCTTTACCCTTTTCGTCTTCACCTACTTTAGGTTCTATAAGAAATATTGATTACTATCTTAGGATGCTAATTAAAATAGGAGAAAAGAAATGCCCTTATTTTAGATAAGAGATGAAGAGGAATGTTAAGAATTTGAAGGGATCTTCAAGGGTTATACAATTTGGTCATTTTATTTGATGCCTAATGTTATAAATAGATGCTTGACTTGTAGTTGTTGTTGCACAAATTATAATATCTCGATGCTTATGCCAAGTACAGGAAAGATTATTGTTAACCATATTAATGTCAATGCCATGACTTTAAGCAATGAAGGATCGATGTCTACTCATGGGTATACCTTATATATATGTACATGAAAAAGTGAGGGGCATATTTTTACATACATAGAATAAATGTTAAATTTATTGCATTTGGGTGATGATGTAGTTATCAAAATCTTATTTTCTTTTATATTTATTCTTTATACCTCCTATATTTTTAACTTAATATAAGGCCAAGAGGTAATGTGATTGACATTTATTTGCAAGGTTATTGAAAGAGAGATATTGATGTTATCATTTTATGGTTATGTGGTTGAAATATGTCAATTTGTTAACATATAAAAATGCAAGGTCTTTAAACTATGTACAATCAATCATTAGGAATTAGTATTGGGGAAATTGCAATTAATTATTTCTACTTTCTTTTTGGGGGTAGATTTGGCAACTGGTGAACTAATGGTAATTACAAGTAGTAACGGATCGGAAATTAATGCTAATTTGAGTCGTGGATAATGCCTCATTCTAATGATGGTTGGTTGTCGTCAGAGTCCATTCGGATTTGTGCTTTCCATAGTGGTCGTGGTTTTTATTTAATTATTATTGTACTTGGTTGTAATCATTTTATTGCTTGGTCTACTTGTGTCGGGCGGGATGTAGACACCTCCATGTTCCTTAGAACAGTCGCCAGCCCTGAGACCTTAAATGGTTAAAATCGATGAGAACCTAGGCTTGAGCGTTGCTTATGTGTCTTGGAGGTCCTAACCATTGCAGGGTAGGACGGATGGGAAGTCAGTCTTTTTATGGTCAATTGATGGTCATTTAATGTTTGCAGTTACTTGTTGTGTTCCTTATGTCTTCTTGTTGTGTTCATCGTGGTTGCGTTTTGTTAGTCGTCGGGTGGCAACGTAGAGTCAAATGTGTTTGTTTCCCTTGTACACACACACACACACACACTTTTAGAACAAAAAAAAAATTTCACTTGTTGTAAGAGGGTTGTCGTCGTGACGAATGAGAGGTTCTCACATATGGTATTAGAGCCGATTTGACCCACGACTTGGGATTCGCTATGGCTTTCGTGTCATGATTTGATTTGATTATACTGTTGTTGATCGAGTTGATTGTGTGCGTGAAGGTAATCATGGTTAGAGGACGTCGTAGAGGCAGATGACGGGGTGCTAGGGGAGGAGGCGTGATGCCTCCAGTAGCATCCACGCCTGAGGGGTCTAACCCCCAGGGAGGCGAGCAGGTTCTCAGACAGGAGTAGATAGCAGTTGGAGACGTGGTTGGGATGATGAGGTCTTTTCAACGCATGTCTGAGGCACTGATCAGCCGATTGGATAGAGACGAGGCCAGGGCATTGACACCCACTGAGGTTCCACTACGTGCACCGACTGTTACAGATAGCATTCACCGAGAACTCAAGAAGGTCAAATTTCCTAAGTTCTTTGGTGCCGCAGATGGCGCAGCCACCGAGGCATGGTTGGAGAACATGGTGATGTGCTTCACACTTCGCGAATATACCTCCAACATGAAGGTCTGCATGGAGGTCTTTCAACTGAAGGGGAGAACTCTTCTATGGTGAAAGACGCTCCTACTGCAGCTGAACATGGCCGTTGAAGACGTGTCATGGGAACTGTTCGAGGAACGGTTCCGAGAGAGGTATCTTTCAGAGGAATTCATTGAGCATCATCTCAATGGGTTCAACGCATTACTACAGGGAGGTCGTATGGTGCCCGAGTACGAGGCACGTTTTATGGAGTTGCTCCGGTATGCTCAACACCTTAACACAGAGAAACTTAAGGTCAACTGGTTCATGTTTGGCCTTAACGGCAGCCTGCGTGCAAAGGTTAGGATTTTGATGCCTCAAACCTTGCACGATGTCGTTCAAAAGGCCGTCATAACAAAGGAGGAGCTTATCAGTGGGGGTCAGACCAGGACTCTAGTGAGACCTACAAGGCAGGGTTCATCTGGAGCATCGCAGCATTAGACACCAGCGAGACATACGCTGGGATATCATGGCTTCCAGAGGGGATCCACTTTCACTACACCCTGAGGACCGTCGCCTCAGCAACGGACACCTTATCGGGGACCACAACACCAGTAGTAGCATCGCCCGCAACAACAACATTTTAGGCTTGTTCAGCAGAACAGACCAAATTTTCAGGCCAGTGGGACGTCATCTTCTACTTCCGGTACCAGGATTACTGTGCCGAAGAAGGGGTGCTGGATGTGTGGGGAGCCACACTACCAACGCGATTGTCCTGTGGAGAGGACCAGAGCATCCGGATTAGCTAGACCCACTACAGTGGGAGATATGGGAAAGGCCCATCAGATTCATGCAGTGGTGAATAACCACCAGGCAGAGCACCAGTCGACTATGCTCGAGACGACAGGTACCATCGTTGACCAGACCCGTAGTGTTTTGATAGATCCCGGTGCTACTGAGAGTTTCATTTCTGGTGCATCGCTAAAAAGGATTAAGGTAAGGGAAGTCGAACATGATGAGTTTAGCTTTGTGGAGATGGCTTCGGGAGCCAAACAGAAGGTTGGAGGAAAAGTTACGGGTTGTTCCCTTAATCTGGGAGAATTTGTCACAAGGGTCAACTTGTACATCACAATATTAGGATCTTATGACATCGTGATCGGTATGGATTGGTTGGAATCACATGAGGCGATACTCAACTATAAGACAAAACGGTTGAGCTTGGTTGATGATGAAGGACAGAGACGTGTGATTGTAGGACAGAACCAGGGAGTCTCCCTAAGGTTCATCTCTTCCTTACAGTTACGGAAGAATATGCACAAGGGGTGCAAGCTTTATGCGATCCTTGCGCTAAACGAAAAGGGAGTAGTGGAAGGTATAGAACACCTTTCGGTGGTGAAGGAGTTTGCAGACGTATTTCCAGAGGAGTTACCTGGGATGCCACCAGAAAGGGAATTGGAGTTTACCATAGACCTAAAACCGGGGACAGAACCGATAGCAAGAACGCCTTATCAGATGTCGACCTTGGAGATGCAAGAGTTGAAAATGCAACTGAAGGAGTTGCTAGACCTGGGACTGATACGCCCTAGTGTGTCACCATGGGGTGCTCCTGTTATTTTCATACGAAAGAAGGATAGATCGTGGAGGATTTGCATTGACTACCGTTAACTGAACAAGGCTACGATCAAGAATCAATATCCCTTACTAAGAATTGATGATCTGTTCGATCAAATGAAGGGTGCGACGATGTTCTCCAAGATCGACTTGTGATCAGGGTATCACCAGTTGCATATCAAGGAGGATGACATCCCTAAGACCGCCTTTAAGATGTGTTTTGGACATTACGAGTTTACTGTTTTACCATTTGGACTGACAAACACCCCAGGGGTATTTATGAGTTTGATGAATGGGGTGTTCCGCGAATACTTGGACAAGTTCATCCAAGTATTCATTGACGATATTTTGATTTACTCTCGTACGACAGAGGATCATGACGAGCACTTGCGCTTGGTACTACAATGTCTGCGAGAGAACAAACTGTATGGGAAACTGTCCAAAATCTATTTCTATCAATCAAAGATTCACTACTTAGGGCATGTCATTTCCGACGAAGGCATTGCCATGGATCCGACCAAGGTCGAGGCTATTATGGAATGGCCTGTGCCAACGAATGTCACATAAGTGCGTAGGTTTATGGGTTTAGCAAGATACTATCGATGGTTTGTCGAGGGATTTTCAAAGATAGCAAATCCGATCACGAAATTGCAGAAGAAAAATAAGAATTTTGTTTGGACCGAGAAATGCACGGAAGCATTTCGGAGGCTTAAGGAATTGTTGACAACAACACCGATACTAAAGGTCCCTGACATGGATGCGGACTTCTTGGTATGCACAGACACATCCAAGGAAGGCTTAGGTGGAGTCTTGATGCAGGACGAACAAGTGATTCCTTACATTTCGAGGAAACTGAGGAGGCATGAAGAGAACTACGCGACACACGATTTGGAGTTATTAGCCATCGTATATGCCTTGAAGGTTGTTATCACTGAAATTTCGTCCGCACAGGGAGACAAGAACTCCGCATCGTCAACACAGGACTGGAGTCATCCATGGCATAGGATTAAATCCTCAGCATTGAAAAAGGGTAAAAAAACTATACAAATGATCAAAAATTCGAAGGCGCTTTACAGAACATGGGCGCGCGCGTGCGCGTAACAACATCGTATAAGGCGCGCATGCGCGCACAAGGTGCGGCTGTTGGA
>JZKD02S0005683.1:241423-273691 GCA_000966675.3 Picea glauca
AAAATACAATCTATCAAAAGAAGAGAAAGATAGTTGTTAGTAAATTGTGTCCTTCCCTCCACGAAGACCTCACAATTGTGTAAGTGTGTGCTCGTTGAATATGTATATTTCTGCACTGATCTGATGAAGTATATGCATGGGTGATATTTCCACACATATCCACTTTCTATTTTTGTAATGAATAATATCCAAATGAAGTTTGGATGAAACTTTGAAAATCGTGCGTCTGTTTTCTGAAAAATGTTGAAAATTTGTTGATTTTAAAATGCTCATAAATTCACTTCTTGGACTCCGTTTCGGATGATTTTTTTTTTTAATTTGGGTATTTTTCCGAGAGGAATTCAAATATCCAATTTGTTTCTGTAAATTTTTCTCATAAAATGTCATAATTTAATATGATGTGCACAACCCATTTTTTGACTCCTAAGATGCATGCATGGGAGTCTCTACATGTCATTTATGGGATGCATGAATGGTGCATGAAAAAGTGTGTGCATGTGGATCCTAATATGCATGGATGATATATTCTGAATGTGATTTAGAAAAAAAATATGAAATGGAGTAGACATCATCTTCAATGAATGGAACAAAAAGTTGTGCAGATACATGTGTTGAAGGCTCTTCAAACTAAGAGTATTGATCTTCCAGTGGCTTTTCTATTGGCTCTATATTGTTAACATTTTGCATGAAATATTCCTCATTCCCAAATAGAACCTCCAATATGGTCCATATTTCATTTGTATTTGAGTCTCATGATTCATCATATACTTTGTGGAGAATTTCATGAGAAATAGACAAGAAGATACATCCTATGGCCATATCTTGTTTATTGAGAAAGTCATTTTTATCATTGGTGGGATCATAATCTACTTCCATTTCCATGGTTATTTGGTATAAGCCTCTAATTTTGAAAAGAATAAGAATATTTTTCTTCCACTTCAAATAGTTATGAGGCGTGAGAAGTATTTCAGACGAGTAAAACATAGATTCCATCTTTCCTGTTGCTTTGTTTTGTCTCTAGTATCTACAAAAGAGTGTTGGTGATGATCCTTGCTAGTAGCATGTTGGATATGATACCATGTAGATTTTATGAGATAACTACACATAATATCTAGCTAACAGTCAAACGTACACAAATTGCAAATGGTGTGAAGAGAAGACAAAAAAAATGGAGGAAAGAATGAACGAATTTCTAGTAACAGTATTTCACAATCAAAGACTGAATAATTTGCAATAGATATAGGATACATGAGTAACTAATGCGCCATAGTAGTTATCTAGAGAGATATAGACAATGGAGTGAATTTCCACCTAGTCCTAGTTAATTGATCCATGTGATCATCGACTAATTGAGTCACACATGTGGAAGTAAGAGAAACACACATAACTGCTAGTGATAAAACCGAGGTTTCCATGCATGAGTGACTTCCACTAGTCTAATTGAGAGTAACTGACTCTAAAATGAAGAGGAAACCCCTATTTTATAGTGGAATATTCTATAGAGAGAATATTCTCATCTAAGGAAGCATTCTAAACATTGGACTATCAAACTTAGGAAAATAATTCTAAGTGAGTGTGTAATATATCCAACAAAAATATGTTGGGTACTCCAAGGATTCTATTGAGATTTGTTGAAGTCTAGACATGTTAAGTTCCAAACAACAACCTCACGAGGATATAAATATCCATCATTTTTATAGAGGTGGTATTCCTTTGTAATTTCTTTAAAGATTTATCTTGAACATGTTGGGACAATAATATGAAAAATGGGAGGATGCTAAATAGAAAACTGTGAATCTTTATCACTCAAATAAATTAAAATATTTTTGATTGAAAGTATAATACATAAACCAAATAATTCCTCAAAAATGGACCAGGAATATTCACTCATAAAATATAATATTTTCATATACAAAAATAAATAACAATTGCAGAAAAGATAAAATAAATCTCACATCCATCACAATATTCAATATTTTCGATCACATTCAAGGAAAGAAAGATAAAAGGCTCACTTATGAGAGAAATTTAAAATAGTCTTTTCATTAAAATCATAATAAAATTTGATAGGTAAACTTTAAATATCCAATGCTCAAAACTTAGAGTTCATAAGATATTATTAAAGTTTTTCCTCAAAGTGGTTCTCTAGGATTTTTCAAAAAATAATAGTCTTTGATAATTTTAAAAATAAATGCATTCATCCAAATTTGGACTAGGATTGGGCTCCTGTGGACCAATGCTCCTTTTGTATTATCCTGGATTGCAGTTTTTGGTCCGAATGTAACTGCGACTTCTTGATTTTCTTCAGTTATGTTGATTAAGTCTTGTTTTAACCAATTCTGGACATAATCTCTCATGGGAGCGGCAATTACTTCTTGTCTAACTCTTATATCGAACAATGAATCTGAAAATTCTTTGTAGTCAATTGAAGCTTGATGTAATGTATCTTCAATGTCCTCAATATTCTTCTTCACATAATTAACTAAGCAATTCGCAACCTCAAATTCTGAGTATTACTTTAGACTATTGGACCTTTTCGTCGATGGTGATTTTAATATTTCCACTTTTGTCTCAAACTATTCCTTGGTCATAAATAATGAATTTAAAATGATTTTTGTATCATCAACCTCTCCTGTAGTTCCAACTAAGTCCAAATCAATTAATTTTAAATAACATTCACCTCTTTTGACACTTAGAGTATCAAGGTCATCCAATATTTCTTTTTATCCAACAAGCCTTTAATTGTTTAATACAAGATGAAGAGGGTAAGTCTTCTTCTTTTCTTTTATGCTCAGCCACATTTGAAACTTTAATCATGAAAGTAGTGATTGCATCTTTATAAAACCCTTCATCATTTTTTACATCAACTTCCAGGTATTGTTTCAATAATTTGACATTTTTTATGCCAAAGGAATAAAATTGTTTGTTAATTCCCATGTCTCATGAATTGGAGACATTATTTTATGAATATTCTTTCCAATATAATGTATGACAACCACAAGTAAACTTGATGTCCAACAAGCCTTTAATTGTTTAATACAAGACGAAGAGGGTAAGTCTTCTTCTTTTCTTTTATGCTCGGCCACATTTGAAACTTAAATCATGAAAGTAGTGATTGCATCTTTATAAAACCCTTCATCATTTTTTACATCAACTTCTAGGTATTGTTTCAATAATTTGACATTTTTTATGCCAAAGGAATAAAAGTGTTTGTTAATTTCCATGTCTCATGAATTGGAGACATTATTTTATGAATATTCTTTCCAATATAATGTATGACAACCACAAGTAAACTTGATGTCCCTTTCAATTTAGAACTAGACTCTGGTGTGTCTTACAAAGTTTGCCATGGCTTCATAGAGGTGATTGGACTTGCAAATATTGGAGGCGGCATCAATGAAGTTTCTAATTCCTTAGTTCTTTCTTTCAATTCTGAATTTATGTTTTCCATGTCATCAATTGATACTTTGAGTGCTTCCCATGTATCTTTGTGGATTTGGGAAATTCTGGAAGGTGGTACACTGCTAATATCTAACTTAGAATTGAACTTTCCTTGAATCCTTTTATTCTTTGAATGGAGTCTTGCAAAAATTAATTTTTTAGAACTTATGTCAAACATGGCATTTTTTTATTGTAAAATATTCTTCTTCTGAAAATATTTGTTCTTGAGTTGCAATTTTAGCTGCAACTTCCCTGCTCTCTTGAAGTCCATGTTCATCATCACGAAACTATATATTCTCAATATCAAAATACAGATCCATGTCTTCAAAAACAACCTCATATTTGAGTATGCATTTTTCTATCTCTTGCTAGGTACTTTTTATTTTTATTTTAAACTAAAGATTATGAGACCGCTCCAATTTCCCCTTTGGAGGTTTTTGGTTATCTCCATCATTAGAGTTATTGATCGAAGATTTCTTTTTTTTTGGTGTTGTTGATTGAAATTTTTTCTTGGGTAGGTCGCTTCTCTGTGAAACATTGGGAGAATGAGCACTTATTTCATTAACCACTCTTGTGATCTATTTGTGTTGGTATGTGGTACTAAGGACAATTTCAATATTCTTTGATTTCTTCTCAATAATCATTGTTGGTGGGTCTTGATTGCCACCTTCTTCTTGCTCAAATACAAAGGTAATAGGATTGGGCTCAAACCCCTTGATTTCTTCTCCAAAATTTAAACTGTATTAATCCAATTGTACTGCAAATTCATCGATTTTTGAAATATTCCTTAACTGAATTTCTCCAACTTTCCATGGTAAAGAAATAATTTTTTTATTTATTTTATCATGAAAGAAATGTACCCAAAATTTATATAGTCTAGCCATATCTATAACAAGTATTTTATCAGGAACATAGTATGGGAGATAAAGAGGGTTTTCATGAGAACAATATATTCTAACAATACTATAGTTTTCCATATTTTCAATGCTCCCCTTTTTGTCTAGGAAGGCTGATGCTTCTAGAGGCAGTTTGGACGTTTTTAGCCTGAAGACAAGTTTCTTGAAAGAAGAAAAAAATCCATGATAAAATTCGTAGAAATGATAAGTATCCTTTTGTTTCTGTAAGGCTTGGTACCACATTGGTACTGGGTCGATTTTACAGTCGACTCATCTTCCCACACTTGGACCCCTAAATATATGACAGTAAGTAATATCAAATATTAAATATGAAAACATATAAAATCTCTTGTTTTTCTTGAAACTTGATAATTGAGAATAAATTTCTCCATATATGATCTTCTATGAGTCGAAGATTGCTTGTTCTTGAACTATGAAATGTAAAATATAAAGAGCCAGTCAAGATATAGCGGTTGTAGAATATTGACATGTCACTCTGGAAAAAATCCATGCTATCTCTTGATAGGGGTTTTTCAGAAAACTGACTTGAATATTAGATAGGTCTTGAGGCATTGTTGTTGGATCTTCAATATATTCCTACAAGAGTTCTAGTCCATTGTTTTTGTTCCTTCAAAAAGCTTATGGCTTCATCTCCCTTGAACATGATTGTTAGCTCATAGAATTCTCTTGAAGACATATGGTGATAAATACATGGGATACTCTACTTGGATATGGATTATCCTCTAATTTTGATTAAATTTATCAACACACCAAGAAGCTATCTCTCTAGAATCAAAGAATTCAGGTATACAACCTGTTAAGGAAATGCCTGATGTCCATATTTTGTTTTCATTCCTTTATGGAAATGGAAGTGATGAATAGTACCAGTATGAACTCGACCAATGGAATCTATGGTCCTCCTGCCCAAACAAATTCAGAGTATCACCACATAATTTTTCTCTTCTTCTCATTGTCATTTTGATGAAGTTGGAAAATTCTTGTACAATCACTTTGAGACGTTAATTTCAAAGTAAAACTCTTTTTGAAAATACAACTCGAAGATCTTTCTTCAGAGGAAGGATTAATGCAAATTCATTTCGAGTTAATGGAGAATGTCCTCTAGAAGTATAACATTAATAATGAGCTTTCAATATTTTAATTATCTTTTATCCTCCGTAGAATTAGCATTGAACGTATCTCGAGGAAAGTGACAAGATAATACATATATTACGGTAGAGGATCAAATGTGCATGATAAGAACTATTAGAATGGAGGTGAATCCATGAGTTTTCCAACCCATGGTGAAGACTCGAAAAATGGTTAAGTATTGGACTGTATCGGTTGGATGTTAAGAGAAGAGAATTTTCAAGAGTCAAGACACACAAACCCGTGATGAAATCAAAAATTGGATAAGTGTTGAGTTACTAAGAGAGTAAAGAAAATTTAAAGAAAATGAATAAGTGTCATAAATTGGTCGTTCAGGTATGTAGTAAAAACAATCAAATGAATCAAAGAAGTGGTTCAAACCCACCAACCAGTGGTGAAATAAAAAAATTGCTAAGTACGGTGCAATATAAGGGTCACAGAACATGGAGTACATTTTGATGATGGCGGAGTTTTGGACTTAAAAAGATAATTTAATGAACCTGCAAAATAATGAAGAATATTCTAAGTATAGTAAATTTTGGAGTAGAAAGGTGCATTTTAAGGGCGACAAAAGTTATAAATAGGCTCATGCACCTGCCATAACTTGAAAAATTTTCCAAGTGTAGGAACACAATATAATAAAGGGAGAGACTTAAGACTTAGCATACTTTAAGATCAACAAGACTATAATGTATTCTAAATTCCTTATGGCCTTATAGTGGATCTACAATCCATTTGGAGGATAATAGGGGTTTGTCTCAAAATTCTTTGAAGTTCCAATTTCTTTAAGGTATATTTTGTCATAACATTCATGGATCCTCCTAAGTCAATCAAGCTATTTGTTATCAATGCATTAGCAATGTGAATACTCACTATGGGGTTGCCTGGATCGAACTATTTATGGATAAGAACTTTTCCAAGCATAAGATCAACAAGCTATCCTATGCCATGGATGGTTTTTGGATCTTTTCTTTTTCTTCCAAAATTCTTTTGGCAGAGTTCTTTTACAACTTTGCTATGAATAGGTACAAATTCCTTGATAGCTTCAATTAGGGCTATTTTAACATGGATATTTAATTTCCACTAAAGTCAACTTTTGGTTGGATTATATACTTAGACTGGGTTAATCTTTTTGGGAAAGGTAGGCTATCCTTTGAATTTCATTGCTTTTCTTGCTAAGGAGTAAGATGTTGCATGTGAGTTTCATGTTATTGTAGCTGCTCTTTATCAACAAGTATAATGATGATTGGTGACAAGGGTTTTGTTACTAATTTCCCCAAAAAAATTTGAACTTCATTGCAATCAAATGATTTTACAAAGTAGATTTGAGTTACCAACTCCTTGTAACAAACTTCTTTATAATTGTTTGGGTTTGGTGCAAGTTGGGTAGGAAGTTAAGGTAGTCTTGGATGCTAGGGAGTATTGTTTTGTTGAGGAGGAAACAAAAAATCTTGATGTTAAGTAGGTGGTTTCCACCCTTGTTGATATATCTAGGGACATTATTGAGAAAACAATGTTTTTTGGGGGGTTGTTGGTAAGAAAAGAAAGGTGGTCGATGATTTTGGAAGTTTGGGTATTACCATTGATGCTCAGATGGAAATGGATATGACCAATATTGAGTATGCCAATTTATATGTTGAGTCAATTGAATATTCCAAGAAGAATTGAGCTATATGGGAATGTTCATAGGGTATACTTGAGTCATTGGGTATGCTATTCCTTGCCTTCTCTAGTTAATGAAGTAATTTTTTTTCCATATTCTACTTTTCCTCCTCATACAGGGTCTTTAAAGTAGGAAGTTGTGAACATTCTTTGATGTCATAAATATCCTTGCAAAGGCGTCATACTTCTACATTGTTTAATGGGAATTCATGGCAAGCATGTTTTCTTGTGCATTTCAGACAAAAAAAAATCCAAAACCTTCTTAGCTTCCTCTTATTTCTTATTGATTTGAAATGTATCAAGTTGTACTGGCAGTGAATGAAAAATTCCTATCTTCATGTCTTTCAACCAATTACTAATTTATAACTTTGTTAATCTAGTTGTAGCTTTGGATATTTGTGTAGTAGTTACTCTTACACATTTGTTCTTCCTATTGGCATCTCCTAAATATTTTTTGCAAACATCATGTATCTCACATAGGTGCATTTGGAGATATCTCCAAATGTAATAAATTTTAGGGTTTCCATACACTCATCGCTTACTCCACTAAAGAGTATTATTTTAAGAGAATATATATCTATTATAAAATGGGTAGATCTCTTGTAACTAAAATGAAACCTCTCGGTATAGTCCTCTAAGGACTTATCTTCCCTAAGTCATTTGAAATATATCTCGAATATCTTGATTTGGAATATTAACAATATTTATTTATGAAAATATCCTTCATTGTTTCCCATGTCCAAATACTATGTCCATCAAGGTGCATGAACCACCAGAGGGCTACTTCAGTTAAAATGGAAGGGAACAATATTATATTTGGAGCATCATTCTTGTAGTCATAAGTCATGTAGAGGACTTTAAAATCGAAAAAAAACAAAAAAGTATCTAGATCTTTGGTGATCATTCCATGGAAGTGACGAAGCACAATTGGATTGATATTCTTCATTCTTAATTTCTCTCATATTTCTAGGATAAGAAACTCAAAACAATCTGTGCTCTTGTTCAACTATTCCTTCCCTTCTTCATTCTGTTATTTATTCAACAATAATGAATAGGGAAGGAAGTACCAAAGATGAGGATGAATAAGTTTCCCATTCTTCATAATCCTCAACACTTTCTTTTAGTTCTTTAAGTGCTTGATCTAGAATTTCCACAACAATTATTGACTCAAGAATCCCTTATATCTCTTTCCTTGTGTTACCCCTCATGTTGACAATAGTGATAAATGGTCCATTGGTGGTGTGATTCAAGCCTTCAAAAGGTTAGAATGTTGGTGGAGATTTCTTCAGGGGTATATCCATTTCTTCATAGATCTTTATCATGGTGGTCACCTAGTTAATTTCACTTAGTGTTGTATGGTTGACCTCTAACATGGTGATGCATTTACCTAGTTCCATTTATATTCATGTAATTCCCATAGTTTTTCCTATGCAAATTGTTTATTGCAAGCATATTATAACTTTTTCCTAGGTAAAATCCACTTCCTACATACATTTTCACCACTCACCATTTTACCTGGGTTATTTATGTATCATATCACATCTTGACATTTCCCTAGGTAAAACCCTAAATTAAACCTAAAATCCACTTCATTCCATCTCCAAGTAAGAGCATGGCATAATTATCTTAAATACGTACATCTTACCTTATAATAACTCCTCAATTATTACATTTTCACTTTTTCAGTGTCAACTCACTTCACTAGGTTGGGATATTTTGACTAAAAATTTAAAATCATAAACCTTAGTTTGAGTGCCTAAGTATTGGTCTATTAGAATTTTATTGTCTCAATTCTTCACTGAGACCTTTTCCCTAAGTTTCACTTTCTAATTGGTCACTAGGAATTGTAACTTAAAGTCCATGTGGTACACATGAAACTAGGCACTCCCCCTTTTGATATGTATTGAAGTGAAATACTAGCCTATTAATACTTAAATTCTATAATCCTCCATTGAGGCCTAATTCCATAAGTTTTATTCCTAAATTCACTAGGAAACATAACCTTATATCCATAGGGTACACAACTAAAGTTAGTACTTTCCCCTTTGGCACATATTTTGAGGGAAAAACACATGACAAAAATCCAATTCGCCCTAGCCTCATAATACCCATCTTCACACCAGATAACCTTTTCATGATACATCTTTATCCTTTGACCCAAATTTTGAGGATTTATTTGGTCTTCATTTTTTACTAGGAGCTTCTTATCCATGCACCTTAGGGTTTTAGCCTTCCACCTCATCCATACAAATCATCTACCTTATCCACTAATGCACACATACCTAGGTGGTGTGCTTCACTATGAATACTTATCCACTTCTTTCATAACCTTGTTCACACCTTCCACACATGTGAAATGACTAGTGATGGCTTGACTTGGTCAAAGGGCACCCATTTGTACAATTTTCAAGGATATAAGATGAATTTGATGAATACCCATTTGTACGAGTTTCAAGGGAATCCATTAAAGGGTGAGAGCTTCAAGGTTGACTTGGTCAAAGTGGACACAAATGCATAATTTTTAAGGGCACACTATTTCATGAAGGTATATTTTATTATTTCTTGGTCAAAGGAATTCTAGAAGATGCACTAAAGCATTACAATTGGCATTGGCATGCATTTCTAGAAAAGATCCCTCATAAATGAAGTTATCCACTTGGTAAATTGATCATATATTTGGAAATTCTCCCAAGGAGTATTATTATTATTTGGAGGTGGTTATTTCTAGAAAAGTACCCTCATCATGGAGTTTTACACTTGGCATTCATGCATACCATTGGAAATTTTCCCTACCTATTTGACCAAGCCTTTTTATTATTATTATAAAGAATGAGGAGGAGAAATGACACTCAAAAGTTTCCTTTTCATGAGTTAGAAGGGGGGAGAGGATGTCACATGGAATCACATTCATATAGACGATTTTATTTAGTGTCTTACATGGGATTTTGACCTAATTTTCCCACTTGGGTAGTTGTTGTAAATATTCTAATATTTTCCTTGGAGAGTCTCATGAGGAAAATATTATTTTATTGTAGAGGATTTGACTAAAATATATATAAGGATTTTCTCACTCCATTTGCAATATGGATTGGATTAGTGGAGAATAATGGGAAAAATCTTGTCTCACCTTTCCAAAGCTATTGTGTAATATTATCTATTCTTAGGTATTTATTCTAGGGTAATCATAAAAGGATTTGAGTTGCAATTTTCATTTAGGAAGGAGTTATTACAAGGAAAACATTGAAAGGGAGATGTGAAGTATTTTTCTATTTCATTCTTTGTCAAATTCTAGGCTAGATCTACTGTATTGGGGATGAATATCTCAGGGTTTCATTTCCTTACCCTGGATTTAGTATATGATTTACTTTGTAATGCTTGGGTTAATTTCTTTATATTTATCCTCCTTATAATCCTTTCAAGGTTTAATATTCCTTAGTTTGATGCTCATCCAAGCTAGCGAAAATTTCAGCCAAAGACCTCTCACAATGGGAGAGTTATGTGCAAATGAGATCTTATGATATCTTATTTATAAAAAATGTCTCTAAAATAGTTTTTCCACATAATATTAGGGTAAAACACAATACTAGGGGTCAACAACCATAATATTTCCTCATTTACAAAGTAATATTAAACAATTCACTTAAATCTTACTTTTGCATAAAAAGAAACCCTAATTTAGAGTGATGTCACCCCTTTAGGGGACGTTTTGGCACTAGGAGAAAGTCGTTGGTGATGGAGTGCAAGAAGGCTTTCCAAAACCACATGTCAAGAATCCAAGTCACTTCCTTCATGGTCAAAGCCTCAAACTCCTCAAAACGTCTTTGTGCCAATGCATATCAACCTCACCACCAAACCCTAACCCCATGGATGAAATCATGCTCCTAAAGATGACATTTTTCCTCTCTTGGGCATAACGTTTGGAAATTAGGGGCTAGGTTATGTCATCAAAGTCATCTTCTAGGCCTCTAAAGTTTCATCTCTCTCATCTGGCATGTGGCCCTTGGAACCCACCTGTGGACTTCAAGCCCAAGCTAGGCTTGTTCCTCCAAAAATGTCCACCAACTAGATCCCGCAAAGACAAACAAACACGCCCTCCAAAGTTATCAAGTTAAAATATTATGATAAGTAAATCAAGTCAACAAATTATCCACCTAAGCACGTGAATCAAATATTACCATGTCAAACAAGTAAGTGCTCAAGAACATTATGCGACTTGCCAAGCTTGGATATTGGAGGGTTGACAGGGTGTCCTAGTGGGTAGATATTTCCCTAGGTCAAGGAGTGTTTCCAAGAGATCCCTCTCTAAGCCATGTAAATCAGATGAAGGGGTTAAGGGTCAAGACTCAATGGGCATGGGGTTCATGACATACAAGGTGTTGTAGTGTCTCATTCATGGGTGCCTTTGTAGAGGGTGTGTGGAACCTTCATTTGAAATGCAATTTTTCCAAGCCCATCATTTTGGAATTCTTTGTTTCTTTCATAATTTAAGGACAAGTTGAAGGCCATTGTCCTGGTGTGGTGTCTATATAATGGCAATGCCACTCACAAACACCTAGTGGAAATGGGAAGGCTAGTTCATGATGGCACCCCCTTTCTCTCATCCATGCAACTAAGAGCCATTACCTTGACTTGGTGACCAGATGATGGTAATTTCATACCAATAGATATACATGAACACGATAGGTCAGATCATGATGAGACCTCCTATCCTCCAACTAATGTTTTAAGCATTCATAATCATATTTCTTGTGGGTCCCCCTTTTCTTACAGATAAGTGTTTCATCACTTTCTTGGGGGATCCCTGGGTGAATCATATGGAAGGTTTATACATAGGATTTTATCTTTTACCCAAAAAAAATCCCTATGGGCCTTCAACCCCTTCTTCCCATAGAATGAGGGAAACCCCTTCTTGGGTCAATACACCCTAAAATCCCAATAGATAAGGAAATGGGGGGGAAATAGTGATGGAAAGTGGTAAGTATGGTTTGGAACGATACAATGGATCTTCAAGGTAGTTCCTAGTAGAAAAACTATCCCAGGGAAGACCACTTACTAGGGAACAATGTCAACCACCAAGGAAAAGCAGGGAAAAAGGAATAATGTCCAAGCATATGTCATGAAATCTAAAGCAGTATAAGATAAAACATACTCAAATGATTCAAATATTGAAATGACACTTACCATAATACCTTACTTGTACCTCATGGAACAAGGCCCATTGCTTGTCGAAAGCCAGCTGGTGTGGTGGATGCCATCTGAAAATATACGACCTTTTTGGTGGTGAGAAGGGTCTCCATCTATGAAAAAGGATATTTCTAGTCATGTAGTCTCTCGACACTCCATATTTGCAACCCGAGGGCCTCGAGACATAATATCCTTAGTTATCCCACAAAATGGGGATAACATATGTCTCCTACTTGGGGACATGTTCTCACCATAGAGTGCATGAGAACAAGGACATCTCCAGGTAGACCTGTGCCCACCAAAACAAATGAAAAGGGATCAGAGCATATAGGGTGGTGATGTCACCCTTTTATCCATATATAAAATCCAAAATGAAATCTAATATAGAAAAGAAAAAATTTGACACATTTTTTGAAATTTTTTTAAACTAAGCATGAAATCAATATGAAAGTAGAGAAAAATGAAAATGAAATGCATATAAACTAATATGAGAAATCAAGATGCAAATGTAGGGGAAATAAATATGACCTACCTATGTACCTAGGGCCTTAGGGCCCTAAATATCTAGTGATAGGTGACGTCAAGTAAAGTCATACAACCAATGAAACCACCTATTCATCATTTCACCAACATATCTCCCCCTGTGCTTAATCATGTGAAAAAAAAAAGATAAGTCCAACACATAATAAAAATGAGTATAAATACACATATAATGTATCATGAAATATAACTCATGGAGAAGGGTGGGAGGGAGGAAATCATGTTGGAAAGAGAAACCATCATCCTGATCATCTTGCTGGAAAGTGTAGCCACAAGCCTGATCAATCCATCTCTGAAGAGGGATACCATATGTATATGGTGTATCATATTGATATTCACTTAGTAAATCACTGCTCCATAAAGGCTGAGAAAGAAAAATATATCCCAAGAAAACCCTATTATTTCCCAAACAAGAGGAAATGGGGTAAGGCACGACCTTAGAGAAAAACTCCTTCGTCGAACTTGGGAAACATCTCTTATTCGTCTCTAAATCTCTACCCAAAATCTCAACATGAAATTTCTTATGTTTGGTATTGTGGACCTTAGACTGATTTGGGTTGGCCACGACTTGGTGTCTATCAAAATCTGAGAATAAATATGCATCCTCAAAAGGGTATGTATCAAGGGATGACTGCAAATCACACTGAGTATGCCGTGAAAAATCATCATCAAAGGGGGAGAACAAATCTATAATCATATCATTACCAGGATACCAAATATATGAATCATACATGTATGAAGACCAGTCTTTTGAATCTTACACTTCAACGCCTTCTGCCAGAGAGCTACCCTCAATTTCATAAACATGATCTATGTCAATAATGAAGCAACCCACATCCCATCTATGCCTCCCAACCTATATGAAATCATCAATGTGGTCATCAACTATATTCGAGGGTTTCTCCATGAATTCATATGCATCATAAAATCTGATTACTTCTTCGCAAGACTAGAGAAATTGATTCTCTTCAAAAGGGAAAACAATATCAATGTATCTTTTAGGCCTTCTATAAGAGAAACTTCATTGAGATCCCTTTGGTAGTTTTATTCATTTCCGAAGTGATGGAACATTGCATCATCAAATTTTTTAAAAGATTTATAATTTATCATGTTCTCTTCTTGATGTGCAGGAGAAGAAACTTCAATGGGATATTCATCACCGAGGCTAGTTGTTTCAACTTCACGTGCAAGAGAAAAAAAAGGTAGAAGGACATCTTCTTCTTCAGATAGTAGCATGGAATTCAATGTCTCATACTCATCAAGGTCTTGTTTTTCTTGGAAATTTTCTCCATGGATCCATTTTTCTTTGTAAATGGGATCAAATAATTCACCATCTTGATCTTGATATCTAATGATTTTGTAGACTTCCTCGAGCATGGAGAGAGGTTCATCGTCATTTAGGAAGTTTTCTTGGTACCCATACTTCTCGATCACAACATCGTATAATTAATTTGTTCCAAAATATGCAATGGCCACTTCCTAGGTTGAGTTTAGGGTAGGAATTTCCTCATAATTGTTGAGGATGGCGCTATACTCGTCTTCTCCCTGCTGACAAAACATAACTAGAAATTCATTTCCAGGACAAAGTTCTATCAGTTGTTTACAATACTAGTACAATTATTTTGTGCTTTCCTTGAGGCACTTAAAACTTTCCTCATTGCTCCTTTCAAGTTCTTGTCTTTCAATTGTTGTTTCAACAAACTTTGGAAGAATAATTTCTCGCAAGCCTTTAATAGGATCAAGGTCAAAACCTTCTTTCAAAAAAGTGTCTTGCGGGTCCTGAATTGTATCTTCAATACTTTGAGCTTCTAGTCCCCAACGTTTAAGGAAATATTTGATGAGGATCATCAAAGAATATATACTTCTTGTCTTGCAAGAATGCTTGACCCAATCCCTTTGTTCATCTCCCAAGGCTAGCAGGAACAATTTTAGGCATACATCTTCATGTAGTACATTTGCATAGTAGATGCATCTGGTAAACTCAACAATGTGTGCTACGATAGAAAATGGATTACCATCGAACTTTGGGAGGAAATCAAATTGGTTTATCGACACTTGTTTGGATATATGTCAATAGATTCGATATTGAAGGCCTTGTATGCTTCATAAAGAGCCACAGAGCCATGTTTCCATTACTCAGGGTAATACCTCAATGGAGTCGCCAGAGGAGCTCAAGGATCATCAAAGGGTGGAAAGGGATAAGGTGGGTTCTTGGAAGGTGGAGTCTCCAAATGAGATTCAATAAGAGCTCATAAAGGGTGGAAAGGGAACATCCCTTGGCTAGAGTTTCAAGACAAGCTAGGGGAGAGGCTTTGGGATAGCTTGCAAAAGTGTCGTTAGGGTTAGGAAGAGGATTCAAAATCCTCCCCGACAATGGCACCAAAAGTTTATCGCAAAAGTTGTAGGTTGGGAAAATCCTGAACCAACCATCAATTCGAGACAACTAAGGGAAACTATACCCAATGTCACCTCGATCTAGGTCTCACTCTTCAAGGGTGACTAGATCACCCTAGAGAGGTGCTCCTAGTGAACCTAGGGGGATTGATATGGATGGAAGGGACAGAAGAGAAGTGTCCCCCTAAAGGTAAATTATGGAGGAGTAAAGTGGATTTTATGAATCATCTTTGGGTACTTACAAAAGTGATTGTACCTACCCAAGACAAAAGAAAAGCCACACTTGCATATTGTATGTTAGGTGGAAAATAAAGTTAATCTTGTTGTCCCTAATTGAAAAAAACAAACAATATCGATTATCAGCAATAAAATGATAACAAAGGCTGCAATTAAAGTTTCTACAAGTTCAATTAATCATGCAATAGGTGAACCAACAATGACTAGTCTTGCTTGCAAAAAACAATTTGAAACTTGAGTAGTCAAACAATGTTGTTATAAAACATTTATGTAGTAAAAATTAAGCCTTATGGCTGTAGCACACAATGCATTATAGTAGAAAATTTATCCATTGAAACTTGCCCAAAATTTTCCCAAAAAGTATGCTGCAAGGAGTAGAATAAGAGGGAAAAATTCTAGCTTAAGTCTAGGGTTAGTTTATGAGATATTAGGGTTAGAAAGGTTTGGGTTTTTATGGCCTTATGGTTGTAGGGTTAGTTTTTAACAGAATCAAAAATTTTTTGGAGAAAGAGGACACCTCAAGGAGGCAAGGATGCTAGTAGCATCAAGTATACAATCCAAGTGAGAGAGCATCAAAAAGTGAAATTGTCACATTTACCAATGCAAAGATTTTATATCTCCAATGTAAAATTGAAAAACGATTGGTGCCTTAATATTGGGTTTATGGGGTCAATGAAAGAGATGGCTTGGCTAAGAAATTGGGGGTGTACTCCCTTGTAATTACCAAGTGTAGCTAAGTGTTGGGTATGTGTTATATTCTTTGCACGACTAGCCCTAGTGTATGTTATGTTGCATTGGGTCCCCCTTCAGGGCTTGCAAGGGGTTCGACATTAGTGCCCCCAAGAAAAAAAAAAATCCTCGAGAAACGTGTTGCATTTTTTCCTCATTTTTCATGTCTCCTCGATTTTTGTGTCCATTGTTGGGCGGTTTTTTGACACATGTTTTTTGCCGATGGTTTTCTATTTCTGGATAAGGAATTATGGTTGTTGACTAATCCAGGTCATTGGGTTAGGGTTTTGGATTCTGTTGGCTCCTATATGTATATTGTATTGTAAAAAATGTATCACTATGAATGAATATAGAATATGTTGGTTTTCCCGGTTTGGGTTTCCAGGGGAAAAGTAATGTGTGTATTTTCAATTGTATATTTTATGTTCTTTTATTGAAAATTTGTTTGCAGTAAAATATTGTACAAGGTTAAATATACATCTGGTATCATATATTTGTTGGCTTCAGGGGGGAAACTTTATGGTCAAGGGTTTGGCTTGAGGCTATGATAAGCCTTGTTATAGTGGGAGATCTGTGTTATTGATTTTCCAGGTGAAAAGAAATGGCAAGCAGTTCAAAAATGGAGACCGAGAAATTTAATGGGAAACATTTTGAGTTGTGGAAGCTCAAGTTGGAAGATTTGTTGGTGGACAAAGATCAGTGGATCAGGGTGGATCTAGGTACTACACCTAGAGGAACTTCAATAGATGACTGGAAAATTTTGGATTGCAAGGCAAAGAGCACATATGAATGTGTCTCTTGGATTCAGTATTGTTGAATTTGTCAAAGGAAGATACAACCAAATATTTATGGGATAAGTTGGGGAAGTTGCATCAGTCTAAGTCCCTAGTAAATAAACTATTCCTGAGAAAGAAGTTGTATAACCTGAGGATGAGAGATGGAGACTTGGTGGAAGAGAATTTGAATGCCTTCAATACTGTGGTAAGTCAGTTAGTATCTATTGAGATTAAAATTTCAGATGAAGATAAGTGTATCAATTTATTGTGCTCTTTACCAGACTCATGGGATAGTTTGGTTGTGGCCATAGGTAGTAATGCAACTTCCTTGAAGTTTGATGAAGTGGTATCATCCTTGTTGTCGGAGGAGATGAGATGGAAGAACATGGAAGGACAGACCACATATGAATTATTTGCAATAGGATGCTCTCAGGAAATAAATAGATGTAATTCTTCAAGTGGGAGATCTATGTCTCCTGGAAATTTTGTAAAGGTATGTTGGAGATGTGGAAAAGAAGAGAATTTTAAGAAGCAATGTAGATCCAAAGTTGAGAAAAATAAGGGATCTCAAGAATATCCTTCTACATAAGAAAAGACCTCCAAGGAAGAAGGAGGGGATGTGTACTTGGCTTCTTCAAGAACACATGTAGATCATGAGACATGGTTGGTTGATGCAGGTGCATCCTTTCATATAAATCCACACAGGTAGTGGTTATGTGAATATGAAAGGTATGATGGAGGTAATGTTTTCCTAGGTGATGACTCAACAACCAGAATCATAGGTCGAGGAAAAGTCAAGTTGAGGCTCATAGATGGAAGGATTAAAACACTACCTGGTGTTCTGCACATCCCAGGATTGGCC
The DNA here is from genome assembly GCA_000966675.3 of Picea glauca. Taxonomy (NCBI): domain Eukaryota; kingdom Viridiplantae; phylum Streptophyta; class Pinopsida; order Pinales; family Pinaceae; genus Picea; species Picea glauca. The sequence continues at coordinate 259,291 of JZKD02S0005683.1, forward strand.
AGAAATTTTATTTATGTAAGCAAAATGGATGATGCACGGGTAAAAACAATATTTGAAAAGGAAACCTGTAGGATGGTTCGAGGAGAAATGGTGTTATTGAAGGGAGTCTGGTTTGGAACCATGTATAAGCTGCAAGGAAGAACTATTAGTGATGGGTGTAATAGTTCCATTGTTCCTGATATTGTATTTGAAGAATAAAGAACTCTTATAGTCTCTAGAGAAAAGGTTATGTTGTGGCATCAAAGAATGGGGCATATCGGAGAGAAGGGTCTCCGACTACTACACGATAAAGGTATGGTTGAAGGTATGTCTAAATACTCTATGGATTTTGATTTCTATGAACATTGTGTATATGGGAAGCAAAATCAAGTAAGATTCCCCTCTGGTGCAACGAGGGTAGAAGGAATTTTATAGCTAGTTCACAGTGATGTGTTTGGACCTGTTTTGGTTCCATCATTGGGAAAATATGTTTACTATGTCTCATTTATAGATGACTTCTCGAGGAATACTTAAATATATTTCCTTAGGAATAGATTTATGTGGGAATGAATTTGAATAATTATGTAAGAAGTGTGGTATATAAAGGCAGAAGACTACTCCATATACACCTAAACATAATCGAGTTGCAGAAAGGTTGAACATGATGCTAATTAAAAAATCAAGGTACATGCTCAGTGGTGTTGGGTTAGGGCAAGAATTCTAGACAGAGGTAGTGGGTACTGCATGTTACCTAGTCAATAGATCACCCTCATCAACGTTCAATGACAAGACTCCATAAGAGGTATGGACTGGTAAGAAACCTTCTCTCACACATCTCAAGGTATTTGGTTGTGAGGCCTATGTTCATGTTCCAAAGGGAAATAGGAGTAAGCTAGATACGAAGGTTGAAAAGTGTATCTTTATTGGGTATAAAGATGGTCTCAAACATTATAATCTTTGTAACCTAGAAAATAAAAAGGTAGTTTATATATGAGATGTGGTATTTAGAGAAATGAAGGATGTTTTTAAACAGGAAGTCCTGCAAAGTAAGGAAGAACCAGATAAAATAGAGTTTGATTTAAAGGATAATAAATCAGACTCTACAAAAGAACATGAATAAGAAGAAGAATATCTTCATACTCCAGTATTGAGGAAATTGGTTCGAGAAAGAAGGCTACCGTAAAGGTATACACCATCTGATTTCCATTCAATTTTTTCTTTGTCTATTACTGATGATGATCCTAGAACTGTCAGGGAGGCAATAGATTCATAGGATGGAAAGCTCTGGAAAAAGGACATAGATGAAGAAATGACAACCTTGGATAATAATGAGGCTTGGGATCTAGTGGAGTTGTCGACTGGAAGAAATCCCATTGGAAGAAAATGGGTATTTAAAAAGAAACTGAATGCAAAAGGCAAAGTGGAGAAATAAAAATCTTGGTTAATAGAAAAGGGTTATTCCTAGGTTGAGGGAATTGATTTTGGTGAGATTTTTTCTCATGTTTCCAAGTTAACTTCTATAAGATTTATGGTATCTATTGTTGTTGCATTTGATTTTGAAATAGAAGAGATGGATGTGAAGACAACATTCCTACATGGGAATCCAGAAGAAGAAATCTATATGAAGCAGCGAGAAGGCTTTGTTGTGAAGGGAAAGAAGGAGTTGGTATGCAAGTTTAAAAAGTCCATGTATGGTTTAAAACAATCACCAAGGATGTGGTAACAAAAATTTGATATTTATGTGTTGGGACTTGGATTCAAAAGAAGAAAAGACGATCACTATGTGAATTTTAAATTAATTGGTGATCATTTGATTTATTTGGTCTTGTATGTGGATGACATGTTGTTGATAGGAAACAATACAGAGATTATCCAAGATGTGAAAACTTAGTTGTCCTCTAAATTTGACATGAAGGATCTCGGTGCTTCAAATTTCATTTTGGGCATGGAAATTAAAAGAGATCGAAAAAACAGGAAACTCCGGTCAAATCAAAGAAAATATCTCGAGACAATATTGCAGAGGTTTAATATGCAGGAATGTAAACCAGTCAAGGTCCCTATTCATGTTTGTGTAAATTTATCTGCATATCAATGTCTCAAGACACAAGATGAGGAGCATGACATGTCTCATGTTCCATATGTGAGTGTAGTTGGGAGTTTGATGTATGCAATGGTCTATAGTAGACCATACATTGCACATGTGATTGGAGTTTTGAATAGGTTTATGTCAAAACCAGGGAAGGAGCATTGGACAATAGTAAACAGGGTTTTTGGGTATTTATGTGGCACTACTAGCTATGGATTTGTGTAAAAACGTGTTGGACATACATGGCTCTGTGGATGCATATTGGGATAGAGATATGGATCGTAGGAGATCTACAAGTGGGTATGTGTTTAACCTGTTTTGAGGAGAAATCAGTTGGATGAGAAAAAGACAAGCTATAGTGGCACTTTCAACTACATAAACTGAATACATGGAAACCACTCATCCAATTAAGGAAGAAGTATGGTTACAAATATTGTGTTCAAGTATTGGGTTGGTACAATGATCTATAAGGATAGATTTTGATAGTCATATTGCAATTTTTTTGGCGAAGAACCCGACTTATCATTAAAAGACAAAGCATACTCATATTCATATTAAATATCACTTTGTGAGAGACATGGTTGAAGAAAATAAAGTGTTGTTGATGAAGGTGGACACTTTGAAGAATGTTTCAGATTCATTAACAAAATTTGTGAGCATTGAGAATTTCTCTTGGTGTAGAGAATCCATGGGCATTGTTTCCCTGGATTGTTGACTATGTAACCCTATAACCCTCTGTTTGCAAAGAAAACAACAAGTGGGAGAATGTTGGGTATGTATTATATTCTTTGCACGACTATCCCTAGTGTATGCTACATTGCACTAGATGCACAGGGGGGTTTGAGGGTGGGCGTTATCCTCCCTACAAGAGGGTTACAGAGCAACACCCACGAGTAATTTTCTTTTCTCAGGAAACGTGTCGCATTTTTTCCTCATTTTTCATGTCACCTCGATTTTCATTTCCATTGTTGGGAGTTTTTTCGGCACATGGTTTTTTTCAATGGTTTTCTATTTTTTTTTAAGGAATTAGGGTTGTTGACTCATCCAAGTTATTGGGCTAGGGTTTTTTATGTCACTGGATCCTATATGTATATTGTATTGTAAACAATGTATCACTATGAATGAATATACAATATGTTGGTTTTCCTGGTTTGGGTTTCTAGGGGGAAAATCTCTGTGTAATGTGTGTATTTACCATTGTATATTTTTTGTTATTTTATTGAAAATTTGTTTGCAGTAAAATATTGTACAAGGTTAAATCTACACTAAGTCAATCTAAGAGATTCCAAGAGGGTGTATTCCCTTGCAATTCTCTTGGCACAACCTTGAAAACTATTTGAACTTGAGAAGTGAAACTTGGATGGAAATTCTTGATCTACAAAGCCCTAGGGGTGTAAGCCCTTTTACTTCCTAGGGTTTGAAAAACAAACCAAGGTGACATTGAAGGGTGTACGTTCTTGTATTTCTCCAAGACACCTTGTGAAAAATGACCTTTCTTGAACAAGTAGAAAAAAATTGGGGAGGGTGTATGCCCTTATACTCCTCAAAGGGTTTTAACCAACAATAATTATGGAAAGAGAAATACAAAAGACAATGAATGAATATTTTTCCCTTACCAATTCCACAAGAAGCTATATCAAACCCTAATATTCCAAGTTAATTCCATCCACATGCATAAGAAAGAATATCCAAGAATAATGTTGGGTTAGTGTTTTGACTGTTTTATTGCGATGATCAAATCCTTTTGAATATTTGGAACTCGAAGCGCATTGGAGCTAGTGGTTGGTACATTGGTGACCTGTGGTGGATGAATCAATGATCTGGTTTTTGTTCCCCCTCATGACCTCCAACTACAGAGCTTGACACACCTTAGATTTGGCGATTGTAGTGATCACTGAGTGGCTCACGAAATTTATAGAATATGTTGTTTTTAGAACTCATTTAATGAGTTTGTTGTTTTTAGAGGAGGTCAACCCTTCCAATGATTAAAATCTCAAGCTGTAAATCATCTATAAATACCACTACCTATGGCACAACTAAAGGCAGAATTTTGTAGAAGAATTTTATTGTTTTAATACAGACATTATCTTCAACTTTGTTCCAGACTTTGTTTTTATGATTAATGACAACGTTGTGTTGAGTTAAGCACCTGCGTTTTAAAAATAGAGTTCACTTGTCAAAATAGTATTGATAGGTTAGTTGTTTACTTACTTACTTTCTCAAAGATAGATAGATCAAATAACTCAGAAATAGCTTGCTTGTTGTTGCTTACCTAAAAATTGATTAAATAAATTAACTAACTTTAAAATAGATTGCTATTTGCTTATTTAGAAATAGTCCATCAATTCATTGTTTGAAGTTGCTTAGGGTAAATAGTTCATAATCCTAGAATTACTTAAAGCTCATTAATATAATTTGTTAATTGACGAAAATTGAAAAATCATCTCTTTAGAAAGTAGATTGATATAGTGTTGATCCCTAGGTAGACCATCTCCCTAATTAGATAATGATTTCATTAGCTTTTCTGCCTTGGCTCATACATTGTCACAACTATAAGTTTACTTACCCCGGGTTGAAAATTTAATTGAGGGAATTAGTGCATATAAAATACCCATCATTTTTGGTGTCGTTGTCAGGGAGTTGTCATAAGGTAGGAAATAGTCAGGGAGTAGATTATTTCTAAACCTTAGCATTATTTTGGTGGTGGGGGAACTTTAAGAAGATGGGTAAGAACATGTGCATCTATTATAGCAGGTTCCCTCAAACCCAATGGTAGTTTTTCTTTTTATTTTCTTTCATGAACAAACCTAGGGACCCAAAGGGAAGATACATTAAAACCAAACCAAACATTTCGATCAAGGTTCCTTCTAACCTTTTTGGAGGAAGGAACACTCCACCCATAAACTCCATAGATCGATACCAGAAAATAGGGGTTAGCTCAATCCAAAGAGCTAAATCAGTCTTTGAAGAGACCAAAACTGGGAGCACTATAGAGCAAAAAATTGAAACATAAATAGTAGTGGGACAGGAGGAAAGACCACTCAGGCCTTCATCAGAACCATCCAACACAACCTTTTCCTTTTCACTACCATCAGGGGACCCTAACTTTGTAGATATCATTGAAAATGAACAAGTGAATACTTTGTTTGGAAGTTCAGCCGATATAATTGTTTCCCAAGTCAAAACAGAAACTTTTGCACCAATATTTTCAACCAGGTCGAGTAAAGTCTTAGACATCCAAACAATAGATAAATCTTCCCATCGAAGGGATAAATTTCCTAGGAAAGAACCTTGGGATAATTTTTTATCTTCAAGGATAAAACCATTTAGGTACTCTCTCTTTGAAAACCAAACCAGTATGGATGATCAATAAAATCACAACGATGTAAGACACAATGAGGGAGAAGAAGTTGGAAACCAAACCGAAACCACCTTTGGGTTTCCAATGTTACATACCACACAAAATGTCAACATGAAGAACATTCCACTCTCGGCACTGCCCACCTTTTATAGTAAAAGAAGTGAAGACTCGAATACCTTCCTATTTTAGTTTGACATCTTGTGTAGGAGCCACAATTACTTGCAATATGCCTAGAAACTAAAACCTTTTCCTGCCACCCTCAAGGATTCCGCACTAAGATGGTTCATGGGTTTGGGAAAGTCTAGTATTAGGTCTTGGGAAGGCATGAAAGATATATTTCTTAAAAAATACCAAGACTACTGCAAGTCCAAGGATTCTCGTAATGATATTTTTAATATCCAATATTTAGAGGACAATATTCTCAAGGATTACATGGAACAATTTGCTTATATCTCACAAAAATTGAAGTACCATGACCTTCCAGATGATGCAGTCAGGACTCTTTTCCTTAAATGTATTTCAGAAGAATATATAAATACACTTAACCTGATGGAATTAGGTGACATCTCCCATAAAATATTTACTGAAATCTATGAAATGTGTAGGAATTACTCGAGGAGTAGAGCCAAAACGGGGAAGAGTGTTCGGGATCCTTATAGTAGAAACCTAAAAATAGTTAGTTCAGGTGGTATCACAAGGGTAGAGATAGGAAAAATACTGGAGAAATTTAAAACCAATATCTTAAGAATGATAGGTTCCCGTTTAGACACCCTAAAGATTAAAAATAAACAGGAGGAGAATGCAGCGATGTGCATATGTTGTCCAAGATGCAGGAGGAAGCATTCCTCAAGGGAATTCCCATTAGATAATATTTTAGTTTGTGGCTTCTGCACTGAAGACCACCCAACTGAAAAATGCCCATCACTACCCAGTTTATTATCCATTTACAGAAGTGGGGATCCTAGGGAATCCTCTTATGCACCTAGGATTCCATGGCAACCTAGGAGTCATCCTACATACCAAGAACTACCACCCCAAGTTCCACCCTATTATCAACAACTACAACAGTGGAAATCACCGAATTGGAAAAATTGGTCAACACAGTATCACCATCCTTGGCTAAAAGGATGGAGAGGAGGGCATACCCAAGGAAACACTCAACCTCCACCTGTCCCTATGCTGACTCATCCTTACCCCAAGTTTCCACCGAACATCCCACAACTTTTTCCATGTTGTTTTCCCCCACCTTTACCTCCTATTCCACAAAAACCCCAGCAATACCATAATACAAGTTCCCCAAGACCGACATTTTTATCGGCACAACTAATGCCCAACCCCAATAACAAACCAAATCAACCTCTTCACAATGTTGAGATGCAAACCTTACTGACGTATTTTATTTCTCCTATTCCATTGTAGGAGATTCAACTAAGGTGGGAAAAGTTTTGGATAGAAAGAGGCCTTCAGTAGTCATCCAGGAAGAAGAAGAAGATGAAACTCCTAAAAAACCCACAGATGACACTAAGTGGGAGGATGTTATCATTCCTAAAGACCAGGAACCAAAGCTTCCCCAAAATGAATCTTCATGGATTAAAAAACCCCTCCTTATCCAGAAATATTAGTGATTGAGAAACTTGTGACCCGGCTGGAATTTGAAATTTTGAATGAATTGAAGAATATATGTGTCAAAATTCCTTTGTTATAGGCCATGAAGGACATTCCAATTTACAGTAAGGTGTTCAAAGAATTGTGTATCAAGAAATCAGGTAGGAAGCAGAAGGATCCTCTAATAGTACATTTGATAGGAGAATTCTCTGAATACATATTGGAGCAGCCTAGGGTCGCAAAGTATGGGAACACAGGAAACCCCTTAGTAAAAATAACCATTAATAAGTTTCCCATTGAAAACACTCTCATAGACCTAGGGGCATCCATTAATGTTATGATTGTTACTACCTTGGAGGAATTACAATTAAAACCTCTTCTTAGACCTACCCCAACTATTTTGGAATTAGCAGATAAAACAAAGGCTATACCTGAAGGAATATTAGATGATATCATAGTTACATTAGCCTCATGGGAATACCTATTAGACTTTATTGTCATTCATTTAAAGGATCCTACTAAAGGAAATCTCATTATCTTGGGAATACCTTGGTTGGCCACAACCAATGCATTTATTGGTTGTAGAGAAGGTGAAATGTCCATCTCAAATGGAATTTCTATACAGAAGCTTACCATATACCCACCAGCTCAACCTCTCATGGAGAATCTATGGTGGCTTGAATGTCCATATGAGAATGAGGACTGGGAAGAACTCGTGTTTCCAAGTGATCATTCTTTGGCACTTCAGAAGCAAACAACAAACAATGTACTAAACCAGTTTATTTCTGCTATCATGTTGGCCCTTGACCAAGTTTTGAGGAACACTTGGTCATATTTGACCATTTTTGGGACTTCGAAATCATGTCAAAGATGGAGCACCAGGCAAAGTAGAGATCACGGGATCCCGACCCACTTTTGGGTCCCTTTTAGGGTTTTGGGGAAAGGGATGTCAGCCCGTGGGTTTACCCACGCTTAGGACCAATTTTGTAATGTATAAATAGAAGGATATGCAATGTAAGAAGTAGTAGATATGATTTCTTAGTGCAATTGGTAGTGCATCTATGTGATGTCGAATAAGTGCTCTGTGCGAGCTGTGTAAGGCTTGCAAGGCTAAGTGCAAGTTATTGTGTGGTTGATATAGAAAGCTGAGTGTTGTATTGTAAGGAACAAGGATCTGGTGAGATACACAGATCTTATGTCCTATGTGAAGAAGGGTTTTGGAGGCTTTGTACTTGTAACATATTGAAGACAATAATAAAGAATAAGATCTTGTGGATGTATCCCCGGGGGGGGTGAACCACGTAAATCTGTGTGTTATGCTCTGTGCTTTGGTTCAATGCGTTTATCTTTGCTTATGATATGTGCTTTGATATATCCACTTATGCTCTGTGCTTATTAGATATATATGATTGTTACATCTGATGTGTATGAGGATGTTTAGTGCCGATCTCCTGGATTTGATCTAGGTTACTATGGTTAAGTTCTAAAATACTGTAAACTTGAGTATTCACCGCGAAGCTTTGTGTTGTATGTGAAGTATAATAAGGGTTAAATATTGATGAATGATCTATTCTAAGTTCCCTGTAAAAGATATAATCACATATTTGTGTCCCAACTAAGGTTGCAGACACCTGAGTCTTGCAACCACCCCTGCCTCTACCTCGGGTGAGACTTCATCTTCTTCGCAGGTGTTGCTGAAAGGGCTAGTAGTTAGGGATTTGTTGGTGTGCTCTTGAGCGTTGAACCCTGGGTCTTCCCCTGTGCCAACAAATGGTTCCATTGCCAGGACCTAAAACTGTGATTGCTAGGAACTGAGGAAGAAAAAACTTTGTGCAAAAGAAAGCTCTGTGTGTGGATCTATTTCCCTAGTGTGCAACTTTTTACTCAACCTGTGAAGCTTTGTGCCAGGAATAAGGTCATTTCTGAAGAAAGGAAGATCAGATCTGAAGAAAAGAAGCGAGATTTGAACACGTTGTGCTATAAGAAAAGTAAAAGTGGAAATTTCTTAAAGAAAGAGGTTAGATCTGCAGAAAAGAGGTAAGATCTGTAAGCCTTGTACTCTAATAAAGGTAATAATAGTTAAAATTTTTTATATATGGAATCTTTGTGCTCTATAGAAGTAAGATAAGTGAAAAAAAATTTGTTTATAGAGCATGGATCTAGGTATGTTTGATAGATTTTTTCCTAGCTTGAAAACTAGGGCATTAATAGATGAAAGAAAGTTTGATATGAATAGATCGGACAAGCATAATGATAGATATGTTGTACCTATGCATAGAAAGAATGTTTGGAATAACAAATGGATGCAAGATCCTAGAAAGATTTTTTTGCAGGCTAGCTACCATGATCCTGGTGTGCAATACAGAAGAAGTTGGGGATCATTTAAGAGAAAGAGAGGATTGACCCTATGTTACAGTTGCAGAAAACCAGGCCATCTAGCTAAGGAATGCCCTGATGGAAAACCCAGTTGTCTCTGTTGCAAATCTTTGGACCATGAAATATTAGATTTCCCTAGAAATATTGCTAAGCTTGAAAGAATGAATCTGCATGAAGAAAACCCTAGGACAGTCCCATAAATAGAAGAACCCCAGAAAGAATCAAAGAAAGTATTAATACAGATGAAAGAAACCCTGAAGGAACATAAATATGTCCGATTACCAAAGATCTTCAAAGAAAAGGAACAAGTTGAAGAAAGACTAGGGGACTTTGACATTAACTGTATTCTTGATGAAGAAAAAAAAGTGAACATTATGCCAAAAAGAACTTGGGAAGCTATAGGGAAGCCTGGCATGATTCCTTCACTGGGAGGAATATGACTATTTAGACGAAAATTGATGATGTTATGTGGAAAACTCGCTCAGATACCTATGACAGTCAATGGAACTTCGACAGAAGAAGATTTTGAGATTATAAAATTTATTGAGGATGGCACCCCATTCTCTATGTTACTTGGAAAACCTTGGATTGAGAGAGATCAAGACAAAAAGAAGGAAGAAGAAAAGGTATTACAAAAATAGAGACAAGAGCTAAAATATTTCATGACCAGAAGGATCGTGCAGTTGATTGAGGAACGGGAGAATAAGTCAAAGCTATTGGACACTAGAAGCCCAGATGTCAAAGACTTAGGGGACTTATAGAATATTGGAGTATGTGTACCAGATATAGATGAAGTAATTTTCTTGAGTCTTGGGAAAGAACCTCAGCAGCATGAAGTGACTATGCCCAAGGAAAATAAGAATCAGAATGAGAAAAGAAATACCGAGATGAAGATCAAGGGGAAGAAGGCTAGAAATCTAAGTAAAAAGACAGCTCAGATCAATAGGCTCTAGAGGGCTCCAGAGGGAACCTCTCCGAAAGAAACGTTTCAAAATTAGAGCTTCATCGGCATATCATAAAAACAACATGGGTCACTTTGCCATGGCGAAGCAATATAGTAATTGGAGTCTCATATATCCATTCGACTGCTGCTCTGAACAAATCGAAAAGCATTGATGGCTCATCACCAGACCGTTAGACCACGCCATACTGGACAGAACCTGAGTTAAGGAAGCTGCATATCCATTGCAATGATCCATTACAGAGTTACTTACTTAATCCATCGTGAAATGCACGTAAGACACTTTTCTAATCGTGAATTTGAGTCCGCGGACTACCTGAATTGTGAATAGTGATTACTCCACCCTTACTCTCTACCTTACTACAGTACCTACACTACTTTGATAACCCAAGCTAATGATCCTGAGTGTATATGTCCGAAGAATTTAACGCAGCTGAAGAATCTGTAAGAGAGGTACTCCCTAGCCTCAGAGCCAAAAGAGTCATGTCGGAGAGACGATTGTCTACAGGCTTACAGGCATCATCGATGAGAGGAGTGCAAGCCTCCCTGTTGACTACTCGAGAAGGAACATCCTAAGCCAGCGCAGAAAGAAGAAGCAAACATAAAGACGATCTGTTCAACGTGAAGTTGGTTCCATCCATCCTACCTGCTTACATACCACCTCTGAGTGGCGTGATCAACAAAGATAGTGTGCCTAGATACTTTGAGTACACTCTAGTCATTGTGTACCTATCGAAAGGAGTACGCATAGTCCATGCAGATCACAACAAGGTTGCAGCACTGAATTTTAGTGACTTCAACCTGGGGGATCATAAAGTTTACAACATACTTGCCCCGTACAAGTACCTAACCAGAACCAAGGGAAAGAATTTGAAGATCGTCCCTCAGAAATGGATGATGAACCTCACGTAGTCCACTCTTCTCAATGTTATGAAGATACCACACTTCGGCAGACACTAGGAGGTGAATGCTTGTGTGAAGTTGTTGCTGGAAAGTTACCATGGAGGATAATTATTGTTGAACCATCGCATAACAGTTGATCCAGCGCTGATCAACCGGATCACCAGGCTTATCATGCAGGGCCCTGATCTCCACGATTACTATCCTGGAAAGACCACAGATCGTGCTCTTTCTCAGAAGATCAAAGAATCCTATGGCGATGTTGAGAAAGGTGCGTGAGGCTACAAGGTATCTTCAATTGAAAGTGGTGCAATGGGCCTCACCTGTCAATTGATCATAGGGAAACTAGTACTCAAGAATCGACCCAAGCAAGTATCCGTCTTTGTAGTTGACCTCGCAGGGAAGTGTGCAGAGGGACTACATATGAACTGGGAAAAGTACCTAGTGAATCAACTAGAGATTGACTATAGAGAAGCCCAGGATCATGGGCATGAATTTCATTTTAGCTGTCTCTTGATACTTATATCTTTCGTTGCATGGGAGCTACTGGAAGGTGCAACCTTCCCCGACATTGACCCCTTTGAACCACTGGCTACAAAGTTTAGTACACTGTAGTACTCAAACGACATGAACAAGCAGTGGAAATCCAATGTCGTATTTCATACCTACTACACCCAGTTAAAGCTTGCCATCCAGTCTGAGCCTCACATGATCCCAAATACTTTACACAGGTTTCGACCTTTGATAAAGTTCAGTGCAGACCGCCATTTTATATATATTACAGAATGCACTGATGAGAACAAGGAACAACTTCAGTCTTATTATAAGTTGACAGAAGAAGACCTGGAGGAGATCACCAAGGAATGTTCGGCAAACCTCCTTATTCCAGCAAACCCCGCAGAAGTGTCCTACATTGACAGCCCAGAAGCTATGTAGAACACACTTGGGCCCAGTAAGACAAAGAAAACAAAGTAGACAAAGAAGGATGAGGAAATCTAAGATGTAGATAGCAGATCTGTAAGAACCACATTCATTACACCAGAGCAAGGAGGTAATGGCGAAGACTTAGAGGAAGTTGAACAGAGGCTAGGAGACGAAGTAGAGATCATAAATAAAAGGAAGGGTTCACCTCTGAAACCTTCCTCCTGGAAGAAATCAAAAGCACCCGTGACTAAGCTGAAGACTACGCTCACTCTAGATGACTTCAGTTTTCTCATTGGAGCTATGAACGAATCCATAGAAGAGATAACAGAAAGGAAGGAAGCTAAGAAAGAGATAATGTACAACAGAATCAAGATCAAGCTCCAAGGAGTACAACAAGCTCTCCAGTCTAGCCGCGCAGTCTCCTCTGTGGCCCTGCCCGAAGGAACAACAAAAGAGGGACATGAACCAGTTCAACTCTGCAAGATTGCTGACACAGTCAAAGAACGCCTTCGGAAGGCACAGGCAAAAACAACGCAGGCCACCCGGGCCTTAAAAAAAGAACAAGAGGAAATCATTGAGCAACACTGAGCTGCAAAACAAGAGAATGATGTTATCCAAGTGAAATTTGAAGAAGACAGAGCGAAGATCCAAAAAGAGAAAGAGCAGTTGCTCGCGAAGTAGATTGGGATTGAAGAAGCAGTCAACAGAGAATTTCACTGTGTGACCGGCTTAGAACAGAAGGTAGAAGAACCTATAGAATTCCAAGTGATGCAGCTTACTGAAGTTATTCAGCAACTTCAACAAATATTCATGGACTTAGAGCTTCATACCATACCACATACCCCACAAGAAGTGCGCGAACAATGAGAAATAACTACCTGGAGCACCATATAAAGGATTAAATCAATCACTGAGGAATGCAAATAGTTAAGTAACAGAAGTGTGCAGATCTATGAGAACCTAACCAAGAACCTAGAATTCCATAAATTGGAGTTGCAACTCCAAGAGGTGAAGTACGATGCTGAAAATCTACAAGTGCAGATGAAGTCCCTATCACCCATAGAGAGAATGAAGAGATTTCCAGAGAAACACACAGCCCAACAATAGATTCACACGCTTCAGAGTAAGGTAATGGAAGTCTCTCAATGACTTCAACCAGTGCGAGAAAAGGCATGACAACTATCCACTGAAGTTTAAGGCCAAGGAGTAGAACTTGAACAGGTTGTGAATATAGAAGAACAATTCCTAGAAGGGCCAGTGAACAATGCACTCATCCAGGAGTTCACCAAGCAAGAGGCAGTAGCAATGTGACAGGTCAAAGAATCTCGAGCCATGCTTGAGGAATTCAAAGAAGAATTGGTCAGACCTGAGTGACTCGGGACAAGTCACAGGTGAGTTTTGGGGGCATGTTGGAACTTGAGCAAGTTTTGAGGAACACTTGGTCATATTTGACCGTTTTTGGGACTTCGACAGCCTGCCAAAGATGGAGCGCTAGGTGAAGCATAGATCACAGGATCTCGGTCCACTTTTGGGCCCCTTTTAGGGTTTTGGGTTAATGTAATGGGAAAGGGATGTCAGCCCATGGGTTTACCCACTCTTAGGCCCACTTTTGTAATGTATAAATAGAAGGATAGGCAATGTAATAAGTATTAGATGTGATTTCTTAGTGCAATTGGTAGTGCATCTATGTGATGTCAAATAAGTGCTCTGTGAAAAATGTGTAAGGCTTGCAAGGCTAAGTGTAAGTTATTGTGTGGTTGATATAGAAAGCTAAGTGTTGTATTGCAAGGAAGAAGGATCTAGCGAGTTACTTAGATCTTATATCCTATGTGAAGAAAGGTTTTGGGGGCTTTGTGCTTGTAAAAACTTGAATACGATAATAAAGAAGAAGATCTTGTGGACGTATCCCTAGGGGGGGGTGAACCACGTAAATCTGTGTGTTATGCTCTGCTCTTTGGTTCAATGTGTTTATCTTTGCTTATGCTATGTGCTTTGATATATCCACTTATGCCATGTGATTCTTAGATATATATGATTGTTAGATTTGATGATCCAGGTGGATATCGGGGGCCACCCACCTTTTCCAAATGGCTCAAAACAGTTTTCTGGCCATTTTGGCAATTTACTATTTTTAGCAGGTTTTAACTTCTGGGTCCATTTTGAGGGCCTAAATGAAGTTTTTTCAAGATAGAGGTTCTCAATGATATCC
>JZKD02S0005683.1:295080-312883 GCA_000966675.3 Picea glauca
ACCATTCCAGATAATGTATGGAATGCATCCAAGAGGCATATCTGAGTTGAGAGACTTAGAGCAGCATGAGTTCAGAAGTGTTGGAGCAAAGGATTTTGCAGCAGAGATGCAAGAGCTCCAGAGTAATATCAGAGAGCGATTGTCGAATTCCAACCAGGAATATAAGCATAGAATAGATCAACACAGAAGAGAGCTTCAGTTTGAAGCGGGAGACTTAGTCTTAGAACATCTAAGAAAATAAAGGTTCCCAAGGGGGACGTATAATAAGTTGAAAATGAAAAAGATAGGACCGTGTAAGATTTTGAGAAAATTTGAGGAAAATTCTTATGAGATGGAATTGCCAGATGGTGTGGGAATATCACCCATATTCAACATAAAAGATCTGTATCCTCACAAAATAGATGAAGCATGCAAAGAAGAGAATCAAAAATAAGTTCAGTGGGTCAAACAGATGCCTGTAGCTGAAAATCCACAGATGGGAAAGATCATTGATCAGAGAGTTAGAAAGAAAACTAGGAGAAAGACATATTTTGAGTATTTGGTAAAGTGGAAAGGACACCCGATTGAGGATGCCAGTTGGGAAAGTGAATCAAATACCCAGAAACTTTGTTCCAGACTCTGTTTTTATGATTAATGGCAGCATTGTGTTGAGTTAAGCACTTGTGTTTTCTTGTTGGAGTGTAGCCACAACCTGCTGGGGGGGGCACCAGTGGTCTGGGTGACTATGTATATCGGTAGATATTGTGTGTTCATCTTGTTGCTTATTTAGAATTCGTAATTGTTTCTTTATTGCATGTATTTCTCAATATTAATTGTTGTGTATATGTCAATTATAATTTGTTAATCTAATTTGTTTTTCCTTAATTGCAGATTGCTTGTAGGAGATGGTTAATTATAGTATTGTGTCTTTTCCTTCTTAGTTATGAATCATCCTGCAGGATACTAATTTAGATAGTTGTATTTAAGTATTGATTAATTAATTTGGTTTTGATAATTGAGGTAGAGCATTAGTTTAGACAGAGTATTAGTTTAGACAGAGCATTAATTTAGATAGAGCATTAGTGTAAACAGAGTATTAGTTTAATATTGTTTGCAAGTTTTGATAGATTAGTTGCTTCAAGTTTTGATAGCTTGAATTGAGATAGATTTAATTGCCATTTTAATTATTCTTTGTAGATCTATTTTGTTTATTAATTTTTCCTTAGTATGATAGGATAGAAATAGATTTTGGATTATGATTTCTAAAAGCATTTTAGTTAATTTTGAAATATGATTTTTAATCATAGAATTAGTTCAGTTTAGATCATGAAATCTCAATTATGGATTTGAATTATAATTTCTAGTTGACATTGATCAAGAATTAGAAGTTTGCACATAGTGAATTTGAATTAGTATTTTTAATCATGAGTTTATAGATTTGCTTGAACTAGTGAATTTGAATAAGAGTCCTTTTAATTGTTGATGATGGATGTATAAAGTGTAGAGATTACATGGATTCCTGAAATACTTAGTGTTGATTCTATGATGGAAAATATTTCTTTAGATTGTCTTATTCATACTTTCCATTTCTCTGTAGAAGTCAACATGGAATTAATTCCTCTTGAACTGTCACTAATAGTTAGATGCCATCATGATGTTATTCGACACCGAAGACACAATCATCACCTTTGAATTATTTCTTTCCTTTTACTGCAAGATAGAAATAGTTTTGATCAATTAGAATTTTGAATGCAGTCATAACACTTTTAATTTTGATTAAGTAGATTAAAATTTATTCTTCACAAAATAGAAATAGTTATGAATTCTTTTTAAGAATAGAGTTCACTTGTCAAAATAGTCTTGATAGGTTAGTTGTTTACTTTCTTACTTTCTCAGGGATAGATAGATCAAATAAATCAGAAATAGATTACTTTTTGTTGCTTACTTAAAAAAGGATTTAATAAATTAACTAGCTTTAAAATAGATTATTATTTTCTTATTTAGAAATATTCCATCAATTCATTGTTTGAAGTTGCTTAGGGTAAATAGTTCATAATCCTAGAATTACTTACAACTCATTAATAGAATTTGTTAATTAATGAAAATTGAAAAATCATCTCTTTAGAAAGTATATTGATAGAGTGTTGATCCGTAGGTAGACCATCTCCTTAGTTAGATAATACTTCCATTAGTTGTTCTTCCTTCGCTCATACAGTGCCACAAATCTAAGTTTACTTACCCTGGGTTAACAATTTAATTGAGGGAATTAGCGCATATAGAAGAGCCATCAAATAGAACATCACTTTTCACCATCAATAGCAAGAACAAACCATAACAATGTGAAAAAGAGAGAAAATCCTCCAAGGCTAGCAAAAATTTTATCCAACGACCTCTCACAATGGGAGAGTTATGTGCAAATGAGATCTTATGATCTCTTATTTATAAAAAATGTCTCTAAAATAGTTTTTCCACATAATATTAGGGAAATCCACAAGAATAGGGGTCAGCAACCCTAATATTTCCCCTTTTACAAAGTAGTATTAAACAATTCAATTAAATCTTACTTTTACACAAAAATAAACCCTAATTTAGAATGATGTCATCCCTTTAGGGGACGTTTTAGCACTAGGAGCAAGTTGTTGGTGATGGAGGAGTGTAGGAAGGCTTCCCAAAGCCACATGTCAAGAATCAAAGTCACTTACTTCATGGTCAAAGCCTAAAACTCCTCAAAACGTTCTTATGCCAATGCATATCAACCTCACCACCAAACTCTATCCCCATGGATGATGACATGCACTTAAAGATGATGTTTTGCCTCTCCTAGGCATAAATTTTGGCAAGTAGGGGCTAGGTTATGTCATCCAAGTCATCTTCTAGGACTTTGAATTTTCATCTCTCCCATCTGGCATGCGGGCACTTGGCATCCACCTATGGGCTTCAAGACCCATGGAAGCCCAATCTAGGCATGTTCCTCCAAAAATGTCCACCAACTAGGTCCTGCAAAGACAAACAAGCATTCCCTCCAAAGATATCAAGTAAAACTATCATGATAAGTAAATCAAGTCAATAAATGAGCCACCTAATCATGTGAATCAAAGACTACAATGTCAAAAACTTAAGTGCTCAAAGACATTATGTGACTTGCCAAGCTTGGATAATGGAGGATTGACGAGGTGTCCTATTGAGTAGATCTTTCCCTACGTTAAGGAGTGTTTCCAATAGATCCCTCTCTAAGCAATGCAAAGTGGATGAAGCGGTTAAGGTTCATGACTCAATGGGAATGGGTTCATGATATACAAGAGGTTTTAGTGTCTCATTCATGGGTTCCTTTGTAGAGGTTGTGTGGCACCTTCGTTTGCAATGCAATTTTTCCAAGCCCATTATTTTTCCATTCTTTGTTTCTTTAATAATTTAAGGGAAAGTTGAAGGCCAATTTCCTGGCGTGGTGTCTAGATAATGACAGTGTCACTCGTAAACACCTAGTGGAAATGAGAAGGTTGGCTCGTGATGAGACCCCCTTTCTCTTAGCCATGCAACTAAGAGCCCTTACCCTAGCTTGGTGACCAAATGATGGTAATGTCATACCATTAGATATCCATGAACATGATACGTCGACTTGTAATGAGACCTCCTATCCTCCAACTAACCTTTTAAGCATTCATAATCATATTTCTTGTGGGTCCCCCTTTTCTTACAAATAAGTGTTTCATTGCTTTAATGGGGGATCCCTGTGCGAAGCATTTGGAAGGTTTATACATAGGATTTTATATTTTACCCAACAAAAATACCTTCAGGCCTTCATCTCCTTCTTCCCATAGAATGAGGGACAACCCCTTCTTGGGTCAATACACCCTAAAATCCCAAGAGATAAGGAAATGGCAGAGAAATAATGATGGAAAGTGGTAAGTATGCTCAGGAATGGTACGATGGCTCTTCAAGGGAATTCCTAGTAGCAAACCCATCCCCAAGAAATACCACTTACTAGGGAACAATGCCAACCACCAAGGTGAAGTAGGGAAAAAGGCATAATTTCCAAGCATGTGTCATGAAATATAAAGAAGTCTAAGATACAACATACTCAAATGCCTCAAATATTGAAATGACACTTACCATAATACTTGACTTGTACCTCATGGAGAAAAACCCATTGCCTCCTGGAAGCCAGCTGGTGTGGTGGATGCCATCTGAAAAATCTATGACCTCTATGGTGGTGAGAAGGGTCTCCATGTGTGCAAAATGATATTTCTAGTCATGTAGTCTCTCAACACTCCATATCTGCAACCTGAGGGACTCGAGACATAATATCCTTAGTTATTTGACAAAATGGGGATAACACACCCCAAGCCCACCTTTTACATTTATTTTTCCATCACAAATTGGGGAAAGTTTCTCTTTACTCCCATTCTTGGTACATGAAGTGATCCTAGTTGGATGATAGGAAGCCCCCCTTGGTTAGGATTCCATTTACCCTAGCCTAAAGTGCAGAGGAGACTTGGTGAAGTGACAATGACCAAAATCCTAGTTCCACAAGGATAGTGCCCTATTTTTGGGACTTTAATCTGAAGATGCTAGTTTGTGTGGTAACACCTTGTACTTCCTATCTGTCCTACACTTTGGTTATAGAAGCTTTCTAAAAAAAATTGTAATTTACCCCTATCATGAGGCATGCATTTCTTATAAAAACATCATATTCAATATAAACAAGAGACCATTTTACAAAGGGAAACCCATGGGAACCTCGGGTCCTTCTCCCTTTCACAATGACTTCCTTATTCAATATTGCTTCCTTATTCAAAGAATTGCAGCAATAAATGCTATTGATTCTTAGGGGATCAAACTTAAATCATCACCTAGGGGAATCATAAACTTGTGAAGTGTTGTGCAAAATTTTTGTAATCTTTAGGTGTAAAAAGGAGCTACAGAATAGGATATGTATCATTTTCTAAGGAATTGAAATGACATGAATTATATTTATTATCTCTATAACAAAGTTCTAGCGTTTTGCAACAAACATCTTCCAGGCACTGAATGCCTTACAGATTAATATATAGTGCTACAGAACCCTACAACTCCTTCAAATTTAAACAACATTTTTGAAAGTGAAATGAAATGTAAATGCTATAGAAATACTAAAAGGTAAATTCAATGCTTAAAAATAAACCTAATCTATAGCATGTTAAATCACAACAACAATTCTTCTACTAACCACATGTTCATGGTGTTGGAATACTAAGAGGAGGGGGTAGAATCAATATGAGCACTTTATTATCATTTTAACTACAATATGTAATCATTAACATCATCAACAATATATCATCAATATATCATGATAAGTATAAATCAACAAATCATAATAGACATCCATAGAAATATAGTACACCAAAATTTACGTGGAAACCCAAATGGGAGAAAACCATATAATTTTTTTCTTATATATCAAAAGAATACATTCATTGGAAGCATAAACTTCTACAGCTAGAACGGGAAGGAGGATACGACCCCCTATTTATAGGCTCCAACCTGAAGGAAGCTACAACTCCTTGAATTATTTGGATCCAACTAGAAGGAGGCTACAACACCTTGATTCTCAGGCTCCAACCTGAAGGAAGCTCCAACTCTCCGAGTTCTCCGACACCAACCAGAAGGAGGATACAACCCCATTTCCTTATGTCATACCACCCTAAAATATAAGTTTCTACCAACTGACACTACCACAATCATTGTCATTGTCACTGTCAGTGTCACTATCACTGTCACTGCCTATGTCACATCAACCTGTAACCTGTCACATCAACCTATCATTGTATCCAACCTGTCATTGTATCCAATCTATCACTGTATGCAACCTGTCATTGTATCCAATCTATCACTGTATCCAACATGTCATTGTATCCAACCTATCACTATCAATGTACCATCAACCTGTAACTAATCTTCAACATGAGCTATACCAAAACATGTACCATACCATCCATCAACTGTGTGCCAATATATGTAGTATAACATGCATCAATCATGTACCATAAGATATACCAAATGTAGATACCATAACATCAATGATGAGTGTCTAATAATGTACAATGTACTAGAGCATAAACCATGTATAGAACATGTACCATATACCATAGCATAGATCTGTACCATATCATTAATGAAGAGCCTCAAGGAAAGCATGTGCATCATGCATATGCCACCATACATCAAGTATATACCTCAACCATAAATCTACAAAACAAGAGCATAAGCATACCTATACCTCTGTAGCTAACCTGATACACAATAGTCTTGACCTGGAATCTTTCCTCTAACCTAAGGGACTTGGTACAAGCATTTCCCCCAAATTTGTCTTGTCCTCGGGGGACTAGGAAATTATGTCATGTGGGGCCTTACGTGACATGCACAATACAACACATGGGGATTCCTCACGAGGCACTAGTATTCTAACCCGCAAGGGTCAACTAAAACAAGTTTTCCTCATAAATATTTTCTCTCCTCTGCAACCCTGAAACTCCCACACTCTTCACTTGTTTCTACCTCAAATTTCACCATAGCTAACTTGCCAAATAGATCACTAGTTCACTAGAAGATGTTCAATAGAATATGTGAGTGAATATACTTGTGAATGACTCCTTGAGGTGTATTTATAATTTTGTTGGGTAACCTCTTTCCTTGATCTTAGGGGATTCTTGAATTTCTTGTTACAACCACTTTACCCTTTCATTAAAGACTTGTAACAAACTAGGGGCTTCTTGACCATTCTTCAGAGCTTCTAACTTCACAATGCCATAACTCCTCAACTGTGAGGAACTACGTGGCGTACTACCTATCACTAGAAATGGAATTATAAGGACTATCCATCCATGAGTGAGTTATCTAAATTTACACCATCCTTCGTGACCTTTTTCCTTGATCAATTACGGGTTACATAACCATACCTTTGGGGCTACTGGAATTATTTAAGGGTTGACATCAATGATAACCAATATTTCAACACATGGTATGTTAGTGAAAGGGTAATCACATTGACATAAATATTCTAGCTACATAAATGAAAATACCAACACCATGAAATACATATGAAATGAAAAACTAACCTAAAGGTGCATTCACCAAAAACCTCTTCAAGTGGGCCCTACCTGAAGAGGATTGGTAAATCCCTTCTTTGAAACTTAAATTAACTTAGAAGAAACAACAATGTTTATTTCATTAATAATTTCAAGATTACAAACTCAAATATACAACTCTCTAACCCTAGTTGTAAGCAAACTTCAAAATCTATGATTCACTGCCCTCACTCGAGTTGTAGATGAGAATGTTTATACTAAGGAAAACCTTATATTATTATTGAGGAACTCCAAGCTTAGTATGTTTTAACAGTTTTACCCTAAAAATAACCATTTTCCTCTTCATAAAGTATGGTGGCTTGTTGAGGAATGAGATTCTAGTGTGCATGATCCTCCTTTGGCATTATAATGGTTGGTTTACTAGAGAATCCATGGAGTCACTCCTCCTTATGGTTGACTACTTTAATGGATTGTTGTAGAGTGTGTGGCTTTCCCCCATTCTCTCACATTGCATTGTTGTGGATGTACTCTTCTATAGTCCCAATTATCCCCTTGTCCAGGTCACTGGGGCAAGTTAATAGTTTGTTCCTTAATTCTCTACCAACGATTGAATTGTACTCCTTGAAGTGTTGGATGCATACAAGTTGTAGAATGGAAGGAACATGATTTCCTGTTGTCTTCTCCCCTTATTACGACTTGGACAATTTTCAACGGTGGAATTAAATGTTGGAGAAATACTTAAAAAACTTTTCTATGACAATAGTGCTCAAGTTACAAAATCAATTCATCAACAAACACATCATTAACTCCTACTTATCAACATAAAGGAAAACTAAATCATATTCTTGTGACAACAAAACTTAACCATTGCAAGTTATTAATTAGCAATATGTTACTACTAAAAGAAAGTGGTTAGTTTAGTAAACATTAGGCTTAATAATAGATAAAATTCAATGTTCTAGGGAGGCAATTAGCTTATACAAGATGAACAAGATGGACCATTTTAGGATCCCATCACATATGTTGTACATTTTCTAAACCATGTAAGGCCGCATGAATGACCTAGGTGTGATTTTGCAATGTCCTCCCATATGCTTCCACTATCCTATCCTATGGTTCCATAATTATCATATTGTTTATGCTCTCATCATGGATCTTGATGAGAATCGTATAAGTCTTTCATATAATGAAGTTGGCTCTTGAAAGATCATACATGAATTAAGTTGGCCTGTTATCCAAATTCATATTTATAAAGAGAGTGGCCTTTGTATCTCTTTGAATTCTCAAGGTCCTAAAGAAGAGTCATAGGTGGTTGGGTCTAAACGTTGACCAAAATTCCAACCTAAATCATAGAATTTCTAGTGTTATTCTCCATTAATTCTTGACCAACATCCTAAATTCCTGAAGCTCCCTTCGGGAACATCTTGCATCAAGTTTTCTTCCCATGTTAGACCTTATATTTTGCATCTAACCCCATAAGTCTATTTTGATTATGAATATGTGAGATCAAATACACCATATATCATAGTCCCACTCCTCTACATGGACTAGGGGGTAATTGTGAAATGTTTTGTTCTTCATCCGATTATTTTCTTAAAGATAAAAAATGAGTAAGATAGGAGAGTTATGCCTTCTAGTCAATTTAAAGACTAGCCTGAGACAGAAAGCAATAAAATCCATTAAGAAGTCATTCTTGCCTTCAAATAATGTATAAATCATGCACTTGAGGGATAGAATTGGGGAACATGGGAGGTATTTCATTTCCGATATCTATAGTGTGTGATGTTGCTTTGTGTCATTTATGATTGACATTTCTCCACCAAGTATTAAATTTTGATGTGTTTTTTATTTATCTTAATTCAACATTGGACTTTATTTAATTAGTTTCCCTTCCCCTAAGCCCAACTACAAGAATTTGAGTTCATGAATATTTTCTTGATGATTCCATATTATAAATTTGGTATTCTACTTTTTAGAGTCTAAATATTGACAAAAACTCCTTAATACTCTTAATATCATTGTTATCTTGTTGATTCATCTATTATAACTTTTTATTATAATAACTTGAACTTCGAACTTTATTTTTGAATTTCTTTTGTTCTCTTACATTGACTATTATTGTATTTTCCATAGTGTTTAATGTTATCCCATTCCTATTCTCCTTTTGGATAATTAAACCATAACACCAACCAAAAATGTTCATTGATTAAATTGACTACATAAAAGGGATATGCTAGTAGTGCAACACCACTAAAAATGAAATATAAAATTTAATTGAAATTTACCACTTTCTTGAATTTGAGAAAAAATTATAATTTTATTGGAATTTATTAACACTTTGAATTTCTTCATAAACATATGTGACTTGTTTGTAAAATCATTCTTTCAAGGAAAATGTTAACAATAAAATCTTTTGGAGTCCCCCGTACTATAATAAATGTAAAAGTTAAGGTTCAAAGCTCCTTGAAAATTAAACAAAAACAACTAAATCTTAAAAAAAAATAAAAGGCACTTGAGAATTTCTTCATTTTGAGTAACATTTATACATTAGATCACATTAAGAGTGACATCAATTGAGAAAAAATTAAGATATTATGTATTCAAAGAGTGTAGGGTTGTTTAAGTTTGAATAATTATCTAAATTTTCTTCTAACTCGTACTTTTCAATCACTTGTACGACTTTATGAACTTTAACTTATTAGTCCTTACCTCCAGTCAAGGTAGGGACTCTAGCTTTCACCCTGTTGTTATAGCAAGATTTTCCTCACCATTGTTATCTTGTACAGAGGGCCTTTTTTCATTTCCCTATGCAGACTTATCATCCCTTTTTGATGAATCCAGAACCAAAAATATACATTTTTCCACATATACACTCCCTATCTGCTATACAAGATGTGTATATGCCAGTTGTTCCACTACAACCCGCGTACATCGGGATTTGTGTCAGAAAATACAAAAATGAAGTCGGGTTTCCATGTCATGATAGGAGATCCATGATCCTTGGCCTTCCATATACTGGAAATGTTTCGACTCGGCCCTTCGGTTGCATTCTGAAGGCTATAAAAGCACAATTCCGAGCTATGGAAAAGAGGAGAAAGCATTCAACTTTGAGAGAAAAGTTACCCTAGAGAAATTAATTCATATTGAGTCTTTATTCCTTTGTCCCTCAAGTGTGAACACAGTGTTCAACCCCCAAGCTCTTTCCCTATTGTTGAGAGGACCTCATTGCCTCTTTCTTATGAGTTTGCCTTTGGTGGAGGATTGAAGTGGTGGAGACCCGGTTGGAAGGAACTTGGTTTCTTCGTTTCGAATCGTCCCAACACGGAAGTCTGTAATGTTGTCACTTATGTTGATCAATTATTAATAGAAGTACTCCTTTCCCGTCCTATTAGTATCTTGCAAATATATGATTATTATCCATGGGCATGTTTGTAATGTTTATTAATGGATTATGTTATTTGATGTGCTAACCCCTTTATATCATCATTATGTACTTGCTCTACTTGTTTGTTGAGACCTTATTGTAGGTATAAATCTTTGGGTCAAAGTGATCAATGGTGGACCTTCATCAACAGTTGGCTTGAGTTAGTCCTCTTTCTTATTTTGCACATTAGTTTATATATCATATGTGGCAATTGAGTTTATTTTTGCAGCCATACCTGTCTATTGTGGTTTACCCTTGGCCATAGAGAGTTTTTCCCTCATAACACATGTGGTCAACACCCTTTGAATTCCCATTAGTTGGTCCATTTTTATACATTAATGGGTGCATTTTGGTTCACCACCTATTTAATTCATTCAAAATTCCAAGCATTTCCAAATTTTCAACGAAATTTTATAATAACTTTATTTATTATAGAAAATAAATTTAATTCCTTATTTTTAAAATTTCACAAATCTAATTTTGGATTGGTTCAAACCTATTTGACATGGATTTAATACCATGGTGTATGTTATTTGTTTTAGTGAATTGTCAAAAATAAAAATTGATATAAAAAAAACAATTATTTTAGTGGTTGTTTTGCATTGCAATCATTCAGACCATGACAATGACTGACAATGACTACAATCAGTGAATATGGCTCTAATAACATTGCATTGGAGTCCTTTGTGAAGATTCAATGTGCACTGAAGTCCTCTACAGTCTATGCAGCTTGTCACTGCACTACAGTTGATGATATAGACCTGCATCTTGGTCATGGCCATCTGCATTCCCTCACACAAGACCTAGAAATGACATCTCAGCATGACGACACTCATGAAAATTATTCTTCGTTGCATGGGTTATATCCAATGCAACTTGTAACTACACTACAGTCGATGGCATGAAGCTACAGCCTGGTCGTGGCCATATGCATTCCCTCACACAAGACCCAGAAATCACAGCTCGACATGATGACACTCATGAAAATTATTCTTTGTAGCATGGGTTATATCCAGCCTTCCCATTTACCTTTCTAAGAGCTTGCCAAATTTTTAATCTATGCAAATTTCTCCATTGTTGGCATGAATTCCAGTCTCATTGTTACGAGGAAAATGTCTCTATGGCTAGGGGAAAACCACAACAGACGAAAATGCCTGCAAAAATCAACTCTATTCTCAAGTATGCTATATAAACAAATATGCTAGAAAGACAAGATAAAAGGCCTACCTCGTCCAGACGTTCGATGAAGTCCACCATTGAGCACTTGACCCAAAGAAATACACCTGCAACTAGTCCTCAACAACCAAGCAATGAAAGCATATGGTGATAATATATAATGCTAGCACATTCAATAGCATAATCCATCAACATTCATAACAAATACGCCCATGGAATAATAATTCAAATATTTGGAAGATATCAATTGTTGGAGAAAAGAGTATTTCTATTAAGATATAATCAGTAGAAGTGAATAAGTTACATACTTTCATGTCGTCATAGTTCAAAACTGAGAAACTAAGTTCCTTCGAGCTGGGTCTCCACCACTTCAATCGTCCACCAAAGGCAATCTCATAGAAGAGAGACAATGAAGTTCTCAATCAATAAGGGAAGAGATTGGGGGTTGAACATTGTGTTCAAACTTAAAGGATAAAGGGATCCAGACTCAATGTGAAGTGAATAATTCCTCTAGAG
This sequence comes from Picea glauca, assembly GCA_000966675.3. Lineage (NCBI taxonomy): Eukaryota > Viridiplantae > Streptophyta > Pinopsida > Pinales > Pinaceae > Picea > Picea glauca. The sequence continues at coordinate 307,240 of JZKD02S0005683.1, forward strand.
TAACTTTGCTCTCAAAGTTGAATTATTTCTCCTCTTTTCCATAGCTCAGAATTAGCCCATTTATAGCCTTCAAGTGGAACTGAAGGGCCGAGCCAGAATGTTTCTAGTATATGGAAGGCCAAGGATCATTGATCTCCTATCATGACATGGAAACCCGACACTATTTTTCAATTTTGGGCACATTTCTCGATGTACACGGGCTATAGTGGTGCAACCTACGTATACGCATGTTGTATAGCAAGCAAGGTGCATATATGTGGAAAAATTGTATTTTTATCTATGGGATTTGCAAAAAGGGATGACAAGTCTGCATATGGAAATGGAAAAAGGCCTTTTGTGAAAGACTGCATGGGGTGAGGAAAATCTTGCTATAACAGATGTCCCCCAATGTGTGAGGTCATAGGAGTATCTATGATGGCTGAAATACATTATAAAAACCCATAAGTTGAGTAATGGGGACCCAGCTAAAAGAACTAGTTTCTCATTACAATTTGTACTGACTTTGCATACATGGCTGCCAATTTTAATTACACTGAAGATCCATGTGAAAATATACCAAACAACTATCCATGGCCATGATTAGGCAAATACAAATGTGGTTGCATGCCAAAGGTTGTCATAGTCATGAACAAGGCCCAATAGAACCAGTCTCAAAATCAATCTGAAGATATTTGTATACAATGGAGTACAATATGATCTCCCATGATCACTAAAGTCACATAGTTATTGGTCCAATGAAAAGGAAGCAACAACTTAGGAAAGTTGTGGCCACATACTGATGTCTTCAAGTCTTCTACACATTCCACCAAAGTTGAAAGTCTACATCATGTGAATAAAGAAGTTGAGGTTGAACACAATGAGACTTCGTTTGACTACCGATCATTGAGGTATACCATTAAAAAATGTGATACTTCCTACCGATGATGAAAGTAGGTATCAAGGAACTGAGTACATTCTTACAAGTGTGAATAAAGGAGTCGGGATAGAACACTTGAAGAATCCATCGATCAGGAGACATTGATGTATTCGCAACTGTCGATGGTGAGAGAATCTTCCACTAATGACTGCAAACCTCTAGGTACTCATAGGACTCTAGGTCTCATTTCCAGAATAGATGAGTTGAAGTCGATAGAAGGAGACCCGTTGAAAGGAGAACATTAAGGAATTTCTCATCATTCAACATGAGGTATAAAGCAGGAGCTTGATGTTTTGGATGAAATTAGATGAAGAACATGTTCACGAGCCAATGACCTATGCATCTTTCGCATGTTCCAAGTGCAAGTGGTACACAAAAAAGACCCTCTGAATAGAATCCAATGAGGAAAACTATTGACAAAGGACAGGAAACCACCAATAAGGCTAATGGCATCCAAGACAGTGAAAAAATCCCAATGTGTGAATAGATGTCTTGTCGTCGAACACAAGGGAAACCACCCAATCAACGACCAATGATGAAATGTCAATTGTTGGGTTCAAGGTTACCTGCCAATGAGGAAAGTAGGACCAGGGAACATAATATGACTACAAATTCATGTGATTCTGAGACAAACTAAGGGTACGACTGACATACAAAGTCAAGAGTTCTGAGGAATGATCGACACAGGTTGGTAGACATCCTTTGAACAAGAGCATGAGACATATGGAAGACTCTGGTAGCATAGACTCAATTATGAAACCATGAGATGGGGGAGTCATCAACATAATGCTAAAAACCACAATAATCCCTGGTGAAAACTACAAAAACTAACTCAATCCACAGTTTTATTAGTTCATTAGTCGAAAATACGATCTGAAACTATGTAAAGTGGGTAAGAACTCTTATAAATAGTAACAAAAACCAAATTTTACTATGTCATTTGACGTTTTTACCCAAATAGTGAAATTTGGACCAAATTACCTCTGATCTTCAAATAGTGATTACGGGAGCGTTGAGTGACGGAATCAGGAACTGTCTGGACCAGGTAATTCCTCTTCTCCTCCTCTTCCTTTCTAGTGGGTTTCCTTTTTTATTTAGGTTTCAAAATTTGAGTTATTTAAGGTGCAAATTAGGTATTTAGGTGTACGCGGGCTACCACTCATCGGGTCGCATATACGCGAGGTTATACGCGACTGTGTAAAATAAAAGTTGCGTTTACATGGCCCTATACATGATTGTGAATGTTGCAGCCCGTGTACAAGTCCGTAAAAAAGGTTTTTGATGGTTGCTAACTGAAAAATTGATGTTTCTCCGGCAGGATGGTGCTAGAATGGAGGGAAAGGGAACATGATGAGGTATATGTTTCTGTGGAAATAGATCCAGGGGCCCAAATGGCCTTGAAAAGATGTGTATTGTACAAATTTTGGGCACTCAAAGGGATGAGGGACCAAGTGAGGTTGCTACAATTTCTTGTGGATTACTGGGATCCAGACAGTGAGAGCTTCAACCTCGATGGGAAACCATTGAGGATTGAAGTCGAGGATATATATTTCTTGACTGGGTTGTCGTGTCGGGGTGAGGTGGTGAACCTCAAAGCCCAGGGAGCTGGGAGCAGTATGAATATATAAGAGTACATAGACACTCACTGTATAGCAAGGACTGAGAAGGTCGTTAGTCAACTCCCCATCCGAGAAATAAACAATATCATCCTCAAGATTGTTGTCCTCGTTTTGACCAGGATCCCCGGATCGGCTTCATGGCACTAGGCATCGAGGCCACTCATGTTCTACTCTGTAGAGTGTTTGAGACCCATGATGTATGATTAGTGCACCTTGCTACTGGCTAATATGAAGAGTCAGTTGACAGAATGAAAGCAGGGTGACAAGAGGAACTTCGGGTTTGCATCCATCTTGTGTAGATTTTTCTTCGAACGGGCTTTAGGCTTGGGACCTAAAGTCGAGATCATTCCTCGAGGACCTTGTGATCCATCCATGGCCCAGTGGACCAAGGTAATGAGACGGTAGGGGGGAGGTAGGGTGCCCACACCCTACAATGAGGATTTATTTTACTGGTGGAGACAACAATTCATTGCTCTCGATGACTACCCCTATATAGGGATCAAATTCAGAGGTGAATCTGACATGCCATTGCCACCAGGGACCACCTACGGGGGCATAGGTATGTCAAAGTTTTTAAATATTTCATTTTTTTGTATTTTTGTATAGTAAAACAAAAATATTTTTGGATGATGCTTAAGTACTAAATAGACACTTTTTTTGCGCAAACGTAAGTCCATGACGATCGGATGGGCTTCCATGACATCGTCAGAGGCACTGGGGAGATGAGGCAATGAGAGGAGCAGCAGAGAGAATCCTTCAAAACGTGTAGGGAAACCTGTCTCATTTGACACATAGGATTCTGATGGTTCAGGTAGAGGATCTGTCAGAGGCCATGCAGCGGCAAGTGGTTGGTGTGCCCAGATCTTGGGTGTGACTCTTTTGATGTCTCAAAAACATCGTAGTTTGTTATCATGACACACATTCGGCGCCACAAGCGTAGATTTCATGGATTTTGTATTTATCGGATGTATATGTGTATTGAGGGTGTTGGCCCCAATTTTGTACTATAAACATCATATTTTTTTAAATATATATAAAACATGGTTCTTCAGCTTTACTTATATTACAATGTGTACATTGATGAGATTGTTTTCTTTGCTTTAGTTATGTGAAAAATTCCAATCTAAAATAAAATTAGCATAAGCATCGTATACATCATTATAAATCCTAGGTATGCGATGATAAGTAATAAAATCAAATTGTCGCTCTAAAAGGCGTACCCATAGGAATCATCAAAGTAATGTAGGATCACGCACACGGTAATTGTCATTCAATTGGCATACTACTAACTGGGAATCCAGACGAACCTCCAAAGAGAGAATACCATGTGAAATGGAATCGCATAAAATTTCTATAACGATGCTATATTCAGCCACATTATTCGTGGATGGCCCTAGGCATACACCACTTGAAGACACCAATAGACCCTCTGGTGAGTAAACCACCCAAGAGGTAGAACCCAAGTTTTGTGTATGAAGACTAGCTCCATCTACGAATCCTAAGTAGACTGAAGACTCCATTGGCATCTTCCAACCAAGGGAAAACTCAATAAGCAAGCTGAAGACAAAAAAATAAAGGGAAAATATATATACACTAAATTACATTAGTATACAAAGAGTTACTCCAAATCTTGGGGCTCAAGCGTAATATATTTTCAGGTAGAGCTCGTTCATGGGCTCGGCCAACATTTTCCCTTCATAACATTCTAACTCATAGGCTCTTTTTTCTAAGAAGCATCGCACGATATAGGGATTGTGCCACATGGGTTTGAACTTGCCTACCCCCAGCGGTTCTTTGGTTTGATCGTATAAAGGACCAAGTCACCCTTAGTGTACAACCAAGGATAGACAAACTTATCGTATTGGACCTTGAAACGTCTTTTATTCACCTCGATAGTCGTAGAGGTGTATCGATGCTACTAGTCAAGGCTCTCTAGGTGTACGAGGTGCCACTCGAGATCGAAAGTGTCAGGGAGGCATTCAACTGCCAATATAAGAGAATGGATTTTTCATTCAATAGGTAATATTAACTCCACACCATGTACTAACTGGAAAGGAGAAAATATGGTGGCAGTATTGACCAAGGTTCAGTATGCCCAAAGTGTGGGATACAACATACTATGCCAATCAGATTTGTTTTGGTTGACAGTTTTCTGCAAAATGGTCTTGAGAGACTTGTTGACAGCCTCTACCTGTCCATTTTCCTAGGGGTAGTAAGGGGAAGAATTACCCTTCTTAAACCCCATCTTGGATGCTATCTCTTCCATCATTTCTTTCTGAAAGTGACTACCATGATCAGTGATAATCTCACTCGGGATGTCGAACTTGGCGATAATTTGATTGAATACGAAGAAGGTGGCAGTCTTCCCATCAAATTTAACTATAGGCATGGACTAAAAACACTTAGTAAATTAGTCTATGACCATGATAATTTGTTTATGTTAGTCTTAATTCATATGAGATATGAGACATATTTGATATATTATTACAATAATGAGTGTTCCATATATAGGGAACATAAGGTGACCATCCATGAACGGATGCATCCCTTGAATAATCAACAACTATTTATTATTATCATTTACTTATAATATACTATATTTAATAATCAATAATAATTGTATTATTAATTATTATCTTTAGATAATCTCTTCCCGGTGTTGTCTAAACATCAACACTCCCTCTCAACGAGGGAGACATTCTGCAACATGCCACTCTTGTCTTTGAAGTATACAAACTTCACCCTAGACTCATGACACTTGTCTGTCAGTCTTGGGAGACATCTCTCTCCCACTTGAACTGAGGAGAAAATCCTTCTGCGACTCTCCCTCTGAGCCAATTAACTCTCTCTAAGATTAGGCTCACTTTGGATCCGCATGTAATATCATATAGCATCTTGAGTCTTTATCATTCATTGTCAAATCACCATGACTAGGACAAAGACTATACCAAGATCTTTCACCACAGGCACACACCTATGAGTGAATGTCAGCTTGATGCTAACTGACACATGGAAAGCACTTCAAGCACCTTGAGTCCATATTATTCCTTGTCATGATCAAGGAAGGACTACATCTGGGCCCATTTACCACAAGTGCACCTTTGTGATA
>JZKD02S0005683.1:339854-362705 GCA_000966675.3 Picea glauca
TGTAGTTGAGAGTGCCACTACAGCCTGTATTTTGCTCATCCAACTGATTGCTCCTCCAAATAGATTAAACACATACCCACTTGTAAATATTTTGTGATCCATATCTCCAGCCCAGTCTGCATCAACAAAGCCATGTATGTCCACCACTCTTTGCAAGCCTGGTCTTCCTTGGTAGCACAATCCATAATTGGTAGTGCCACACAAATACCTGAAGACCCTTTTTACTGTTGTCCAATGCTCCTTCCCTAGTTTTGACATATACCTGCTCAAAAATCCCACTGCATGTGCAATGTCTGGTCTAGTACAAACCATTACATACATCAAACCACCAACTGCACTGGCATATGGAACATGGGACATGTTCGCTTCTTCTTCTTGTGTCTTGGGACACTAATCTGTAGATAACTTTACACCTGTAGGAATAGGAACCTTGACCAGTTTACTTCCATGCATATTAAAACTCTACAATATCGTCTCAACATATTTTCTCTTATTCAACCAAAGTTTCATGTTTGCACGATCTCTTTTAATTTCCATTCTTGGAATGAAGTTAGCAGCACCGAGATCCTTCATGTCAAATTTGGAGGATAGATGTGATTTCACCTCCTTGATAGCATCCATGTTATTTCCTACCAATAACATGTCATCAACATACAACACTACATAAATGAAATGATTACCAACCTGCTTGGAATATAGACAGTTATCAGCCTTCTTCTCACAAATCCCAATCCAAGGATGTATGTGTCAAACTTTTGGTACCACATCCTAGGTGATTGCTTCAGACCATATAGTGACTTCTTTAGCTTATAGACCATCTCTTTCTTTCCCTTCACTGCAAAGCCTTCTGGATGCTTCATGTAGGTTTCTTCTTCTGGATCTCCATGTAGGAATTTTGTCTTCACATCCATCTGTTCCACTTCAAGATCAAAAGAAACAACAATAGATAAAAGAAATCTGATAGATGTTAACTTGGCAACAGGAGAAAAAATCTCACCAAAGTCAATTCCTTCTACCTGGGAATAACCTTTTGCTACTAATCGGGCTTTGTATTTCTCCACTTTACCTTTTGCATTAAAATTCTTCTTAAACAACCATTTTCTACCAACAGATTTTCTTCCATCTGGAAACTCAACTATATCCCATGCCTCATTCTTATCCAAGGAATCCATTTATTCAACCATGGCCTTCTTCCAGAGTTTACTATCCTCTTAATTCACTGCTTCCTTGACAGTTCTGGGATCATCATCAATAATAGATAAAGCAAAATTGGAACAGAAATCAGGTGGACTATACCTTTCTGGTTTCCTTCTTTCTCTCACTGATCTCCTCAATACTGGGGTATGAGGTTCTTCTTCTTCTTCTTTTGCTTCATCTTCTTCATATGATTCAGATTTTGCATCATCCAAATCAATCTCTATTTTCTCAGGTTCTTCTTTCCTTTGTAGGAGTTCCTGCTTGGAAACATCTTTTACCTCTCTAAAAACAACATCCCGACTGTAAACAATCTTCTTAGTTTTTGGGTTCCAAAGCTTATAACCTTTCACACCACCTTTAAAACCAATAAAGATACACTTTTCAGCTTTATTATCGAGCTTACTCCTATTTTCCTTTGGAACATGTACATAAGCATCACAACCAAAAACTCTAAGATGTTCAAGAGAGGGTTTCTTTCCAGTCCATACCTCATGTGTAGTTTTATCATCCAACGCTAATGAGGGTGATCGATTGACCAAGTAACATGTTGTACCCACTGCCCCTGCCCAAAATTCTTGTCCTAACTTGGCACCGCTGAGCATGCTCCTTGATTTTTCCACTAGTGTTATGTTCATCCTTTTTGCAACTCCATTCTGTTGAGGAGTGTATGGAGTAGTATTTTTCCTTGCTAAACCACACTTCTTACATAATTATTCGAATTCATTTCTGCAGAATTCTCCACCATTATCTGTTCTCAATACCTTTATTTTCTTCTCTGTCTCATTTTCTACCAGAGCCTTAAACTCTTTAAATTTATCAAATACCTCAGATTTCTTTCTAAGAAAATAAATCCATGTGTTCCTTGAGAAATCATCTGTGAATGAAACATAATACATAGACTTACCTAGTGATGGAAAAGGCACGAGTCCAAACATATCACTATGTATCAATTCTAAGATCCCCTTTTCTCTTGTAGCACCAGATGGGAATCTTACTCGATTATGTTTACCATATACGCAATGTTCACAGAAATCAAAATCCAGAGTGAAATTAGACATACCTTTAACCATGCCTTTACTGTGTAGTGTTCGAAGGCCCTTTTCTCCAATATGCCCCAGTCTTTGATGCCACAACATGGTCTTCTTTTCAGGGATGGTATTGGTCTTGTATTATTTATTTGTCTACTCAAGGACAACAAAATTGTTACGCCCATTAGTATAAGTGCTTCTCAACAACTTGTATAGAGTTCCACACTGAACTCCCCTCATCAACACCATTGCTCCTCATACCATCTTGCAAGTGTTCTTTTCAAATACAGTTTTCACTCCTGCATCATCCAACTTTCTTACAAATATTAGGCTCCTAGTTAGTTTTGGAATGTGCAGAACCCCAGGGAGAGTTCTAATCCTACCATCTTTTAGCAACAACTTAACCCTTCCACATTCCAAGATTTTGGTTGTCGAGTCATCTCCTAGGAATACATCACCACCATTGTATTTTTCATATTCAGAGAACCACTCCCTGTGAGGAGTCATATGGTATGATGCACCTGAGTCAATTAACCATACATCACGATCTGCATGTGTAGTTTTAGATGCCAAGTAAACATCACCTCCTTCTTCAGTGGAGGTTTTTGCCTCTGTGGAAGAGGTACTATCAGATCCCTTTGGTTTATCAACCTTCTTAGACTTGCAATCTTTCTTATAATGCCCTATTTTACCACACTTCGAGCATTTCCTCAAAGATTTTCCTAGACTCTTAGATCTACCTGTAGATTTATATCTCCCCCCCAAATGCATACTAGGATTCTTGTCTTGGGGACGACCTCTTATAAATAAAGCATATTTGCTATGACTATCCATGCTTTTCCGCCTCATCTCTTCAGATAACAAGGATGAAACTACATCCTCATACTTTAATGTAGATTGAGTGGTACTACCAATTGCTACAACCAGATTATCCCAAGAGTTTGGCAAAGAACATAACAAATTAATACACTTATCTTCTTCTACAATCGTAATATTAATAGAGACAAGTTGACTTACCAGAGTATTAAAGGCATTTAGATGTTCTATCACAGAATATCCATCTTGCATCCTAAGATGATACAACTTATTTTGAAGAAACAACTTGTTTACCAGGGACTTTGATTGATACAAATTCCCCAACTTATCCCATAGTTCCTTGGCTGTAGATTCTCTTGAGACATTCAACAAAACTGAATCTACCATGCAGAGTCGAATAGTACTCCTTACTCTTCTGTCCAACTTCTCCCAATCTTCTTTCGACATACCAGTAGGTGGTGTACTAGTAGGTTGTGTACCAGTAGCCTGTGTGCTAGTAGACGGTGTACCAGTGGGTTGTGTACTAGGATCCACAACGATCCATTGTTCTTTTTCTACAAGAATCTCGTCCATCTTGAGCTTCCATAGCTCAAAGTTTTTACCATTGAAATTCTCTATCTCGATTCTATATGATCTCGCCATTCCTCTGTCTATACTCGAATCTCCACTGCAAAAGCTCCCACTAAACCCAGGTTTATCACAGACCCAATATAAACTTCATCTGTCAAGACCGAGACAAACCCTCAACAACAAATGCATCCCTTTGAAGACAAAAACGAGCTCTGATACCACATGTAAATTTTAAACCTATGAAGTAAAGAAATGCATATAGATTCTTAAGAAAAACAGAAATTAATCAATGGCTCATTCACATACTACACAGAGATTTATACCGTAAGCCCTCAACCGGGAAAACCTTTCTTATATTCATTATATCGAATTTCACCATTCACTATACAATATATACAATGTTTTTAGGTATTCTATAGATACCAAAACCCAAATCCCTAAAACCGGGATTATTTGTAGTAAACCGCTAAAAATAGAAAAAAACGCCCAAAAACAAATTTCGGGGTGCTTCCCTAGGCTACCGCCCATTTTTGAACATTGCATGTAACCAGGGGGGAGCATACCTGCCCCCCCTAGGACCCCCCCTAGGAAAGCGCCCGATGCACACGACACAAAGAGCACTACTAGAGGGATCGTCAGACGTGGTTGTCATATCTGACGCACCCACACACACACACATGCAAAGAATATAACACATACCCAACAATATATAGTTAATAGATTTGATGACTCCTACCATTTCATATTCTATCCCATATCCACCTCAAGTTCTATAAAAATTCCTCAATTGACTTGCACTGCTAAGTTTGAATCTCATTCTAGTTTTCTTGTTAACATCCAAGTGTCAAGAAAAAATCATGTACACTTGCATCCCCATTTGTTCCTATAATATTTTTTTCCCCAGCATATACAGGCTCTCCCACATCATTATGTCTCAATCTCATCCTCCGATAGTGTTAGGCTCGGTTTTCCTATTATCATAGTTAATTGACACTCATTCCAAGTGTCAGGGTTGGACAAATTGTTTGTCTTTGGGGGCGACCGCTTCGCAAAGAAACAAGCCTTGTAATTTTCACCTACGACACATTGACAACGAGACCTGGGAGTGCATTCATTGTCATTTGTGTAAAGAAAATTTTCACATATAGTATAAATTGCAGCATCAGCTAAAAACATCAATAAATAATTATTTTATTTCATGAGATGTTATAATTTTAATAATGATACATTGAGGATGAAGTTACTTTGGCAAATGCACTCCACTTAAAATACATATGAGGCAGGGATTAGTTGTTTTGCAACTATTTCTCTTCTTAATTTACCTTAGGTCAAACATTCTCATTTTCAAATCAGTTGTCCCTATTATGTTCCATTATGTTTTAAATAAGGGAATTTTTTTTAAGTTTGTAGTTTCATGTATTATTTACTAAACTAGGGGTGTTAGAATAGTTACCAACTTAATGAGAACTCTCCAAAGTTATTGTTTTTTTAGAGGTTGCATTTACGAGCTATTTCTATCTTCATTTTAAAAAATGGTGCTAATGGTAGTACTCATTTTTTTTCAGAATTAAAATTACAAAATTTTGTAATCATCATCTAGCATTGTTATTAATTGGAAATTCAAGCTTTCCCTCTTTCTTGTTGACTAATATTAACCATCATCATTAAATATTGTCAAAAAATTTATAATAATTATTAATCCCCCTTCTTTTCTCTTCAACAACTAATTTGCAAATTTCTTTACCTTGGTAATTCAACGGTCATCTTCATCTCCTCCTATTTAATACATACCTTGGCACCATTTTTCACTACATTTGAGCTTTATGTTGTCCCCGATGATGGGTGGAGTGTCCACTCGAAATGTTGGACTTTTCAAAACTAGGTACACAATTCTTATCCATAAATATTCTCAACAATATATAAAGTTACAAATTAAAACCTTAAAATTGACCCCAAAAACAAGAGGTGGTGCTCACAGCATCACCCCTTTTTTTCAGGCTTAAAATTACAACTTGATTGAAATCATGATCTTGATAACAAGTATCATTCTAAACAAAAACCTTAAAATTGACCATCAAAACTAAAAGTGGTGCTACCAGTAGCACCCCCTTTTCTTTATGGTCAGTGTTATAACTTGCATAAAATCGTGGCCTAAACGATTGACATCGTTGTGAATTGAAATCATCAAATCAACATCTGAATTGAAATAGGTTTCTATAAATAACACATTTGCTTTTTTTTTCCGAGCTTAAAATTACAACTAGTTTCTAAAACACTGACATTGAAAAAGCATAATTATTATTATTTTTTTAAATTGTAAATATAAACATCCAAAAATGATTAAATTAAAAAAACAAAATTAATTTAAAAAAAGAGTTAAAACAATTATATATATATACCCTGAGGTGTAGGGTATTCGATGATGGAGTGTAGTACTAAGGCACTTCGTTGTGCGAAGTCACTGGTTTGAAACCCCAACTTACCTTGTGTGTCTTGTATGGGGCATCATGGGCACACCTACATGTTATAGTGGTAGCAGTGAGATAACACGACCATGTGTCACATGAGTATGTGCCCAACTAGTTGTTGATTGTGCCAGTCACAAAAAATAAAAATAAATAAATAAAATTAAACTACAGAAGTTGTAGGAGGAAGGGGGAGGGAGATTCTTGGAATCAACCCTCTATTTAACTTGAAACATTCAAATGGTCTCATCTCTCACTAGCCCACGGGGTCTTTTCTCCATGAGAGTGACTAGTTTAAACCTATCGCTCCCATGGAGCAATGGCCCCGTGAGTGACAATGAAACAAGAGGTTAGAAATGGATATTTTAAGACATATATTTTTTTCTTTTAATTTTTTTAATTTGAAATTGTTCTTTTAATTTTTTTTAAACATTTAGTTTTATTTTGTTTTTTTATATAAAATTAATTTTGATTTGATTTGTTGAAAAAAATAATTTGTTTAAATTAGTTTAGTTTTTATTTTTATTATTATTATTATTATTATTAAATTGTAAGGTAAGTTGTATATTACATCCATAAATCGATTACATGGCTATTAGAAAAATCAAGGCTACCATAAGAGGAAACCATCATTGTTTCACAAAAAAATTCAAAGTTTGAAATGTCTTCTCCAAAACTAGAATATGTACTATATTGAAAACTATATCATGTACCAAATTGAAAATTGACTTCCCAGAACAAAAACTTATCGTAAATATGAATCAAACGGGACAAAAAAATAATATGAAGGAATTATGCATCATGGGTTGGACCTAGTGCCCCTGAGTCAAATTCGCTTAGAGTTGAGGAAGGAAGGAGAACAGGCATCTGGAGGAATTCTTGTGCTTGCAGGAATTCCTCCACTTGTTCAGGGACCAGACATGCATAGAGGATCATGACCATTGATATTTGTTGATTCATGAGATCCATGTGAAAGACGAGGTGTTGGAAGCATGCCAAATCAGAAAGAAAGGTTATTTTGGGAAGAAAGGCATGCAAGAGGAAAGCGACAACTCGAAGGAAAAGCAGCACGCGCACATGCATGGAAGACCTAACGACGCTAGGGTTAGGGTTTTTGTAATAAATTGTAATGCTTGGTGAGCTGAAAATATAAATAAGTAGTACTTAGGAGAGACAAGAGGAGGGAGGCGATAGAGAGGAAGAGTACTATAAGAATTGTACAAATCATTAAGATGGTGCGTGAAGGAAGGAAGGAGTGATTCCATCCCAATGGTTAGATCATAGGCTGAGGAGCCTAGTGAAATCTAGTCAGCCTCACAGGGATCGAGGAGACGGTGTGAAAGAGGGAGAACTAAGATTGTAAACATATGCAGCGTGATATCTTTCTAAACCATAATAAAATCCTGAGAACCATATCTTTGTGGACGTAGCCCAAGAGGGGGTGAACCACGGTAACATTGTGTTGTGGAATTGAGTGAATGTGTCTTTGTGTATGATTAGTTGATGAATGTTGAATGAATGAAGTGATTACGTAGATCTGGTATTTTACATGCATACATAGAATAAATGTTATAATAGGATGTTAAAGAGACTAGACAAAGGTTGCGACGTACAAGCACAGATCTCTCTTAGTCTCAAGTTGCAAACACCTGAGTATTGCAGCCACCCATAGAATTATCTCAGGTGAGACTGCGCAATGCACTCTGTGTACTGCATTTCCTTCTGGGTGACCAGAGGGGCCGATATTCTTTAAGGGATTTTGTTGGGAATCTTCTTGGTTATAAACTGAGGTCAATATGTAATAGTAAATGGATAAAAGGGGATAGAAAAAACAACAAATGGTTATGTTGTTGGTTGATTGGAAGGAAATGGGATTGACCACATGAGATCTGCGAAGATGTGTCACGAGAAGATCAAATCAGAGGACAAGAAGGTGAAAGAACGTGAAGCTAAAAGGGGATGTTGATACTGTGGAATCCAATAAAGGCAGAGATAGAGAGCTAGCTAAAGAAAAAGGAGCTAGATTTTGTGCAGAAAGATAACAGAAACCTAAAGCTAACACTATGCAAGTATCTGTACAAGTATGTATTCACTGACTTGCATGAAGTATTTTTTTGTGATTTCCCACACATATTGTAGGAGTGGATCAAAATATTGAAAGACAACCATCTGAGGAATCGGATCAGACAGCTAGAGTGGAATCCCGAAGAGATTGCGTAGCTACAACACATTGATAATAAATTCATGCGCGCAATAGATTTTTGGTTAGACAACATTATTGTTGGATTTATCACAGAGTTTGCAGTAGATACAAAAAAATCATACAGCACAGCTGAAAAAGACTTCTTGAACAGTCCTCGAGGTACGTATCTTAGATCATTATATACTTCCATTAAGATATTACTGTATAACAAAGGTGTAATGACGATGGAATCAGACAGCTAAACTTCCCTACATGCATGGGGGAATCACTGACAGGAAAAGGAAAAATGGAACGAGAAGGGGATAAAGGAAAGAAGGAGGAGGACTTGGACACAATTATGATGGACGATGACCAGATGAAGAAGTTCATGGTGACAGTTGGAAAGATGCACAACGGAGTACCTTGTCAATACAAGGTGAACACCAAGAAGAGAGTCCTAGCCGTGAGGGAAGGCTTGGCAAGTGATGAAGAGGAGGTAGAGGATCTTCAGGTTGTGGAGCATATTGACGAAATCTTACACATGACATATGAGAGGAAGACAAGAGTTCCAAGAGTGGGAATAGAAGGCATAAATCATATCCATATTAATGTCAATGTGGAACCCATAAACCCATGTGAAACTAACACACCAAGAAGAACACCACCATTTTGACAACCAAATTTCGAGAGAAGGAAGATAGCAGGAGGTACATCTACACAAGGAAAAAAAATTGGGGTAGTTAGTTCAGGAAGCATCAGTCAAGTATCTACACCGTGCGGAGGTAGTAGTTCAACATTCAGGATGGCAGGACACGATTCCACCATCAGGTTACCAGAATTTAAAGGAGAAGTGTTGGAAGACTCGAAGAAGAACCTATTTATCTGTGAAAAGATCTAGGAAGAGAAACAGATCATAGGCTAGGACACTAAACTTGCATAGTTATATATCACACAAATGGATCGCACATTGGATTGGTATATGATTTTATCCACAAACAATCTATGAGGGACAACCAGAATGATTGGAGATATCAAGAAGTTGTTAATAAATAAGTTTTGGAAGCCTAGTTCAAAGGACCAATACATGAATGAGATGATAGAGATTAGAAAAAAACTAGGAGAATATGTATGGGAGATTGACCAGAGATTCAAGCGACTAAAAGGAAAGATGAAATATGTCATGACATATATTCCACATAGGCATATGTTCGTCAACTCACTATTACCACACTTGACATATCCGTTGTGACAACAAAGGTTTCAAATGCAGGCAGAGGCTTTGCAGGAAACCCTACAACTGGAAGAAAACCAATATTAGAAGATAGATCCAACCATCAAGAAGTTGAAGGAGGATCTAAAGAACTTAACGTTCCAGTTGAACCAAAACAAAAGTAAGGAAAAAAGAGAAGTCATTTGGTGTACCACGTGTAGGTCATAAAGACACCATAAGAGCGAATGTCAAACATTCACGCAGTACATGGCAGCAGGAATGCCAAATTCGTTACCAACAGGAGGACTCTAGTGCGAAATCTGTAAGAAACAAGGTCATGATCCATATCACTGCTCAATGATGTAGAAGTACCAGACAGTCCCAAAGATCTCGTATTGCAACGTTTGCAAGTCAGTAGGCCATGATGACAAAGACTGTTTAACCATGGATTTGATGAGAGAGAGGACCTTAGATTCATATAGGGTGCAGGAAAAAATGATGATCGGGAAAGTTGCACCTCAATTTAACAAAGTACCAGCCCCATATAAAACTGCACAGTAGCAATATAATACTACACAACAACCATATAACACAGTGCAACCACAATACAATACTGCGTAGCCACACTACAATACCACGTAATATAACCAGGCGCCTTAGTATAACGTGTCTTGAGGGGATTGAGCTGGATACAGAGGCAGAGGAAGAGAAAGAGGAGGACTTGGAAGAGGTAGAGTACCAGTGGTATGTCACAATTTTCAAAAACTAGGACACTATGAAAGAGAATGTCCATTTCCACCAACGACCTGTATGTATTGTCAAGCATCGGATCATGACATGGAAGAGTGTCATGTGCTACTAGGAAAGATCCAGGAAAAGAGGAATCAAAACAATCAAAATTTTCATTGGATTTCAGCAAAAGCGAGGGCTAAAGGAAGAAACATCAACATAGTTACACATGGAGGAGCTAAAACAGGAAACAAGGCAGAGAAACAAGAGTCAGTACAACACCAATGGGTAAAAAATAATGTCGAACCAAGGAAATAGTTTGACGTGTAGAATGAAAAGGAGATATTCAAGCAGACCAGAAAAGAATTTATGAAGCCATACATTGCGTCGATATCAACCGCATAGCATAGAAAGGAAGCACCTGAGTATGAGATGCCTCCATCGTTGGATCACACCAAATAAATGCAACCCCTAGGACAAGTAAGTATGATCAAAGGATTTTTGCAATCATCTGTAAAACTACTAAATGATCCATCCTCTGTCAAAATATTACAAAATATGCTATAAAAATGTAGCGTAGAAACAAAGGAAAACTAGAATAGAAAACAGTCAACCACCTACATACAAGGAGGAGAACAAGTAGGGAGTTCAGGATGAATGCCAACATTGGAGATTTCAACATGGGAAATATCATACTGGACTTAGGATCCAAAGTCAATGTATTGCCAAAGAAGACATGGAAATGTGTGGGATATCCCACATTAGGATATTCACCCGTTCAGCTAAAACTAGCAAATCAGCACATAGTTCTACCAATTGGGAGACTAAAAGGTGTGACAGTAGACCTGGATGGAGTGTGCACTAAAGTTGAATTCAAGGTAATAGAGATATTGGATGGCACAACAACTTATCCAACATTTCTCAACTTGGATTAGGGGTTTGATAAACAAGCTATAATCAACTTAAAGACGCGGAAAATGACCTTCGATTCAGGAGAATATAGGGTCATTGCACCATTAGACCCATCGAAACAGGAAAGGTTCATAGAGCCTACTTACTTGGAAGTGGAGGAAATTATCCAGTTGTACAGAACAACTGCGTGAGATGAGGATTATGTAAAACCAACTGAATATGGGATACTCAGTTGGTAGAGCATCACCTCATGTGTGTCAGACTCAAATACGGTTTTAGATAATTGGCAACATAGGCTACACGAAGTTTCCACAAGAAGATGCACAAGAATAGACCACACAGTAAGATGGTTTAGGTACGGAGATAAGGGAACCACCCAGTTTCCATGGGGTGAACAATATAGAAGCATTATTGACATGATATGAAGATGAAGTGTTAGAAAATTAGAGACTCTTAGCACTAGATATAGCACTCAAGGCCACACCTGCAATATGGTGGGGCACGCACAAAGAAACAATCAAGGATTGGTACCAATGTAAGCGATTACTGTGCATTAGGTTTGGCACACAAGAAAGAAGCAACCAATGGAAGAATAGGATGGATAGGGGGCACTAGTAGGAAACTTGGAGAAGTGTAGATCATTGTGGAAAATGACACCACCATAGGAATTGCCTCATCATTTTATCCACACATTAGAGGGCATCCCAGCAAACTGGTACACAGACCAAGAACTGTGCAAGGGAAATATGAGTTGGACAGTACTACAACAGAACTTTACAGTCACTTTCTCATTTGAGCATGAGAACCCCAACATAGATGAATCACTTAAACAAATAAGAGGGGTGATATTCATTAAGGAACCAGAAGTTGAACTCATAAAAGGAGAACAACAGTGGAATAGACCGATAGTGAAAGAACTATTTTCATGCTACCATGTGCAAGAAGAAGTACCAGATGAAGATGACCTACGCAATATTCAGATTGAGGAATTTGAAGGCAAAAGAGAATTGGAAGGTCCACCTCTAGAATTAGAAGTAATTGTTGCACTGATCAAGATGAAGAAATTCAACATTGGGATAGTTGAGAATCCCAAAATGGATAGCATTGGAGACTACTGGAATGAGAAAACAATGGAAATCATAACAGATTTATTGTGCGAGTACAACGACCTGTTCCCAACAACGTTCATAGAAATGAAAGGCATAGCGGGAGAGCTAGGTGAAATGAAGATACCACTCAGATGTGAGGCAAGACCGATAAGACAGAGACCATATTAACTAAATCCAATATATAAGAAAAAATTCAAAGCTGATATCGATAGGATGTTGGAGGATGGAATCATAGAACCTACAGAAGAATCAGAATGGATAAGCCCGATGGTAGTTTAGGAGAAAAAACAAGGGGGGATAAGAATATGCGTCGACTTGAGGAAGTTGAATGGTGTGTGCCTACATGACCCATTCCCTACACCTTTCAAAGATGAGGTGTTACAGAATGTAGGAGGACATGAAGGTTATTCATTCACCGATGGATTCTCAAGATACCATCAGATCAAGATAGCACCATAAGACAGATACAAGACCACTTTTGGTACAAAATGGGGATCCTACCAGTACACAGTCATGTCGTTTGGACTGAAGAATGCACCAGCAATATTTTCCAAATTCATCATAGTTGCATTTAAAGAATTTATCCACCAGCTTCTAGAGGTATACCTGGATGATTGGATAGTCTATAGTTTGTTGAAAGACCATGTAGAGGTCTTGTGGATGATGTTAGGAAGATGAAGGCAGTGCCAGATATTGTTAAACATCAAGAAGTGCATCTTCAGAACACCTTTTGGGATACTATTGGGCCATATAGTATGCAAGAAAGGTTTGTTAGTAGATCCTGCCAAGATTGCAGTAATTGCTAACCTTCCACCACCCAGGATAGTCTATCAAGTGAGAGCAACATTGAGACACATAGCATACTACAGAAAATTTATAAAAGGGTACGTGCAGATCAGTGTGCCAATGGAGAAATTGTTAAGGAAAGACACAAAGTTCTAGTGGAATGAGGATTGTCAACACGGTCTAGATACGCTGAAAGAAAATATGGTAACCGCACCAATACTAGTATTCCCAGACTGGGAGAAGACATTCCATGTGCATGTAGATGCATCGGCCATAGCACTTGGAACTATTATGGCGCATCCAGGAGAAAGAGAATTAGATCATCCTATAGCATTTCCTAGCAGAAAAATGTGAGAATCGGAGCAACACTACAACATTACATAGAGGGAAGGCCTAGCTATGGTCTACGTGCTTCAAAAGTTCAGACATTACTTACTGGGAAAACATTTCAAGATTCTCTCTGACCATTCAATGCTCAAATACCTAGTCAACAAGCTAGTGTTGGGGGGGAGAATTTGCAAATGGCTATTGTTGTTTCAAGAATTTGATTTTGAAGTAATATTCAAGCCATGAAAGTTGAACGCAAGACCTGATCATCTGTCAAGTATCACGAATGGGGAGGAATCTACAAATATAAAGGATAACTTTCCGAACGCACAGTTATTTTTAGTCTAGATCGTTGACGAACACTTCGCAGACATTATCCAGTAATTGAGTACAGGGACTGCGCCACATGAATATAACACCATGCAAAAGAAAAACATGGTAGTTTGGGCTACAGACTATAAGCTAATTGCAGGACACTTATACAAAATGGGCACAAATAGCATCTTGAGAAGATGTGTTCTAGAACATGAAAGACCTAGAATTTTAGCAGAAGCCCATGAGGGAATAGTAGAAGGACATTATGCAGGAAAAGCTACCATGCAGAAGGTATTGCGTGTAGGAATATGGTGGTTGAATGTTCACAGAGACTCAAATGATTACTGCCAGAAATCTGACGTATGTCAGAGGGTTGGTAAACCGAATAGAAGGGACGAGATGCACTCGCGACCATAGGTAACTTTGCAGGTATTTGACAAATGGGAAATAGATTTTGTGGGACCAGTTAACCCACTAGAAAATAGGATAGGAGCGAGGTACATTATCACCACGATGGAATACCCGACAAGATGGGTGGAAGAAGCACCAGTCAAAGATTGTAACGCCGATACAACAACACACTTCATGTTCGAGCAAGTGATCACTAGATTTGGTTTCCCCTAGATTTTGATGAGTGACCAAGGAACTCACTTCATTAACAGTACTATTAATTCTATGACTGAGGAATTTGAAGTTCATCATCAAAAGAATACACCATATCATCCTCAAGCAAATGGATCAGTGGAATCCTTTAACAAGATCCTTGAAAATGCACTGACAAAGATATGTAATGTTAATAGGCATGATTAGGACCTAAAGATACCAGCAATATTGTGGGCATATAGGACCACATGCAAGAAATTGACATGACAAATGCCATTCAGATTGGTATATGGACAAGAAGCAATGGTGTCACTGGAATGTTTGGTACCTAGTCTGCGCATAGCAACGATTACGAACATAACAGAACAAGGCGCAGTACAAGATATGATAAATCAACTAATGATCATGGAGGAAGATAGGATTCTAGCAGGGTTTCACCAAGAATTCAAGAAATCAAGGGACAAATATTGGCATGACAGACATATCAAGAGGAAAAATTTCAAGGAAGGAGACTTAGTTTTGATGTATGACAGTAAATCCCTTCAGCATCCAGGAAAACTCAGAATGCATTGGTTAGGACCATACGAAGTAAAAACTATTATAGATGGAGGATTTTTCTATTTGAAGGATTTAGGAGGCACGGAACTTAGAGGGATTATCAATGGGAGCTGACTGAGGTTGTATAGGGACAATCAACCCCTTAGCACATAAAAAAAAACTTGTGTCGGACATCATAGTGCATTGAATAGAGAATGAACGCACACACTCGGCAATGCTAGCCCAACGAAGACAAGGCCAATGGTCACTACAAAGAGGAAACAACGAGAAAGACACATACAGTAAGAATCTCCAAATGAAGAATACTATCATAATTGAATGCCAGAAATGATTCATGGGACACCGCATTAATCTCTCCAACTAGTGACGGCAAGGGAAATCAATGGCAAGTACGCGGGAAGCAATGGTTCAATTAAAACGCAATCACGGTAACATCTCTAATAAGCTTCACATGACTCTAATACAAAGAAAACACCCTAGAGTGGAAATTTTATTGTGAAATCAGGAAAGGCATGGAGCGATAGAGCATACAAAGCAGAGATTTAAGGTTGCATAGGTTGCAGAGACCACTAAGCTCGGTGAAAAAAATACTTACCACCATGGCACCACCCAAATAGGGAGAATCGATACAGATTGCCAGATGACCTCCAAGCAGTGCCAGAGCACCACCGTAACCACAGGGAATAGAACAGAAACCACCTCAGCCTCCGGAAGTCAACAATGTGGATGAAATCCCATCACCTGATATGACACCAGGAAGCCCCACACCCATTATGGAGAAAACCCAGTAGACAACACCAGTGGAAATGGACATGGATGTACCATAAGGAGGACAAGGCCAGCAGGATGAGGATGCAGGAAACCAAGTGCACCCAGAAAACCCTCAAGAAGACCCAAGAGTCAATGGGATGGCCCCAAACTAGGAAAAAACAACCATACTAGAAAGGTCATAGACAACCATGCCAGAAAAGCCACAGGAGGTAACAGTGGAATATGTCATCAGCCGACTAGATGAGTATGCAGAAGAGCAAACAATGGAGGCTGGAACCTCAAGTCATCCACCACATTGAAAGGGAAAGTAGGCAGTACAAGGGTCACCGCGCAGAAAACCCACCACAGCCATTGTCTTGCTGCACATCCTGAAAGGTGTACATATAACAACAAATATGTTAGGCCAGGTGGATAAATTGAGTTACTCATACCATGACGTGATGGACACGGACAAGTTCCCAAATTTCGCCAAGTAATTATACCTACAAACTGTGGGTATAGGACCCTTTGGTGAACCAATTAATTAATGAGTCCAGTGGGAAATGGGACTAGCCAAAAATTGTATTCTAGGCATGTTGGACATCCCGCACTTTGGGAGGGGCCAGTATGCAAAAAAATGTGTCAAGCAACTGATGGTAGTTGCCCATGGTGGATACCTATGTCTAGAACAACTCGTCTCAATAGACGTAGATCTTATTGCATACATCACAGGGCTGCCATCACAGTTTGAGGATCTTGCGCAGTTCCTTGAGGACAAAACGAAGGAGAAATCATTGGTCGAGAAAAGGAAGAAGAAATGTGGTACTGAAAGGAGGTCACGCGGAATCATCATCAAGTGTATTAGTGACGCCGCGACAAGAATGGCCACAAAAATTATGGCATGCAAATTACTCAGGAAATGTCACAAGGAGGAAGTCACGGTCGGGATTGTTGCAGCTGCAGCACAGAGTGTAGAGGGCACCAAACTCAACTAGGCCCCTTATTTGTTGAATATGTTCCTAGGCGACTACAAGGAAACACAGGATCTGGGGACAGAATTTCATTATTCATGGCTACTCATCCCGATAGCCTTGATCAGATGGAATGAGTTGAAGTATTCATTATTTTCCACTAGACCCAATCCCTTCCACAAAGCGCGATACTTATCGTTGGGGTCCGCTTCATACCCTAAGAATAGAAAGGTGAATGTAGCCATATTTGAAGGCTATCTCAGCGACCTACTAGACAACATCGCCAACACTTGGAGGGTGACACCGAAATAAATCACACATTATCAGGGCATATCCAACTTCAAATCCACTATACATTCGATGTGGATCCAGGTGCAGAAACATCTCGACTATCAATGGCTACAACTGCACTACTACATCAATCAGACAGACATAGAGATGGCCATGAAGGATTGGGATGATGACTGGAGGATTCCATTCCTCAATCAAGAAATGCCTACAGAAATAGAGGAGGAGGAGGTAAGACAAGAACAGACACATGTTGAATAAATAAAAGTGCCAAAGAAACCAAGGACATGTCAAAACAAGTCACAATAGAAAAAAGGTGGGGCATCCAAGACAAGCACCCAGGCAGGGAAGAAGAACAACACACAGACACCATAGGTACAGAGGAAATAGACTGAGACAACACAGGGAACCACATTAAGTGCTACTCCATGGGAGTAAGGCCAGACTAAGAGGTCAGTCATCCAGATGGGGGTGCGCACAAGAAGGCGAAGGCACACAAAACTCCCCCAAAATACACGATCATCGAGGATGATGTGGATATGGTAGCCCAAATGATCCAGGATCACACAGTCGAGGATTTCGATAATGCTGCATGCTAAAGGAATAGAATTGAGGAAGAGATGGCATAGATGCAACATCTCCTCAAGAAGCTCGGAGAAGTGGAGGCGGTCGGCATCAACGTAGGAATGGTCCCATCAGCATCACAGATAGGAGGCAAAGTTGGATCAAGCAAGCAGGACAGGATCCAAATGAAAACACAACCAAGTTTGACATTTCACATCACACCCATCATGTTGTGCATGGAAGAAATCACAGGGCTGACACCCCTAAAGGACTTTGCTCAAATACAATTTGTATTGATGTGGATACCAACCAAGGCCTTGTATAAACTGCAAGTCAGTGTCACACAGAAGGTACAATCTCATGCAAGCACAGACACAATGGAATTGCAGTAGGAAAAGGACAATCAGAACAATATGGAATTGGTACTCGAGTAGGCTAAGTTCGAGTCCAAATATGAGAAAGACCACGCGAATAGGATGGAGCTGAAATTGGTCGTAGCCTATGAGAAAATCCCAAAGAGCGTGTAGACGAACGAACTCATGGTGACATAGAAAATTGATCAGATTGTGCAGACAATCGATCAATACAAATAGGATATCAAGCACCTCTGGGAGAAGCTCGTATCTACCACTCCACCAAAGGTGAAGGAGAAGAAGAAGAAAGAGGAAACAACCCAGATAAAGGAGATAGAGTGACAAGTCCATGCGGCAGTCGACTTGTTCAAGAAAACAGCACAGCTCTGGATGAAACTCGAAGAGGACCAATAGGTCTAGCAGTGGGACCAAGAAGAAGAAAGGATAAGAACAACTATCCAGGACCTCAAGCAGAGGAAGAAGACAATGTTGATCATGGAGCGTGTCAAAGGAGCGCAGGATATGAAGAAACTGCAGGCGGAACTCATAAATGCACAGACACAGAAAAATGAGTGCCAGGCTCAAATGGAACCGCTCCGAGAGCGGGAAGTAGAGGTCATTGCACAGGTGGAGGAAGAAAAAATGAATATGGCACAAACCCAGGCAGAGTGCGCAAGGATGGTCAGTGATGATATTGCAGTGCAGGTATTGGACGCACTCAAGGAGAAGACCGTGCAGGCCCAAATGCAAGCAATGCAGCTCATGGAGAAGTTCCAAGCGATCACAAGAGAGATTGACAAAGCACACCAGGGTTAATTTGCTCGGGATGAGACATATGTCAGTGTTGGGGGCCTGTTGGAAGCAGGCTGAATCAGAAAGAAAGGCTATTTTGGGAATAAAGGCATGCAAGAGGAAAGCGACAGCTGGAAGGAAAAGCAGCATGCGTGCATGCATGGAAGACCTAATGACTCTAGGGTTAGGGTTTTTGTAATACATTGTAATGGATGGTGAGCCAAAAATATAAATAAGTAGTACTTATGAGAGACAAGAGGAGGGAAGAGACAGAGAGGAAGAGTATTGTAAGAACTATACGAATCATTAAGCTGGTGAGCGAAAGAAGGAGGTAGCGACTCGATCCCAAGGGTTAGATCGCAGGATGAGGAGCCCGGTGTGATCTAATCAGCCTCACGGGGATCAAGGAGCCAATGTGAAAGAGGGAGAAATAAGATTATAAACACGCGACGTGATATATTTCTAAACCATAATAAAATCATGAGAGCCAGATCTTTGTGGACGTAGCCCAGGAGGGGGTGAACCACAGTAACATTGTGTTGTGGAATTGGATGAATGTGTCTTTGTGTCTGATTAGTTGATGAATGTTGAATGAATGAAGTGATTAATTAGATATGGTATTTTACATGCATACGTAGAATAAATGTTATAACATGATGTTAAATAGACTAGATAGAGGTTGCAACGTACAAGCACATATCTCGCTTAGTCTCAAGTTTCAAACACTTGAGTATTACAGCCACCCATAGAGCTATCTCAGGTGAGACTATGCAGTGCACTCGGTGTACTACGTTTCCTTCCGGGTGACCGGACGGGTCGATAGTCTTTAATGGATTTTGTTGGGAAGCTTCCTTGTTATGAACCGGGGTCAATCTATAATGGTAAATGGATAAAAGGGGATAGGAAAACCAACATGAGGTCTGCAATTTCTCTTTAAATTTCAAACAACAACTGGCGCATCACCTCTATTTGCTATGCATTACGAGATGAACTTGAGTTTTGGCTTCTTTCAGAACCCTTTGTGACTGCATGTAGGGAATAATTTTCTATGTTTCTCTCGTCCTGACTCGTGGAATTTTCACTAGGTGGAAATTCTGTTGGAGGACTTCCTATTGGTGGGATTCCAAATGGCATTCGAGGTGGTGAGATTGGAATTGGGCCAAAACCCAGGAAGCGACCTTTTGCATCAAACCACTCAACATGGCAAACCCAATCCTCATACGATGTAGGTGACTGGTGTAAATTTCTAGGGATTGGATTCTCTGTTAGTGGGGGTCTATCCATTTGCACTCAACTGGTGTTTCTTCCTCGACTGTAATGAGCTCATTGTCGCACCATGAGTGTGACTTTGAAAAAATATCATTGTTTCATTGATCGGTCTCCATTACAAGAAGAATGAACATCTTTGTAATGCACCCCATAATTGGATTTGTCTACCAATCGGCGCCACCGAAAAGAGCCTTGAATGTTGGTGATGAGAGCTATGATTTTCTTATATTTTGTCACAGGATTTGAAGTGATATCCATGATACGGAGGTACTTTTTCCTTCATCACCTACCTCATCTTAACTATGAGTGGATACCCTGCAATAACATGTCGTTAATGCATTGTCTTGATCTGTTGCAGATCGTATTGATTAAAAGGGAGGGTGACATAGGTTTTGAGGCAATGGAGAACTCTCACTGCCAAGTTTGAGATCATCCCAATCGCACATTAAATTCCCTCACATCAAAAATGTCACCCCATCTGGGGAATTATTATTATTATTATTATATTTTATAATATATATATTTATAAACTCAATTGTTTGTTTAGTTTTTCTTCTTTTTTATTTGTTTTTGTGTGTTTTTAATTTTATTTTTACAATTTATTTATATTATGTATATATAATATGTTTTTCCTTTTTTCTATATATTTGTATTTAATTCATTCATTTTATGATTTTATTTGTATTGGTGTTGGGTTTTTAAATTATGGTTTTAGCAACATCGTAATTTTAAGCTCGAAAAAAAAAAGGAATGTGTTCTTTATGACACTACATTTTGATTTAGAAGATTATTTTGAAGTTTCGATCTACAACATTAGCAGTTGGCAAGGCCATGGTTTCAAACAAGCTGTAATATTAACCTTGAAAAAAAAGAGGGTGTTATCTCTAGAACTAATGTTCATTTCGAAGGTCAATTTTTAGGTTTTTGTTCGGAACAATACTAGTTGTCAAGACCGTGATTTCAAACAAGATGTAATTTTAATCTCAAAAAAAAAGAGGCGATGTTGTGAACACCACTTTTTGATTTGAGGGAAGATTTTAAGATTTTTTTTACAATTTTACAAGAATTTAAATCCATGGTGGAAATTTGTAGTAATTCTAACCTTATAAAAAAAATGTGCTACCAGTAGCACCACTTCTTGATTCAAAGTTTGATTTTGGTGTTTTTTATGCAAAAATATGAGTTTTAAGAACTAGAATTCTTGTTTTGGGATCACAATTCTCATGATGTCGGTAACTTTGTTTGTTATCTTTTTTCCCAATATGAAATATTTTTATGTCGGATGTAGTCTGTGTAATACTTAATCGTATCGCAACAATGTTGATGTCTAACACTAATTCTTTCATTGCAACATGTGTTTTGTCTTTGGTATTATATTTATCAAAACAAATTTAGTAAATTTTTCATCATAATGGATTATATGTCCATATATGGATGTGATTGCATGTAAAAGGTATTTGTGTTTCTCTTTCCTAAAATCTTGAACAACCATATCTTGTAACATATCAATCCACCAATTGAGCATCATTACACGCGGAATACACATTTAAATTAAGTGCTTATCCATTTTCTATAGCTTATCAGCTACAGATCATGCACAATTTAACCATTTGATTGATATCACATTATTATATGCATCCAACAACATATTTTTAAACATGAATACAACTATTCAAGCAAACAACAAACACACAACATTCATGTAACCATTTACACAATGCAATTAACATAAGAACATAACATAAACACTTATTTGTAAATGATTAACCAATTGGATGCAAATGAAGGATGAACCTCCCATCCATAGGCATTGTTGTTCATTTTCTTGTTTTATTTCAATAGCAATCCACCCTCGAGTTGAGTCTATGATTCCACAAGGAGAATTGTCCCTTTGGATATCCACCCTCCACACACAGTAGCCCCAAAACCTAGGTTCCAATCTATTTCCTACAACCTACACAACCCAAGGAATGGGATCCCCATTCACTGCACACAGTCCCTCAGGAATTACCACTTCCCTCTAGGTCTCCAATGCATCTAGTTGACTATAAAACCTCCCTGCTATTTCAGAAATGTTCACAACATCCCTCACAAGGCTCTTGAGTCTATTTCTTGACATTTTAAATGCTTCACAAGCTTATTGTTGGAAGATTGGTTGTTGTCATTGATGTACCCTAGTCATGGGTTTTGGACCGCAAGATTGATGAAGGTATTTGAACATGAAGGAAAATGCACATGCAGATACAACACTCATGGATGGATAGTATACATCATGTTGTTTCCGGTGGTATGTGGCATGTCATGTGGATCCTCCTGGTTGATGATAAATGAATTTTTGAAGATGACAAAGTGAATCGAAGAAGGAAGTACATGTAGGCCCTAAAGATAATTAAAGAAAAGAATTACAAAATAAGAAAGTGCTAGGCCGGCCCTAATGTTAAAAGGAAGTGATATAAATGGTATAAATAAACATCATTATACATTCATTTGATATAAGTCAGATTTCATGGGTAATAAGAAGAAAAGAAGGCCGGATTTCAAGGGAGGATGAAGTATTTTGGTGATGTGTTCTAAGGTATGTTATTTTCAGTTCATCTTACCAGTTTTTCTATAACTTGTTTTCTAGAACGATTCAGATAATGAAATCGCTATGGTATTGATAAGACATATCAAGGTACCTCTGGTAAAAATTTCATCTCTTTATTCGCTATAATTATGAAGATACACTCTCTGGAAGATAGGGTTTGTGACCAGTCATGAAGCTAGTCAATAAACAGGTGTTCCGGGTAAAACAGTCATAATTTCTTCATACATAATCCAAATGAAGTTGGATCACTTCCATTGGAAAGAGTACAGACTTTAGTTTCTTGTGTGTGATTTTTAGAATCAGATGTTAAATATTGAGCACAGGGCATGCTGTACAAGTTGGGTCTTATGAATATACCAGAATTGAATAAAGTCTACCATTCTTTCTATAACCTATTTTTGGGGAGGATTCAAGGAGTGAAAATTGGAGGAGTTTCAGAGAATACATTGAGTAATATTATCTATAGGATC
>JZKD02S0005683.1:365947-392013 GCA_000966675.3 Picea glauca
ACAAAAACTATTGATTATTTCTCATATATTGTGCATGGTGTATTGTGGTGTATTGGTGTAACTCTTATACTATTGTTCATTTATCATTGTATATAATTGAATGGTTTAAGTATAATTTGAAAAAGGTTTTTAAATTGTACTTGATAATGATTCACTCCCCTCTAAGTATCAACACTTAGAACCCAATTTACATGCACATAGGCCTCTTTCTCAACATAAAACACACCCCAAAAATGGTTGCCTTCAAGCCCAACATGGTTGGTGCTCTTCCCAACACTCTTCTCCTCCCTTGTTGTCCAAAATATGCAAGTAAAAAATCCTCTCTGTGCAAAAACGTGATTGTCCAGAAAAATGCCCTCCTGGCCATACAATTTTTTTCCTCCCTTTGCTTGCTCGTTTGAATTGAATTCTCCAATCTTATTGTACTTATGCCCATTCTCTCCAATAAATATGGGATATGACTTCTCAAACACACCTTCTTACATGATTTTAATGATTGGATTTGGGAACACTCAGCAACAAATAGAAAATGTATGCAATACTAATAATAATTCAAGAATGTGGGTTGGATTAATACCCATGAGTAATTCCCCCTTGGACCCCTCTCTCTTGTGGAATCATATCCCCCCCATCATTCTTCATCCTTCTCATAACACAACCAATGATTATTACCCATTTAATTATTTTAGTGCACATAAGATACCATTCGACCCCGAGCCATATTAAAATCAACATGGGATATTCGCCCCAACACATTGGCTCACCATCCTAATTCACATTTATACAATTACATTGTGATTTGGGAGGATTAAAACTGGGGATTTTACATCCCCTCCTCCTTATTTTTTCACTATCCCTAGTTCACAACACCCTACATGTGTTCATTCACTTTACAATTCTAGCTTTCGAGCCATTAATCAATCATATAGGCTCCCTGACCCAAAATCACACAAGATTTCTAGCCTAAAAAATAATTCCATAGGATCTTTGGCCCAAAATCATAGATACATAGGCACCTTGGCCCAAGAAAAATATACATATATAGGCATTCCGACCCAAAAACCATAGATCCTTAGGCTCCCTGGCCCAATTCTCACGTAATATAATTTCATAACTCATTATTCTGGTAGCAATTCCAACCAACAGTATTTCATCTTTCGTAGCCTACACCACCTTTCTCTAGATCTAGCTACATTATTCTTCACACTTTTTCGATTTCCATAGCAATTCCAACCAACAACTCTCATTCCCCTCAACCTGCAAAAACCAAGGAAGTGTACCCTTTCTCTTCGTTGCAGTCCTTCAAGCTATATCACTTCCCTTCCAGTGTCAGGTCGGGTAGGAAGTCTCTGAGTTGTGGCTCCAGGAACTCCAGTTGTGATAATGGAATCTCCAAATTTCAAATAGTTGCAAGTGTGCCTCCTGCACAACCTCTAAACACAACTCTAGTGGAAAGAAAATACACAATCATGAAATACAATCTCGTGCAACTACCCATAAAAAACAATCATAACACAAGAAACTTAACCATACATAGTGACAACTAAACAAACACACCAAAGAAATCAGTCCAAAAAAACACATATGAAAAGATGTTATTTAGGCACAACAAGAAATAAATGAACAAGGAAAAAATTAAAACACATTGAACAACAATCATCCCATCTTTCAATATAATTAACTCGATGATTACAATCACTCATTTATATGGTTGTTGCTCCACTTTATGAGCGACCCTAGAAAAAATTTGGCTCATTATTCTTTTCTTGACATGCCATTATGATTCCAACCACCATGTCATATGCAGTATTGAGTTCCCTCCCCCTTTCCATTCTCACCCTCCAGGATCATGCATCCCTTTCACTGCTATACAGTCCCTCGGGTGATCCATTGTTTGCCAAGGTGTTCTTGCGCAAGGGGAGTGCCAACTCATTACCATATTGTTTACTAGAAATCATAACTTGTGGTAATCATAGGGTTCCAATGTCATAGCAGTAGCCTCCTTTCCAATATTTCTAGCTTTAATATCCATCATCTCATCTGTATCACACACATACAGTCATCATGAGATATCATCATAAAAATTTAAAATATTAATTTCCAAATCTTCTTTACATATAGGCAACTAAGTTTCTCAATCACAAAAGATTTATTTTCAAGACATTTGGATCTTTGCAACAGTAGGCATCTGTCTTCCTTATGGGCTTACGCCACTGCCATATGCAAGACCATTTTTCCTGCAATTTTTCTCATTTAATTCAGCCAAACAAATTGTTAGCATATCATAACAATTTTCAAGCATTAATTTCTCAAATCTATTCTATATGTGTAAATAAAGTTTCATGTATGATTTTTCTTCTCATTATGTTTGACTCTTGCAGTTGTAGATATTGGCTTTGTTTATAGACTTACATCATTTCCATATCCAGGACCAATCTTCCTGCAATTTTTCAACTTTCTTGCATCCAAACAAGAATGTTAGCACTTAGGCATATTTCTAGCAATTCATGAAATTATCTCAGAATTGTAATTTACAATAAATTCAATCATTTCCAACCATTATTCATATTAAAAATGGAATTCAACCACTAATCATACTATCTAGCATGAAACCATCATTCATTGCCACATATGCATTTCAGCACCAGAAATTTTCATAATGTAGTCAAATATTATCAATGTGCCAATGTCAGGGCCACATTTACCCAATGCATCCTTGCATTGACTCTAAAATACCATATACCCATGGAATTCATTGCTACCACATGAGTATGTCTCATGTCTTGTCTTGTTTATGATCTCATAACCAACATAACACAACATGCAATTAATTTCTCATAAATGCATTCAAGCAACAACTAATATTTGAATATTCGAGGCTTCTTTCCTTTACATCAATTCAAATATTGATATTAGACTAAGGGGATTCTTACCTCTATTCCCTTCATCATTTATACATCACAACAATCCCAAATGAATACATGCATGGTTGTTATCAATTTACTTGATGCTACCTAATCCTTTGACATTTGCAGAAGCTCATTAGCTCCCTTCACAAATTTTATTGGTCAACATATCCACCATCCTCATTTGTCTTCATATTGATGGATACCACAAGAAACAATATCATCATGCCATAAACATTAATTTCTTGGATACACAATTCATCATTGGTTTTATTCAATATCATAGTATCATCCTTTCATATATATCAATGGACTACTCTTAGTGAATACACATGCCATATACATGTTCAAGCATTCCCACATGCACCAATGGTTTGGTGGAGTTCCATATACATTAAACATTCAATATTTCATGCGTATTACATGTACATGCATTATATATTTATTGTATGCATCATTCATCAATTCTATCAGGCACTCTTATGCATATTTATTTCAAACTTAATTAATTATTTATTTTTTGTTGTAGATTTTTGTCCTTGAATTTATGCAAGACCTTGTTGTCTTGTGCACTATAATTATGCCCAATTATGCACCATTGGCCCTTATTCTAAACCTTCCATCCAATCCCCACTTGAACATTTTGCATTTCGAGCCACTAGATTCACTATTGTTTCCACCTCACAAATTCTTCCTTTATGCAGGGAAAAACATGTCCCATCATATTTTGGCTATAATTCTCAATATCAATAGTGCTTTAAAATGCACTATTCCAAATAAATATTAACATTGCAATCAAATTAGCCACTCCCCATTTCCTTGACCAAACCGGTCTTAAAACACTATTATCATTGATTGGCAGTTCAACATTCTGAAGTACCTCTTTCAAGTCTGCTTTCTAATACTCTTTTCCACCCATGGATTTGCTCAATATTAGATATCTCTCTTCACTTCATTGAGTGGTTCACTGTGAATCATTTCTTCTCCAATCAAGACCACTTATCTCCAATTGGAATGATACACTCCCCCATTCTCACCTATACCCTGCTTTTGTTGTGCACTATGATAATAGAGGCAACTTTCTTTCTTGGGTACTTTTAGACAAGGGTTGTTAGATAATATCTAACAATTCCTTCTTCCTACATTCTCATGTTTGCACATGGAGATGACTCATCCACCCATGAGTCACACCTCTTCTCATGATGTCATTTTTCCTTCTCTTGCATCAAGCTTTGTAGTCTTCGTTATATTTCTATATTCAAGGTTATGGAGTCATCTTTACTCCTTTTGTGTGCAATGACATTCCTCCCTTGTTGGGCTCGTACTTTATGTGAAAATATCTATTGAATTTTCTTTGCAATCCATTCATACTCTATAGAATCTGAATACTAATATTCCTCTTCTCTTGTTTAGACCTTAGTCAACCTTGCATCACCTGCTCTACACTTTCATTTGCAGTTCTTTGATGCTTCAACCAACTGCACAAGCTTGAACTCCTTCCCTGTCCAATGGACCCTGGGATTAATCTAGAATAGACCCACACAATAATCATTGTGGAATCTTAATCTCTTGCTAGAAATCATTTCACACAACACTCTCTGCTAGAATGTTCATCTACTTATTAACAATGACATGTTAGTAACCTTGACCTCTCTTTATTTGTCAAACATTACACTTCAAGTGCTCCTCTAGGATTATGCATTGGTATAACCTAAGAATATACACTTCCCTTACTTCAAAATCACCTTTTGCATTTTCCTCTGTCGTTTGGGAGGGTTTCTCCAAACTTTGACACTATTAGGAAAAATATTCACATCAAGTAATTACATGGTTCTTGGAATCCAATTCCACTTTCTGTTACTTGTCATGTAGCTATTTATTTCCTCAACCAAATTCTACAAGCTCTTCCATGTTTCCACTACTATTACATTCAATCATAGGCTTTTATTTATCTGATTATATCTCTAATTCTACACCATGTGCAAGAAAACATTTTCGTTAGAATTATGCATAGTATAGAAATTTTGGCAATTAATGTTACACATCCTTTTTCTACTCAACTCATGAAGACTTATATCACAATTCTACAAATTATAATAATTATATGTTATTCTCCTCTAAATTATATTTCCAACAACTATACTAATGTCCCAATCCATTCTGTGATCTGAAAATTATGGCTTCATGAAAAAGTCACTTTCACTCTTTTTGTGTATTTTTGTCATTGGTGTAATTTTATTGAAATGCCAACTTCTGTCAACTACAGAAGAAAATATATCAAGAAATAAAGAAAATATTGTCTGAGACATAGGTATCAATAATGATATGGAATTCATTACAACTCTCATATTTTCAATCTGATGCACTAGTAAAAAACTACAACAATCTGGAAATGACAACTTTGTCCTTTTTCACCTCTTTTTCCAAACTTGGAATTTTTAGCAAAACTGGTTATCTCATGATCTATTTGTTTCTGGAAAATTTTCTCTACACTAAATTTGTTTTTATTAATTAGTACATAAAATGTCGAATAAATAAAATTTTCCAGTTTTGTGATCTAGGGTCACTTTTCCTCTAAAAATCTCAAAAAATCTAAAAAAAGTGGCCCTAAAAAGTGGATTTTGGCATATTCCAGTATCCCCATTCCAATCCCCCAAGGATTTATTCAGTTTGTTTGTGGGTCATTTGTGTGTCTTATTTTTGGACTCTCTCTGATAATTTCATCTTAATCTAGACCTCTGCCAATGATTTGGACCCAGATCTTTAAAAACCAGTATTTTGCAATTTCTGACAAATCCAAGCAGAAATGGACAATGGACCTCTCTAGAACTTTTGTATATATATTCTGTATGGACAAAAACCATAATTTTCATCTCAATCCAACTTCATTTTCTCCAATTATGGTCAAAATACGAAAATGGCTCCCGACTTCATTTTTTTTTTTAACCGTGGAACAATTTTGCCTAAGTGTGATATGCACTGTCAATATCAAATCGGAATTATTATGAACCATAGATATTCTCTCTATCAATGATCAGTAATTGAGGATCGGTGATTTTCTTTAAGAACCACACCTTCCCACTGATCTCCCCAACGCTCGATCATCAACCATAGGTCTTTTTTCTATGCCAACCAAAATTCGCCCACGAATCTTGTCGATGCTCGATCATTAGTCATCGTCCATCTATCATCTTCCTCAAAAAACCAATATTTTTCACAAATTTCATCGAACCCCGACCATCGGCGATCGACCATCTCTTCATTGACATGGCATGACATTGGATGATGACCTGGCATGACATGACATCCTAAGGCATCCACCATGATGACATGGCATGACACGTGGATGCTGACATGGGATGAAACAACATCACCTTATTTTATCCATCAATGATCAACACTTTCTCTTGGAAGAATCTGAACTTCACACTAAATATGTCGATCCATGATCCATCGGCCATCGAAGATAGAAAATGTCCTTTTGGTCGAACTTCAACACTTTGAAAAACTTGTCAATCCTCGACCCATTGACCATCAGCAATTGGTGATCCTCCCTGGTTGCGTGAAACATTCTTTGATTTATGTCGATCCCTGACCTTCGACCATCGACAAGTTTTGTTGGCAACCTCGACACTTAGAAATTTTGGCCAAAATCTGTGGATCCTTAGCCATCGATTGTCAGCGATTAGAGCTTCCTTCTGGTTGAACCCACTCTTCGCCCAACTTATCGATTCAACCATTGGTCATCGGTGATTTATTTCGGCAAACTTAAAACTCTCCGCAAATTTCACCGATTTGACTATCGACCATCGGTGAATAAAGTTGGAGAACTTCAACACTTAGCAATTTATTATCAAATTCCAGGTGAATCTGTACTGTCGATTTCCTTCGACATTCAACCGTTGAAATTGAATTTCAATCGTTGATTTTTTGACCTTTCAAAACAACCAAACCTTATGGATTTTTTTTTAGATATATCATGATGAATCTCAACCATTGATCTCGAGATCAAAAGTGTTCTCAGTCATCGATCCGCCAAACTTCTTGTTACTCTACAACAACCATTAAAACTCGAAATTCAACCATTCCAAGTTGAACTCAACTCTACAACTTGCAGATTAACTACATTAAATTTATCTTAAACAATTATGATTCATTCTAACATGAATCTTGACCACTAATTTGGGGATTTGACTATGATTTTCTCCCATTTTCCCCAATTTATCCACAAAAAAATATGTAGTAGCGAATTTTACCCAAATTCGCATCGATTCTTGGCCCATATGCATCCAGTGTTGAACCAGTAGCTCTAATACCACTTTGTAACATACCCAACCACCAGTTGAACATTATTACATGCATAATACACATTTAAATTAAGATTTTATGCTTATTAATTTCATGTATCTTATCAACTACAAATCATGCACAATTTAACGATTTGACTGATACCACAGTCTTATATGCATCTAAAAACATATTTTTAAACATGAATGTAACTATTCAAGAAAACAACAAACACACAACATTCATGTAACCATTTACATAGCAGAATTAACATAAGAACATGTTGGCATAGGGGAAGACCCAGGGTTTAGCTCCAAGAGCGCACCAACAATCCCTAACTACTGGCCCTTTCGGCAACACCTGCGAACCAGATGCAGTCTCACCCGAAGCATCTATGGGGGGGTTGCAGGACAAATATGTCTACAACCAAGGGGATATCAAGTGGATCCAATACAAATTCAACACAGCATTCATATATCAATTACCAGTTAGGATCTACACCGCAAAACTATCTATCAGATCTAACACAGTAATGCAATAATGGTCTACCAAATGACAAAGAACAGAGAAAAAATCACACACAAAAAAAAATATACATGGTTCACCCTCTCTTTAGGGATACGTCCATAAAATTGTGCTTTATAATATCTTAAGATGAAGAATATAGTTCTTGTCTACATTCTCATCTAGCAGATCTTCTCTCTTCTCCTCGCTGTCTCTCCCCTCCCTGTGCACCCAGCTGTAAGGTTGATCTCCACACCCAAATGAAGATCTTACAACACAAAAGGCTCTCGTACTCAACACTTCTCTCTCACTCAATATTACTCACTCGATCACATAATGACAAAGACAACAACAACAATCATAACACCAACCCATCCCAAGTTCTTTAGACCTCTATTTATACATTACAGTATCTCACCAACATCCTTAGGTGGAAACCTAGGTGTCAAAAACCCTAGATACCAAAACCCTAGGTGTCTAAAACCCTAGGTCAACTTGACCCATGTTTTCAAGGCTTCTCCAACATGTCTTTCCTTCATTCTCATGCAGTGATCCAAAGCATCCAACGGTGGATTTTTCCTCTTGTTGAGCTATCCACGATCCTTATTTCTTATTGATCTATCATCCTCGATCTCCTCGTCCAACGACTTGCTTTCTCTTACTTCACTCCATCGTTTCTTCTCTTTTTCTCACTTTGACCCAGTAACAGTCGCTGTGTCTTCTGCACAATTCACATTTTTCCTTTTCTTCCTTGATCTTCTCTTCCTTTCATAGCCAAGGGCCAATAGGCCCCAAACACTCACCTATGACTCGTGCCAAGGCACTTCAGATCTGACCTTTCTATTTTACTACGACTTCAGACTGCGCAGTGCAGCCTTTGATTTCTACTCTATGCCTCTTCTCCTTCCTTATGAAGACTATCTTTTTTGTGTCTAGAACCCAATTTCAACTGCACCTGGTACCTAGACCCTTTTCCTCATGCTTTTACTGAGAGCTACAAGGCAGCTCGTTGTCATAATACAACTTCATACGGCTCCCATTTACCAAACCTTCCTTCCATTCTCCATTCAAAGTCTTCAACTACACAACTCTGCCTTTTGTAACATAGGTGACCTCATAAGGCCCGAGCCAATGCGTTCTGAACTTTCCTGGATTCTTCATGAATTTACTATCATATACCAATACCAGATCACCTGGCTTAAATTCCTTCTTCTTAATGTGTCTGTCATGGTAGGCCTTCTCTCTTTCCTTTTGTATCTGTTGATGGAATCCTGCGATAAATATGTCTTCTTCTAGTTCGACCAACTGTGCAAGCCTTTCTCGAACAGTGTCAGTATCATCCATATCTGTAAAGGCATCAATTATTAGGCTTGGTACCAAATATTCCATTGGGACAATGGCTTCGAGACCATACACCAACTTAAAAGGGGTCTGCATTGTTAGCTTCTTACAAGTGGTTCTATAGGCCCACAGTACTGTTGGTACTCTTAAATCCCAATCATCTCTATTAACACTACAAATATTCGTCAACACTATCTCCAATATCTTGTTGAATACTTCCACTGTCCCATTTGCTTGTGGATGGTAAGGCATGCTCTTCTGATGGTGGACTGCAAATTCCTCAGTCAGACCTTCAACTGTTTTATTTATGAAATGTGTTCCTTGATCACTCATAAGGATCTTTGGGCATCCAAACCTGGTTATGATGTTAACAAATATGAAGCTCACGGTTGTAGTTGCATTGCAATCCTTAACTGCTCTTGCCTCATCCCATTTGGTCAAATATTTTATCGCAGTAATGATGTACCTTTCTCTTCTCCGCTTGCCTAGTGGGTTTATAGGTCTCACGAAGTCAATGGCCCATTTTGCAAATGCTTGTAGGGTCAGTTGTCGTGCTAAGGGAATTTCATCTCTTCTGGATGGTTTCCCAACTCTTTGGCATACATCGCAGGCTCTGTAATAGTCTTTAGCATCATTGTGTAAGGTAGGCCACCAAAGGCTAGCTCTAAGAACCTTTTCCATTGTTGCTTTCCCTGTGTAGTGTCCTCCGTCAATGCCTTTGTGAGCTTTAGAAAGGATTGATGGCCGCTCTGACTCCATAACACACCTTCTAAATATCTCATCAGGTCCCATTTTGTATAGTTGTTCAGCTATAAGTGAAAATTCTGCAGCGCGCACTACTAGTTGTTTCTTCTGTGGAATTGTATACTCACTAGGTGTCATTCCTATTGACACGAAATGGACTATCTCTGCAAAGTGGTCATCAATATTTCTAATGGCCAATAACTGTGCATCCTCCAAACTAGTCGGCTCTTCGCCATGTTCCAACCTTGACAAGTGGTCAGGACCTTTGTTCATTCTTCCTGGTTTAACTACGTTATCAAAGTCATATTCCTAAAATAGCATAAGCCATATGCATATTCTCCCCCCCAACACTGGCTTGTTGACTAGGTATTTCAGCATGGAGTGATTAGTAAAAATTTTAAAGTGTCCTCCCAACAAGTAGTGGCAAAATTTCTACAGCGCATACACCATGGCTAACCCTTCTCTTTCAATGGTGGTGTAATTAATCTCAGCTTTGGATAGTTTCCTGCTAGAAAATTCTAATGGATGGTCAATATCTCCTTCCCCAGGTTGTGCTAACATTGGTCCTAAGGAAATAGAAGATGCATCAACATGCACATGAAACTCCTTGCTCCAATCTGGGAAAACCAGAATAGGCGCAATAACCATTTTATGTTTCAGTGTGTCGAAGATCTGCTGGCACTCCCCTGTCCAGTGAAATTGACATTCTTTGTTCAAAAGCTTCTCCATGGGTGTTGTAATATGGGCATATCCTTTAATTAACTTCCTATAATATCCAGTATGTCCTAGTGTAGTGTGCAGT
Organism: Picea glauca; assembly: GCA_000966675.3. Classification (NCBI taxonomy): domain Eukaryota; kingdom Viridiplantae; phylum Streptophyta; class Pinopsida; order Pinales; family Pinaceae; genus Picea; species Picea glauca. The sequence continues at coordinate 376,532 of JZKD02S0005683.1, forward strand.
TGTTTGACTGAAGTAGGAGGGGGTAGATCAACTATAATTTCAATTTTAGATGGATCGACCAGCAATCCCTCCTTGCATACAATATGACCTAATAGCATTCCAAATGGTGAGAAGAAGATGCACTTCTTCAGATTCAAAGAAATTTGACACTGCTTTCATTTGTCCAACATTAGCCTTAGATAGTCAATATGATTTTTCAATAAACTAAAAATGGTCCAATCATCAAAATATGCTTCTAGAAATTTATGCAGAAACTCCTTGAATGCTTCGACCACCACCCTCGAAAATATGGCTGGGGCATTCTTCAATCCAAATGGCATCATTGTATACTAGTAGGATCCCCATTCTATTGCAAATGTGGTCGTATGGTGATCTTCCTTGGCAATCTGGATCTGATGGTATCTTGAAAATCCATCTATAAAAGAATATACCTCCTAACGTCCCACATTATCTAACACTTCATCAATGAATGGTGTAGGGAAGGGGTCATGCAAACATGCATCATTCATCTTCCTAAGATCTACGCATATCCTGATCTCTCATGTCTTCTTGTCTTGCACAATCATAGGTCTAATCCATTCTGACTCTTCAACAGGTTCTATAATCCCTGCTTCTAGCATTCTGTCAAGCTCAATCTTCACTTTCTCCTTATATTTAGGGTCTAATATGTGTATGCTCTCTGTTTGACTGGTCTTGCATCTGGTTTCAAAGGGATCCTCATCTCTCCCATAGGCCCTTTAATGCCCTTCATATCAGTGAACTTGGTCAGAAAAAAGTCTCGATATCCATGCAGTAACTCGGTTATCTTGTCAATAGTAGTAGCATCCCAGTAATCTCCAACATTTGCAAGCTTTGGTATCTGCTCTGTTCCAATATTGAATTTCTTGATCTTGATCGTTTTTCCAATGAATTGCATCTCAACTCCTGGTCCTTCCACATATTTTTGGCCTTTTGTTTCGGTGATGTTCACCTTCCTAGGATCATCATCTTCATCAGCATTGATGTTGTAACAGCCTTGCAATTTCTGGTGAGACGTAGTCCATTCATCCTTTTCTTGTTCTAAAGGGGGCCTAGAGGCCTCATCAAATACTTTTTGTCTTACAATATGTAATGCTTGGTCTACTGAAGGATACTGAATTACAAATAAGAAGGTGGTTACAAAATTCTAAGTCATACCTTCCCAACCTGCAGTGATGAGGCGCAACTCTACTTGAAGGTACCAGTTGATAGGGGTTGTGTATAGTGTGTTAATGAACTTGTGCACCCACTGCTCTTGAGGAATGGTTCTCCGGGATTCCTCACAACTTCACACATGGTCCTTTGGGCAGCTTCGACCTGTGTACCAAACTTCGTAGCCTCCCACTTGTGCTGAGAACTGCACGGTCATCAGGGTACGACATTGTACCCATTTTGTAATGTTGTTTTTGTATGTCCCCCACAACATTGTTGGTGTTGCTTTCAAGGCCTCATCCATTGCCAAAAATCGTTGTCATGTTGGTACACTTGCTTCAAATTCTGACAGGAAGGTTTCTAGAGATACATACCATCAAAAGTGGGTAAGTTACTTACTGGTGTGTCGATCCAGTGAGCATCTTTGGTTAATCTAGCACATCTCCTTGTAGATACTTCATACATTTTGTTCTGTCAGTTCTCCAATGCTTATTCTAAATATTATGAACATGCACTGTCACTTCGCCAGCTTAGGTTGCCATTGGTCGTAGGATTAATGTAATCTTGTTGTCTGGCTGTTAATTTGTATATGTTTTCCAATTCATATGCGCGGTCTTCTTCTCTGATAGGTTATGTGTATCACTGACCTTCATCTGGATCTAAAGGTGCAATGACCCTAAGGCCATCTCTTTCAAATGTCATTTTTCTTTTCTTTAAATAAACCATAGTGGAATTATTGAAAGCCCAATCATTTCCTAACGATGGAGGGTAAGGGCAGTTGTCATCAACTATCTCAATTACCTCAAAATATGAAAATGGTCTTACTTCGTCAATGTCCATGAGGACATGTTCCAATCTTCCAAAGGGGCTTACAGCTTGCTAATTATCCATCCTAAGTTTTAGAGGGGAATATATCAACTTCGGTTTTCCTATCAGTGCCCAGGTCTTCTTCATCATGGCATTGACCTCTGACCCTAAGTCGAGGACCACATAGTCTATATCATATTCTCCTATCTGAGCATTCAAGTGTAGTTCCTCATTTGTCCTTCTCTTCTTGGATAGTCGATGTACTTATTTATTCATTAAAGGATCTATCCTTCCTATCTCATACTGTCTGATTAAATTTTGTAGCTCTTATACAACGCTCTCATCCTGAATCAACTTAATACAAGTATATAAAAATTCCATGAGCTTGCTTACCTCTTGTCCTTCTTTTGGCAAAGAAGACTGATCGAATTCCAGAGGCATTCCATATTCTCTTACTTTGGGTTGTGTCTTTGATGAAGAACCTTGGTCTCCTTTGAACTCTTTTTTTGCCTCTTCAAATATTTGTCTTTCTTTATTTACATCAAACGTTTAGGTCTTCTCTGTATCTTTCCTAACTCCTAAGTCTTTTATAGTATTTCCTTATGTCAGTATGTCTTCTCCTATAATAGAGCCTCCTCTAGTGATAACAACGACTCTAGGTTATTCTCCGCGAGGTTCAGCATATATCAGTTTCACTTGTGGGTTCTACTGAGGTCCTCGTCTTTCCTGAAGCTTAGCTAGCAACACAGGACAATCCTCTATAATGTGTTCAAAGGAACTATAGTAATTGCAAGTAGTGAAAGGGTTCTGATAGTCCCTTGCTAAGTGACCTAGTTGTGCACAGTTGTAACAGATGATTTTTCCTCGGCCTCGACCCATACCTCCTCCTCCTCCTTGTCCCTTGAATCCACCACGAGGATTGAATTTTCCTCTCCCAGGGGAGTTATACTGTGTAGTGTTTCCTCCTTGCTGTACTTCTCCTTGAATTTTGTATATGTCTCTTGACCTTTAGTGCATGAGGTCATAAACCCTACAATCCTTATCATCATGCCCTACAGACTTACAGAACGTACAATACAAATTTGTGGGTGTCTAAACATATTTTTGCATGTAATATCACTCACTAGAGCGATGTCTATTTCTGCATACCTTGCACTAGGGTAGGGTGACTTGCTTCAAAGGGATCGGAGCTCCAGAGGCCAAGTATTCATGAAATAAGGGACAATGTTCCTTGTCATGGCCTTCTGATCTGCATCTAACACATCAGATGTCTTCTCTTTTATCTTTTCCCTTGTCTTTCTTCATATCTTCAACCTATAGAGACAAACTAGTTAGTTGACTCAAGATTTGAATCATACCTGAGATGGATTCTCCCATAGGGGCAGATTCTAACTTCATGGTGATCTCCAGTGCCTCAGCCTATAAAGCAATCTTATGTTGCATCATTGGAACTTTGATGTGTGGTAAGAGGGCAGCAATGAACCATTCTTTGTTCTACTCATCTGGGATCTGAAAAGTCAATCGACATGTTAAGGTCTTGAATCTTTGATCAAATTCCCAAACAGGTTTGGCTACCTTATGCTTGATCTCTTTCAACTCTGTAATACATTGTGACTCTAACTTGGGTTTCTTGAACTCTGCAATCAATGCATTCTTGATCTCATTCAGCAGCTTAGGTTGTGCAAGTCCTTGGACAAGCTTCATGTACTAGCTCAGTGCACAATCCCTTAGGGAAGTACTAAACTGAGTTCTTTTAACAGCTTCATCAGTGAGATTATTAATATTCCATATGGCTTCCCATAGGAACCAGTGTTGAACAAGATCTTCAGATCCATATCCCCTAAAAATAGGGAGCCTCATCTCATCTACCATAGATCTTCCTAGGGTTCTTGAATGAGTATGTGGTGGGCTACTAGTGAAAATGCTTTGAACGCTCTAGCGACTTGGATTACTTTGATTCCTTAATGCTATTGGATCAACAGGAGGGATAATAGTATTTCCTTCAACAGTCTGCGCAGTTCCTGAAGTTTTTGGCTCTTCCCAGTGAGGTTCTTCAGCTTTCCCTTCCTCTGTCCCAGGGGGTTCTGAATGCTCTTCGTCCATCAGATCTGCCTCTTATCCACTATAGAAACCCTCATCCTCGTAGTTCTACTTTAACAGGTTCGCAATATGAACTTCCCTGAACGCTCTCCCACTGCGCGTATTTCCATCCTCTGTGTTGTTGTTGCTGTCTGAATTCTTGAACATTAGCTTTTCCATATCCGACCAATCTACTGTATCTTCAATATGTTCTTCTCATGCAATAGAATCTTGATCCTCAACTTCAGAAAATGTAAAAATTTTCCTTTGGGTCCCTTGAATAAATATCTCTCGGCTTGGCTATATGACTCTACTTTGTCAACAACAAACTCAGTGATGTACCCTCCAATGGTTGTATCAAACCAGTGATCTACTTCTCTTGACATGGCGCTATCAACTCTCTTGACCTTCTTGATTAGCACCAACGTCGAGACCACAGGTGGCCTTGATCTGATCTCAAACTGTGTATCTTATAACCTAGCTAACCACTTGTATAGCTCTGGATGGATTCCTCCAAAGAAAATCTCATGTATATCAGTAAAGATATATCTCCCTAGCCAATCCTTTGTACTAAGATTAGGGTTCTTTTTCTAGGATTTAGCGAAGTTATTTTCTTGATCCTCTATCCACTTATGAATCTTTGTCTTTGATGGAAACCACTTTGACATTCCCTCAAGAAGATTCTTTTCCCAGCAACAGAACCATTTGTTGGCATGGGGCAAACCCAGGGTTCATCTCCAAGAGCGCACCAACAAGCCCTAACTACTGTCCCTTTCGACAAAACCTACGAAGTAGATGCAGTCTCACCTGAAGCAGCTATGGGGGGGTTACAGGACAGAGATGTCTACAACCAAGGGGATATCAAGTGGATCCAATTCAAACTCAACACAACATTCATATAACAATTACTAGTTTGGATATACTCCGCAAAACTATCTATTAGATCTAACACAGTAATGCAATAATGGTCTACCAAATGACAAAGAACAAAGAAGCAATCACACACAACACAAAATATATGTGGTTCACCCTCTCTCTAGGGCTACGTCCACAGAACTGTGCTTTATAATATCTTAATATGAATCATACAGTTCTTGTCTGCGCTCTCAACTAGCAGATCTTCTCTCTTCTCCTCGCTATCTCTCCCCTCCCTGCGCACCCAGTTGCAAGGTTGATCTTCGCACCCAGCTAGAGATATTACAATACAGAAGGCTCTCATACTCATCACTTCTCTCTCACTCATTATTACTCACTCGATCACACAATGACAAATACAACAACAACAATCATAACACCAACCCATCTTAGGTCCTTTAGACCTCTATTTATACATTACAATATCTCACCAACATCCTTAGGTCGAAACCTAGGTGTCAAAAACCCTAGATACCAAAACCCTAGGTGTCTAAAACCCTATGTCAACTTGACCCATGTTTTCAAGGCTTCGCCAGCCTGTCTTTCCTTCCTTCTCGCGTGGTGCTCCAAAGCATCCAACGATGGATTTTTCCTTTTACTAATCTGTCCACGATCCTTCTTTCTTGTTGATCTATCATCCTCAATCTCCTTGTCCAACGGATTGCTTTCTCTTACTTCACTCCATCGTTTCTGCTCTTTTTCTCACTTTGACCCAATAATAGTCATTGTGTCTTCCAGGTAGTTCACATTTTTCCTTTTCTCTCTTGATATTCGCTTTCTTTCATAGGCAAGGGCCAACATAACATAACATAAACACTTATATATTAATGATTAACCAACTGGTTGCAAACAAAGGATGAACCTCTCAACCATAGGCATTATTGTTCATTTTCTTTCAACAACAAGCCACCCCCAAGTTGAGGCTATGAGTCTACAAGGAGATTCAGCCCTCAGGCTATCCACCCTCCACACATAGCAGCCCCAAAACCTAGGTTCCAATCTATTTCTCATGACCTACACAACCCAAGGAATGGGATCCCCCTTCACTGCACACAGTCTCTCAAGAATTCCCACTTTCGTCCAAGGCTCCAGTGCATCTGGTTGACTATATAACCTCCCAGTTATTCCAAGAATTCTCACAACATCCCTCAGAATCCTCTTGATCCTATTTCGACACAAAAACATTTCACAAGCTTACAGCCTGATTAACATGCACACAAGCCTCTTTCTCAACATAAAACACACCTGTTGGTTTCCTTCATGCCCAACATGGTTGGTTCTCTTCCCAACACTCTTCTCCTCTCTTGTTGTCCAAAATCTCCAGGTAACAACTCCTCTCCATTCAAAAACATGATTGTCCAGAAAATTTCCCTCCTAACCATGCAAAACTTTTCCTCCCTTTGCTTGCTTGCTTGACTTGACTTACACTCTTCCCCAAGTTGATTGTACTCATGCCCATTCTCTTCAATAACTATGAGATATGACTTCTCACACCCACCTTCTTACATGAGTTTAATGATTGGATTTGGGAACACTCAACAACAAATAGAAAATTTATACACTGCTAATAATAATTCAGGAATGTGGGTTGGATTAATATCCATGAGTAATTCCCCCTTGGACCCCTCTCCCTTGTGGAATCATATCCCCCCCATTGTTCTTCATCCTTCTCATATTTTAGCCTACGATTATTACCCATTTAATTATTTTAATGCACATAACATACAATTCGGCCCCTAGCCAGATTAAAATCAACATGGAATAATTGCCCCAACACATCGGCTCACCAACCTAATTCATGTTTATACAATTACATTGTGATTTGTGGGGATTAAAACTAGGTATGTTATGTATCTAATAGGATTCATTCTCTTGTGGTATTTTACACACATTTACCACACTTTAATGTCTAACCTAAAAAATATCTGTACATTTATTCTTATTGACACTCTCTTTCATCTTTATTTAAGTTTTAACAGGTTCACTTGTACCTATTCATAGATTTGTTGTATCTTTTATACAAACTTTATAGGTTTTAAAGTTGTTTGATCTTATTTCAATTGTAGATTTGGGTTATTGGAGAGTGCAATCACAAATTTAATTGTTGACTTTGTTGTTGGACCCTCCAATGACCTGTATCTATAATCGAGATAAGGATGACCTTAAACATCCATCTTTTTCCAAGTCATTTATACATGTTATCGTGAAAACTGTAGGTTAGGAAAAGCCTGACCCAATCCACTGGATGGAGATAATAGTGAGAGAGTTTACCCATTGTCACCTCGGATAAACCCTCCCCTCGCTTTAGTGAAGGATAAATCCAACACAAGTGGGGTGTCTGGGTGACCCTAGGGGGGAAATGAGATGGAAAGTGATACTTATGAAGAGGTTCCCCTATAGGTCGATTTTCTAGGTGGAGAGTGGATTTACAATGAGCTTCAGAGGTGCTTATGGTTGGAAAGTGTTTGAGTACCTACAGAAGATGGTTGTATTTGCCCAAGACACAAGAAAATAACAAGACAAAAGCTAAACAAATCAATGGACAAGAAATTTGAGCTTGCTATCCTTATTTGCAGCAGTCAACAAGAACATATATCAGAAAATAAATTATAGTTAAAGTTTCTAAATGAGATGCTAAAATTCAAGTAAATAATGGAAGAGATGATCTAGCAATTACTAGTCTAACTCAAGTATGAAAGAATAAGACTTTAGCACAAAGATAAGAATGTTATGAACAATTATTGTAGAGATATATTATTATCCTTATGTCTATAACAAACTATTGCTACAACAGAAAATTTCAACCCACAAAAAGTACAAGTAAACCACCCAAAAGATACTAAATGACAAGTAGATTATTATGGTAGCTTTCTAGCAAATTTTGACGGCTGAAATGTGAGTTATAATCAAGTAAGAGAGCATTTGTTGCAGCCCTAATGGTTGTAACTTTTGTTTAGCTCTATCTCCAAGAAGACTAAATAGATCAATATTCCCTAGAGGCTTTAGCAACCTCAAAGCATCAACAATAGATTCCAACTTGAACAATATCAATATCTCGTTAAATCATGTTTACCAAAGAAAAAATTTATATCTCATGGAGAAAAAAATTCAGATTAGTGCCTTTAAAATTTGGGTGAATGGAGTCTTAAAATCATGAGTTAGATCAACAAAATCCCTAGGGGTGTAAACCCTCTTACTCCCTAGGGCATGCAAATCAAACTAAGGTAAATCAAGGAGGGTGTACACCCTTGTACTCCTCCTAGAAACCTTGCAATAAAAGACTTGTAAACTAGCAAATGAGATGAAGCTTAATGGAGGATGTATACACTCATACTCCTTATAGGGTTTCAACCAACAATAACCATGACATAAGCAAGAAGAATTAACAATTGCATATTTTCCTTACCAATTCCAAGAGAGATGCAAGAACAAACCCTAGTTCACCAAAGAAATTACCATTCATAAGAAAGAGAACTAGTCTCCAAGAGGTGTGTGTCGCCTTAGCTCAAGAATTCACCAAGAGATAATCACCAAAAATCATTTGCACAAGAGAGAGATACCAAAATTCCCAAGTAGGGCCCAAATTTCAGCCATTAGTCTTCTCACAATGGGAGAGCTATGATCAAATGAGATAGAAATGATCTATATTTATACGAAAACATCTAACAAGAGTTTGTCCCCAAAACTTAGGGTAAACCAAAAAGTAAGGGGGAAAAAACCCTTACTTTGACCCTTTACAAGCTAAATTCAAATTTAAATTTAAAAAATGCACAATAGAAACCCTAAAGTGACATCATCCCTCTAGAGGGTGACGTCTTGGCACTTTTAGTAAGTTGTTGAAGGAGAAAAAGGTAGTTTTTGGGCCCTCTAGGGCCTCCTTATCATGCACTAGGGTTTCTTTCTTCAATCCAATTATTTTCCTTCAAAACGTGCCAAGTGTCCCTTCACCACCAAGACCCTAGCCCTAGGGTGACGTCAAGCCCTTAAAGGTAACATTTTGGCCTCCAAAGGTAAGTCGTTTGGCCTATAGGGGTTGGGTCAGATCCTCCAAGGTGTCTCTTCGACCTCCAAAGGCATGTCATCATCATCCAGTGTGTGGGCCCTAGTATCCAACCTGTGGGCTTCAAGCCCAATAAATACCAAGCTAGGCTTGTTCTTCCAAAACTATCCACCAACTAGGTCCTGCAAAGACAATGAATATGTCCTCCAAGGATATCAAGTCAAATGCATCATGATGAGTAAATCAAATCAATAAATGATCCATCTAAGCATGTACATCCAAACTACCTCATCAAAATAAACAAGTGCTCAAAGACCCTATGCAATTTTCCCAGTTTAGGTATGGGAGGGTTGACAAAGAGACATATTGGGTGAATCGTACCTCAAGTTTAGGAGTGTTTCCCAAGTGGGCCTTTCACTAAGTCTTGTGGATGAAGTGACATGGATGGGGGAAAGACTCTTGGGAATGGGGTTCATGACATACAAGGGATTGTACTGTCTCATTTATGGGTGCCTTTATAGAGGGTGTGTTGCACCTTCATTTTCAATGCAACCTTTTTCCAAGCCCATTTATTTCCTTTTATTCTTTTAGTATGTTTTCAGATTGAATCCAAGGTGGGGTTTCTACCTAAGCATGAAAAATAGTTCCCACCTTGACTCTACCCTGGTCACATCATGCTTCCCCAAGTTGAAAACATGTGTGGGGATTATACCTAAGCATGAAAAATAGTGCCCACATATGTTCCACCTTAGTTGGTATTTGTATTAGTTATTTTTCACAGGTCCCATCAGTTTCTTATGAGAGACATTGCATTGTCCCCAGTATCCCTGGGCGAGCATCTAGAAGGTACATGATTCAATTCTTTTTTCAGCTACAAGACTCTAGGCCTTCAGCCCCTTCTTCCCATGAAATCAGGGACAATCCCTTCTTGGGTCAATACACCCGAAAAATCCCAAAAAGTAAGGAGATGAGAGGATGAAGCATGGAAAGTGACAAGTATGGTTAGGAACATGATGACTCGTCAAGAGGACCTCCAAGTAGCAAACTTGTCCCTAAGGGTGGCCCACTTACTAGGGCGCAATGTCAACCACCAAAGTGAAATGGGGAAAAGAGCATAATGTCTAAGAAAACGTTACATAATCAAAGGCAATTATAGATGCAACAAACTCAAATGCCTCAAATATTGAAATGGCATTGTTAGGGTCCTAACCCGCACATAGGTAGAAAAATATATTTGTATGTAATAAAGGTCAATATTAATAATTCCTTTCAATAAAATAGAATAAGGAGGATGTAAGAAGACCTAATAGAAGCTTATGCTTCTAGAAGGATATTCCTCTAGATGCTTCTTTTTAGTATAAATAGGAGTCGAGGGTATGAGAACCATAACTTGGATATTATTGTAATAGAGCTCTTCTCAACTGGAGGTTGCCCCTTTGAAGAGGCTCATGAACATTGCTTTCAGATTCAAAGTGTTATTTTTGTTATTATGCTCTTATCTTTTCAATGTTATTGTAGTGAATGTTCTGGTTATATTGTTGTTATTCTGCCATTCTAGCATTTTATTTCTATTCTGCATACATTTTATATCTAGTATATTACAAGTGGTATCAGAGCACTTTCCTCAGTAGAAAGTGTGGATTAATTTTTTTCAGGGTAGAGACGTATTTTGGCATCTTTAAGCCACAGAGATCTATCGTTGCGCGCATAAACTTGCAGTTGAGGGATTCATACACGCAGGAAATACAAGTAGTACTTAAGTGCACATATGTTGGCCACCCTTGTAACTCCTGTTGGTACCCCTTCAAGTGGTAGCGCATCAAACAACACCTGTGTACGGATCATCCTAGATTACCTTAAGCCCTCTTTAGATAAACCGATCGGTTGCCTGACTGTTATAGTGTCACCAAGAATAGCACTTGGGAAGATACTCTCTAGTACCTAGGTAGTCTGGTAGTACGGCTAAGGGTACGGTCTATCCTCTTTAGTTAGTGCCCAGAGATATTGGGTCGAGTACTACTGTTGGACCCTGCACGTATCTCAGAGAGCTATAGCACAGGGCAAACCCTTGTCTGTAGAACCCTTGAATACCTAACCCTTGGGGAAAGAAAAAAAAAAAAATTAAAACAGACAAGATCTATTGCCACACAACTGTGTTCAGGTTGCCAAGTAAATAAACATTTATTTATGGTTAAGCATTTGGGCATTTTCTCTTTGCAGTATTCTTCAGACCGGAGTATAACTCCATAGGTGTAAAAAAAAAAAAAAAAACAAGTCTGGAAAACTTTTCACCATTATTTGAGACCTATTCCATTGGATTCATCTCTTCTCCCTTATCACATTCATCCATATCATTTTTCAGAAAAAAAAATTGACCCCGCTCGCTCCTTTTTAGTTCCCCCATTCTCATGGCCCATACCCGTAGCCAATACTTGGAAGCCTACTTCAAAACCTTGCAATATGGTCTCATCGAAACCCAACAAGAAGTGAAACAACTCAGTGCCAATGTTGTAGCCATCAGTATCACCATGCAGTCCTCAATGGAGGAAATCAAACAAGACCTCACCACCCAACTTGAATTAGTCTTTTTGGCACTTTGCACCAAACTGCATATCCCTACAGATAACCCTTTGTCTTCCTCACCTCCACATCCTAAAGGTGACCATTCCTCTCATTCCAATAACTCTCAAAACCATCACTTTCAACATGACCTATGTCTGCCGCCAGTAGATGTGACCAAATTCGATTGCTCGGACCCCACTGGTTGGGTAACCCAAATGGAACATTATTTCTCTTTATACGGCATTACAGATGACTTGGCCAAACTCCAATATGGTGTTCTCCATCTAGATCAAGAATGGTGGCAATGGTGGCAATGGAGAAAAACCTCTTATCAAGGGTATATTGCTTGGACACACTTTGTGGTAGAGATTTATGAACGCTTTGACACTAACACCAACCATTTGGGCCATTTGACAAAGTTGAAACAATTAGGAACAATGGAAGACTTTATAGCTGCATTTGAGTGCCTGGATTTTAGAACAGAGGGCATGTCTGATGCCTTTTCCGAGAGTGTTATGCCCTCATGGCTCGGCCTCAGATTTGGGTGGAGGCTACTAAAAGAGCTAAAGAAGCAAAACAGGTTGTATCTTCTCAAAATCGAAAACCCTCCTTTATCCCTCACCCTAAACCAATAAATCCCACTACTCCCTCTGCTCCACTAAAGATCCAAAAATTGACCAGGGTTGAAATGGTTGAATGCCAAATCAAAGGCCTTTGTTATAACTGTGATGACAAATATTTCTAGGGCCACAAGTGTAAAGAACAAAAGATTTTTATGGCCATCTCTGAGGATATTTTGGAAGAGGATGTAGAAACTCCCTGTGTGTTTGAGTCACCTGAATCCACTAACATAACCCCTCCCTCAGACCCTCCCAACATAGAACCGGTCATTTCCCTCAATGCTCTCACTGGCTTCTCCACTCCCCAAACCCTCAAGCTAATCGGTTACATCAAGCATCGGAAGGTCATTATTTTGTTTGATAGTGGCAGCACCCATAATTTTATTCATTGCCGCATTGCCCAAGAAACTCATTGCTACATCCATGCCATCAATAATTTCCAAATCATGATTGCCAATGGTAGTTCCATGAAATGTGGAGGGTGTTGTGAAAATGTGCGTCTCCAAATTGGTGATTACGACCTGAAATCCCATATTTTTTCTTTCGACATGGGAGGTTGTGACATTGTGTTGGGTGTAGACTGGCTAAGGACTTTGGGTCCCATTCTCATGGATTTTAAAGACTTAACCATGCAATTCGACCAAGAGGGTCACCAATATAAGTTACAAGGCATCACCTCCAGTTCACCTGAGATCATTAGTTCCCATCACATGGAAAAGCTGCTCAAAAAAGGTCATTATGGTGTTATCGCCCAACTCCATGCCATACAAGCAACAGAGACACCCTCGGTCCCGCAAGACCTCCAAGCCATCATTTCTAAACATCAATTGGTATTTTCCACTCCCTAAGGACTCCCTCCTTCCTGTGGTGTTCATGATCATTCCATTCCCCTTGTACCTGGATGCCTTCCTCCCAATATCCGTCTATATCGTCACCCCTTTTCCCAAAAAAATGAAATTGAGAAAATGGTCCAGGAACTCCTTAATGTAGGCATTATCCGCCCTAGTATGAGCCCCTACTCTTCTCTTGTTATCATCGTCCTAAAGAAAGAAGGTTCTTGGCGAATGTGTCATGACTTTCATGCCCTCAACAAACTTACCATCAAAGACAAATTCCCCATTCCTGTCATTGATGACCTCCTGGATGAATTGAGTGGCGCCCAATTCTTCACTAAGCTGGATCTTCGTTTGGGCTACCACCAGATACGTATGAAAGAGGCAAACATTCCCAAGACTGCCTTTAGAAATCATGAGGTCCACTATGATTTTTTGGTCATGCCCTTTGGCTTGTGTAATGCCCCCTCCACCTTCCAAAGCCTCGTGAACCATGTCTTCTATCCTTTTCTCTGCCATTTTGTCTTAGTTTTCTTTGATGATATCCTCATCTATAGAAAAACCTGGACATACCATATTTCTCATGTGGATCGAGTTCTCCATCTACTCTCTCAGCACCAACTTTTCCTGAAACAGTCTAAATGTGCTTTTGGCGCCTCAGAAGTAGAATACTTGGTTCATGTGGTTGGAAAGGATGGCGTCAAGGTGGATCCTAAAAATATTCATGCTATGAAAGACTGGCCTCACCCAAAGACTCTTAAGAGCTTGCATGGATTTCTAGGCTTAACAGGGTATTATCGCAAGTTTGTTGAGAATTATGGGAAGATTGCAGCACCTCTCAATGCTCTCCTCAAAAGGAACTCTTTCACTTGGAATCCAGTTGTTGCCCAAGCTTTTCAAACCTTGAATATGGCCATGTGCACCACACCAGTCCTCGCCCTTCCCGATTTCACAAAGAACTTTGTGTTGGAATTTGATTCCTCAGGGAAAGGAATTGGTGTTGTCCTTATGCAAGAGGGTCGACCTTTGGCCTTTACCAGCAAGCAACTATCTAAAATAAATCTGGGCAAATCCATCTATGAAAAGGAAATGTTAGCTATTTTGCATGTCGTTGATCCGTGGCGCCCTTATCTATTGGGGCAACGTTTCCAAATTAAGACAGACCATCAAAGCCTCAAGCATTTTCTAGAACAATACATTTCCTCCCCGGAACAACAAAAATGGGTGACTAAGATATTTGGATATGATTATGAGATCATTTACAAGAAAGGCAAAGACAATGTGGTTGCAAATGCACTTTCCCACAAATATGAAGATGACGGATCCCTTTTTTCTCTTCCATTCATTGTCCTAGATTGGCTCCAAGTCGTTCACCAGGAATAGCTACAAGATCCCAAAAGTTCTCAGTTGATCCAACAATTGCAGTCCATTGCTCCAGCTTCCCCAGGGTACTCTTGGCTCCATGATGAACTTCGATACAAAGGTCATTTGTATTTAAGTAAACAATCAAAGATTAAATCCACGGTACTTTCTGAGCTTCATGCTACACCCATCACAGGGCACTCTGGGTTCACCAAAACCTATGACAGGGTCAAACGTTCCTTTTTATGGGATGGTATGAAACAGGACATTTGTAATTTTTTCATTGAATGTGATGTCTGTCAATGCAACAAGGGAGAAATAGTCAAATCTTCAGGCACACTACAACCGCTCCCGATTCCACCTGCTATTTGGAAGGATATCTCTATGGATTTTATTACTGGCTTACCCAAATCGGGAAATAAATCAGTCATCATGGTGGTTGTTGATCGCATTTCCAAGTATGCTCATTTATGTGCCCTTCAACACCCGTTTATAGCATCCATGGTGGCTCAAATTTTCATGGATCAGGTCTTCAAGCTTCATGGCATGCCGCACTCTATTGTTTCTGATCGTGACCCAACTTTCACAAGCAATTTTTGGCAAGAACTGTTCAAGATACAAGGCACCGAATTGCATCTCAGCAAAGATTATCATCCCCAGACTGATGGCCAAATGGAAGTGGTCAACAAGTGTTTGGAAACATATTTGAGGTGTTTTGCCTGGGAAAAGAAAAATCAATGGGCTCAATGGTTACCCTTAGCTAAATGGTGGTACAACACTTCATACCATACAGCTACATGCATGACTCCTTTTGAATAGTATATGAACAGAAGCCACCTCCAGGTCTCTCATACTTACCAGGTGCCTCAAAGGTCCAAGCGGTTGACCTAACAATTACAACTCGAGAGGCTATTCTCCGTACACTCAAAGAGAATTTGGTCATGGAAAAGAATCTGTTAAGAACCAAACATCAATATAGCATGGAAAAACCTCAGGAAAAGTACTCAACGCCTTGAAACAGAGATAATTTTAGATAGTAAGCCTCTTCGAGGGGGCAACCTCCTTTTACCCCACTTAAATGTTCAAGTACAAGATGATTCAAAATGAAAATGTCTCCTTGGTATATATAGGAGA
>JZKD02S0005695.1:0-27242 GCA_000966675.3 Picea glauca
AGAGTCTTATGATTTTTGGAAGGAAAGGAAAAGAAAAAACAGCTCTAGATCACAAGTATCAGATTTTTCCAAATTTGTGTAAGGTGAAAAAACAGGGGCGGCTCCAACACCTATCATAGTATGTCCTTTGGATATTGATGATCTCATCCAATATCTTGGTTCTATTATGTTTCATATCTTTCTTCTGAATATTTTTTCTTAAGGTGATTATTTTTTCTTCCAAGCTTTCAATAATCTTCTCCTTATCTTCTAATTGATTTCTGAGTGTTTCTTCAATCCTTCTATCTTCTTCTACCTTGATTTTTAACTTTTTGATTATATACTTGATTTATTATGATTTAGAATTTTGAGATCCTTCTTTATTATTTAATTATGCCTTGAGTGACTTATTTTTCTTTCTTTCTTTCCCTAGTTCTTCTAAGGATCTAATTAATTCTACTCTGAGATTGAATTTGCCTTCTTCTTCAGAATCCTCTTCATCATCATATACTTCCATGAATATTACTCTTTATGAATCATTGTCACTATCATCATCCTCATATGATGAGAAGATGTCTTCCTTTGAGTAGAATCTTTTCTTGAAGAATTTTTTTTTGTTCCTTCTCTTGTCTCCTTTTTTATTTTTATTTTTCTTCTTAGGATCTTCTTCTTCATCACTACCTTTATTATTATCATAAGGACATTTATAATAAAAATGACCAATACAATCACAATTAAAACATTTCAATGGAAGCATACCTTTGTACTTGTAGGTTCATTTTTTTAACTTCCTTACAAATTTTTTCACTTCTTCATCTTCCTCTGAATCATTGTTGCAGCTGCAATCTGGTTTTGAATTTTTCTTGTTTTGCTTCTTTGTCTTCTTGAATGATTTGAACATTTCTTAATTCATGACTGGGTTCTTTGTTCTATTCTCATTTCATAAGCTTTGAATATTATGTCTAGCTTGTCCATGCTTAAACTATCAAGATATGTTCTTTATTCTAGGGATGATATCTTAGGATCAAATCTCATAGGTAGAGATCTTAGAACCTTTTGAACGACCATTGATTCATCAACTTCTTATCCCAATCCTCTAATAGTATTCACTATTTTGTCAACTCATATAAATTAGGCTACAATGTCTTCATCTTCCTTCATCTCAAATTGCTCAAACTTAGCTCTAAGGGTTTGAAGCTTAGATCCCTTGAATTTGGTATCTCCATCATAAATATTTTGAATTTTATCCCAAAGATCCTTTGCGGTCTTGAAATGCATAACTTTGACAAATACTAAATCATCCAGACTGCTCATAATGGTTCCTTTATACTTTGAATTGTTTTCGCTGATTTTCTTTCCATATTTGTCAGTTGGGGGAGTGGATGGAGTTGCATATCCATCTACTATCGACTGCCAAACATCAAATCTTTGTGCCTGTAAAAAGGTTTGCATCATTTTATTCCAAAAGAAATATTATGACCATCAAACCTTAGTGGTCCAATATTAGTGTATTCCATGATCTCCTTCCATTAGTTAAACTATTTCTTGAAGGACCTACTTTGATACCAATTGTTGAATACTGAGAGGTGGGGGTGAATCACTATGAGCACTTTATTATCACTTTTAACCATAATATTTAACCATTAATTTCATCAACAATATGTCATCAATATATCATGAGTAGTATAAATCAATAGAGCATAATAGACATCCACAGAAACACAATACACTAGAATTTACATGGAAACCAAAATGGGAGAAAACCGAGGAATATTTTTCTTATATATCAAAATAATACATTCATTGGAAGCACCAACTTCCCAATTCTCCAGCTACAATTGGAAGGAGGCTATGACCCCATATTTGTAGGATCCAAATTTAATGAAGATATAACTCCCTAAATTATCTGGCTCCAACCAGAAGGAGGCTACAACCCCCTGATTCTCAATCTCCAACCTGAAGTAATTTCCAACCCCATGAGTTTTATGGAACCAACCAAAAGGAGGATACAACCCCATTTCCTTACCCCATCCTGTCACCCTTAAATATAAGTGTAGACCAAATTTTCACTACCACAATCACCACCACTGTCACATTAACCTGTAACCTATCAACATGTCTTTGTATCCAACCTATCGTTGTCACTATACCATCAACCTGTAACTGTCACTGTACCATCGAACTATAACTATCACTATACCATCAACCTATAATTAAACATCAACATATGCTATACCAAAACTTGTACCATACCATGCATCAACTATGTAACAACAAATGTAGTGTCACATGCATCAATAATGTACCATAAGATATGCCAAATGTAGATACCATAACATCAGTTATGAGTATCTAATCATGTAACCTGTATCTATACCATATCATTAATGATATACAAGAATGTGCCTCAAGCCAATATCACAAAATTCTGCCTCTAACAAAGAACCATAACATCCATAGACCAAATAACAAGAATATGTATCAAGCATGTATCACCTCAACCATAACATCCCTATGCCCAAGAGTCCTCCAAGATATTCCTTAAGCATATTTCATACCATACATGAATCAAGCCTCAAAAAATCACATAGAAAACATACATTTACTCATGAACCTGTAGCATACCATCTCAGACTGTATCATAAACATGTTGTACCTTCAAACCTTGTTGCAGCCTAAACCTAGTTTTCCTCCTCAGATATTTCTTTTCCTCACAAGACCAAAACCTATTGTCTAGGGAGCCTTTGTGTGATGATCCCTAGAAAACCAGCATGGGTGTCTCACAGGACACTAGTGGTCTAGCCCATGGGGGTCAACCAAACTAGGGTTTCCTCAAAATTTTCCACTCTCCTCTGAAACCATGAAACTCTCGTACTTCTCACTTTTTGCTACCTTATATTTCATCGTCACAAACTTGATAATAGATCACTTACTCAAAATAATATATTTAATAGAATGAATGAGTAAATGTACTTATGAGGGACTCCATGAGGTGTATTTAGAATTTTTCCAAGTAACCTCTCTCCTTAATTTTAGAGGCTTCTAGAATTTCTTGTTACAACCACTTCACCCTTTCATTAATTGACTTGTAACTAACTAGGGGATTCTTAACCATTCTTTGGGGCTTCTAACTTCACAAGGCCATAACTCCTCAACCATGAGGAACCAAGTGGCATACCACCTATCACCGGAAATGGAAGGATGAGGAATATCCATCTATGTGTGTGTTACTTGCATTTACACTATCCTTCATGACCTTTTTTCTTCATCAACTATGGGTTCCATAACCATGCCTTTGGGGCTACCATACTTCTTCAAGGGTTGACATCAATGAAAACCAATATTTCAACAACAGGAGAAGGAATGAAGACTTTTCCCACTAGAAAATGGTCTAGTTATCCATGTTCTTCCTATGGAACTAGAAACCATGATGTGGAGAAGTATCCAAGAAGACAATTTGTGCAAGTAAATCCATCCAAGAAGAAGCCAGATCACTTATGAAGTTAGTGGAAAAGGAGGAATGATAAGAAGGGATCATGGAACAAGACACTCTGCTCTTATTGTGGAAAGAGTGGACACCATATTGAGAAGTGTTGGACACTTTACCCACACTTATGTCTGAAGCATAACATGAAGTATGTAAAGACACTTGCGAGAAGAAAAGAAACAACTCCATATGAAGTCAATGGTATTACCGAAAGGATTGGGAAAGAATAATTCCTGGTGGACAGTCTTGGAAAAGTGATTTATGAAGACATCGAAGAATGTTTTGTGGACAGTAACTCATTTCTCCACATGACGAGGATGAGATTAGTATTTTTTACTTTCTCAGAATCCAACACAAATTTATTTGTGGGATTTGGAACCAACACTAGACAAGCAATAAAGAGGGTATTGATATGCAATATTGTAGCTCGATTCAGGAGGATTTATGGAAATCGAGCATATGTTGTATGTTCCATACTTAAATTTAAACCTACTCTCAATTGCAACATTTGAGGATTACGGTTATGAAACTGCATTCTAGAATGGTCGAGTACTTGTGTATTAAAGGGAAGTTACTCCAGACACGACAATAGTGCTTGGTATTCACAAGAATATGTTATACAAGTTACTGGGAAGACCGATATTTTGGTCTAAACGTTACTTGGATTCGACATCAGATTCAATGTCAGATTCAACATCTGCGTCAGAGGAATTGTCAGAGGTCGGAAGTTGCGAGACTCCTCCTAGTACACTAGGAAGAATGAGTCCATAAGTAAACCATATTTAGAATTTTGGAAACATGCATATTTGTAAATATAATATGCATATTCATAAATCTCATGAATTCTATTAGAAAGCTTGTAATCTGATCATTATAAATTATAAAAGTGAGAGGGGCTTTGTAAATATCTATATTTCCACCTTGTTTGAGTGAGAGGTATTTTGTAAAAAAGGTGCCTATATTGCCACCTTATATGTTGTAAAGAGTGAGAGGAATCTCATTAGATATTTCTAGATAGCCACCTTACACCTTAAACTTTGTTATGGAGTGAGAGGAATCTCGTTAAAGAGATTTCTATATAGCCACCTATATACATATTGTTTTACAATGAGAAGAATCTTGTTGTAAATATTTTAAAGCCTTTAGACAACAATATGGGCAATTGTATTGTCTTTTAATCAGCTAAAGGGATACATATGGATCGAATTGTCTTAAGAAAAAATTCTTGATTCTAAAGAATTGAAAGCAAAGGAACGGAAGGATGCAGGAAGTTGGAACATGTAGTTCAGGAGAAGAAAGAGCATCAAAGTAATGAAAAAAATTCTAGAGCTGGTAAAGGATAAGTAATCCTCTTCAAGAAATAAGAGGCACATAAAGGTTCATGCTATAAGCATCTTTAAATACTATGCCATGTCTGTATGGATGTATACCTTGAATATAAGAAATCAGGTACAGATGAAAATTGTACGAGAATAATTTTTTTTCAAGGTAGAAGTGACAATGGACAAAGTATCCATTCAAGGACTTCTACAGATACATCATAAGTACAAGAACAAAGATTCCAAATGGGAAAGGCATAGATCAACATTCAAATTGGTTTCATATTGGTTGAGATAGACTATCTTCAGAAGGATATGGGAGTGGATGTTGAAATAAAAATACATGTATTGCAGAGAATCAGTGAACAAGACTTTTGTTGTCAGGGAATCTATGAGCCAGAACCAGAGCTATATATCATATTAGCTACAGTTCTAGAGGCTAGAGTCATAGCTATATTCTAGAGAAGCAGACACAAGTACACTAATCTAGTACCTAATATCGATCACCCAAGATGAAGACTTATTTCCAAAAGAATTAGTAAGATGGAAGAGTGAAGAATCTTCATCACTAAGTTATTGATTAGAACATTTCAGTAAGACGAAAGAGTGAGTTAGAGTTATCATCAATACGTTGTTGATTATCTATGCTTTTGGAGGTCCAAAATTTCTTCAGTGGGAAGGTGTGATCCAAGAGGATCTAAGGAATGCTCACAGAGGTCTAGGATGATCCAGAACTCTCAAAGAGGTCCCAGGGGATCCATAAATGCTCAAAATTCAACCATCTCAAATCATCACAAAAATTACATCATTGTGTATATCTCGTCGTCAACTTTCCAACGATGCAAACAGCAAGTCAAATGGAATTTGTATGCAAAATTTATGGGCAGTAAAATTTCAGGTCAACCAAGTCAAACTCAAAATTCAAAGGGGTAAAAAGGCCACATGTCATGTATGTACAGTGACACGTGTCAAAACCATACATGTGACATGGCCACACCCCAAGGAGCCACATGGGTTGATCGTACAGGTGACTGGATAGCTGAGTTGTACCTCGAAGTGGCATTAGATAGCCAATAAGAGGTTTCCATGTGGTAGCCCCTTATTGGCTAGTAGTGGTATGGTTGTATAAAAATTTTGGAGTCAACATGGTTCGACCCCATGACCTCCATAGACACCAAAGGCTTAACATACTCACCACAACCAACGCTCAACACATTACAACTTAACCTATATATGTTTCACATTATATTTAAAATGTTGTAATGTTTTGTTTGAGGTTTAAAAGGGGTTGAGGGCCTAGCCCTTGACCCCTATCTTATGGTTATATTGTTAATGCATGAAACCAACACCTTAATTCTCAGGGAGATTAACCTTAATCCACGTGGAAGTTATAATATATATATTATATATTATATACTATATACTATATAAAAACAATAAAACTAAAAATGCCAACAAATATAATCAATAAATATGCTAAGGAAGTGAATCGAACCGAGACCTCCACTATTATAGAGGATAGTTTTAACCATCACACCAATGCCCCCACATTTAGCAAGATTCCACTAAGTTTAGTAAATGAGTTGCAGCTAATTTGGGAGGAGGTTTTGGAGGCCGAGCCTATATATGGGCACGCATTCTAAGGTGTGCACATGGTCCAAGACTACACAGATCTTGAGGCAATAATAGGGAATGGATCCCAAGATTGTATGGATGGTACAAAAGTATGTGCAAGTATAATCCAAGTTTGGTGTTGCATCGTAATTAAGCATGTCGAATGGTACCTTGACAAAATTTCAAGTGTTTTATATCAATTCTACATGCTTTTTCACAAGGATCGTGAATATGAGGTATGTTTTTTTATTTGAGGTCATTTGTAAAAAAATATCAATTTGTCATTAATGATCATTTAATGCATTGTTTTGTGTGCCGAAGAGCGTGAAATTGAGCTAGTTTGGAAATTGTTCGAATTTATAGTCAAAATTCTCAGAATTTTGCAAGGATGTCAATGGTGAAGTTATTTTCTTGTTTTGAGTAATGGAATTTAAGAGAATCCATTAAATTGTCATATGTGAGTCATTTTACATGTGTTTTTGATACTTGAGATGGAGAAGGTAGTTTTCATTGGATTGAATGTAACTTAAAGTATGTAATTTGAGTTCTTTTATTTTATGTTGTGTCATCTCACAATCATTAAGCAATATTATCTTCAGTTTATGAGTTTTTGGGTAAAAAGCGTATCATCAGAATTTTGCAAACTACCCTAATACGACCAATAAATTAGTCCAGATCAATTTAGATACTTCATGTATATATGTAAATCAATAAGTGGAATCTATGGATTTTCAAATCAACACCTCACAAGGATTGCTTAAAGAAGGAATGTTTGGTGGTAAACATCAATCCCACTTGCTCAATGGAAAGAGAAAGTCGTATCACAAGGATAGAGAAGGGTTTGATACCTATACATAGAAACTTGTATGCCAAGACCACAAACCTGGGGGACAGACATATGCACCCCAACGAAGTCTAAATAAGAAGACATGACAATACTTTGAAATATTGGACATGTGGAGAAATTATGTTATAATAAGAGAGATGACTTAGAGGAGAAGTTTAAATTCATTGAAAGAGACATGTCCTATGTACGATGACCCACTTATAATTTCACCTTCCAAGTAAAAAATTATCATGCCTTGTTGTCTCATTTTGTGTAGAACGAATGGGTAGTCGGCTCTAAGAACACTCATAACATTGCTAAGGATACCTCTCTATTCACACCCTTGGATGAAGATAAGGAAAGGAAAATTTGTGTTGCTGAAGATTTTTCTCTAGATATTGTTGGTTAGGTAATGTTACCTATTGACATGGGAATATTTTCAACATCTTTCATGTTCCAAATTGTTGTATGTTTCTCAGTTAAAATAGATAAGTAGCATTGTGGAATTTTTTCCAGATCATTTCTATGTTCATGATTCGAATAAAGGTAAGTCATTTTTTTCTAGAGGGCTTCTCGACCCAAAAATATTTTGTATAAATTATGTGACACAACTTGACCTAACACTGAACTGACTGATATTTTTTCTCACACTAATGAGCGAAGTTGAATTTGGCATGAATGACTCAAACACCTAATTTTTCAAAGTCTGCAATTGATGGAAACTCAAAACATGGTTATTGGTTTACCTAAAGTGTTTCCCCCTGAAGGAGTCTGTAAAGGTTGTGTACTTGGAAAGAATCACCAGGAACCATTTGACTCTAGAAAAGTGTGATGAACACAGAACCTCCTATAGCTAGTTCACAATGATGTTTGCTACATCAATTTACCTTCATTGGGAGGTGCAAGGTACATTTTGAATTTCATGTATGATCTCTCTTGTTTTACATGGGTCTATTTTCTGAAGAATAAAAACCTTTTATTTGAAAAGTTCGAGGAGTTTTGGGCCTTTTCTGAAAATAAATGTGGTCAACCCATCAAGTTCCTAAGATGATACAATGGTGGTGAGTATATAAATCAACCTTTTAAAGAATAATTGGTCCAATCTGGTATTTACTAGCAGTGGTCGATTCCTCACACACCTCAATAGAATGGCATCGCAGAACATAAGAATCAAACTTTAGTCGCTTGATGTCTTTTGCAGTCTAAATATTTGCCTCCTCACTTTTGAGTTGAAGTGGTGTATTGTGAAAACTATCTGCTCAATCACATCTTGACTAGAGTTTTTCCTTCCATGACTCCAGTCGAATGATGGTGTGGAAAGAATCCTTATGTCGACCACCTCTGTTTGTTTGGATGTGTTTCCTAGGCTCATATTTCCAATTATTTAAAAAATAACTTGGATGCAAAGTGTCATGCTTGCATAATGATGGGATACTCTGTAGATTCAAAAGCATGTCGACTGTTTGATCCTGTCAAATGGAAACTCATTATTAGATGGAATGTATTGTTTGATGAGAATACTTCAGAAGTTAATTTATTAAATGAATCCCCTGGATTACTACAGGATGATCCCTTTGATATGTTCTCTGAAACCATCTCTCTTATTCTATATTTCAATCCTTCGACTGGATAGTCGCACTTTTTTCCTATTTTGAATAGATTATTGACCTTTGAGTCACCTAGTCTATCTTCCTCTATTTCAGTTGGTCTGTCATATGAAAAATATCTGACTTCTAATAAACCTACTTCCATGACCCATAGCTCACATGGTTCCTGTCTACCTAGATGGGTTTCCAATACAATTGAAGCTGTTGGAGTTGACATTGGTGATATTTCCTTCGAAAAACAAACTTGAAGACAAAAGAAACATGACAGGGTTGCCTTGATGACTCGTGTACTTGAAACTTCTAATCATGTTACCTACTTGGATGCTCAAGGATGAACTAAATGGGAACAATCTATGCAAACAAAAATTGATTCTTTGTCGAAGAATCACACTTGATACTTAGTTCCCCATCCATAAGGAAAGAAAATTATAAAGTGTCGATGGATATACATGACTAAATTTACCTCTGAAGGTGTCCTTGAGTGACATAAAGAACACATCATTGCAAATGGATATCAACAAGAAGGGATAAAATACACTAAAACCTTTTTCCATGTTGCAAAGATGAACTTATTTTGATTGATTCTTTCCCTTGATGCTCATTTTGGATGGAAAAGCCATCATATGGATGTGAAGAGTGCCTTTATTCATGGAGACCTGTCTAAATAAATTTTCATGGAGAAACCACCTAGTTTTGTGACATATTCTAACTTGGTTTTTCAACTCAAGAACTCTCTTTATGGTTTTAAGTAGGATCCCCAAGCTTGGTATGATAATATCAACAGTTTCTTGCTTCGACTTGGTTTCAAACATTGTGAAACTGATCACATCTTCTATGTACTCCATACCAATGGAGACACTTTGAATGTTGTTGCATATGTAGATGATCTTCTCATTACTAGAAATAATAATGATCTCATCCTAAGATTGAAGAAACAACTTGTTGATTCTTTTGACATGACAGATCTTGATACTCTTCATTACTTTTTGTGTCTTCAAGTATTACCACTATGTGATGGATTTTTCATTTCTCAGTATAAATATGTGATGGATATTTATACAAATTTTAAGATGGTTGATTGTAATCCATCTTCTACTTCTTTTCAATCTAGAGTAAATCTCACCAAAACTTGTCAAACACCCATAATCGATGATAGTCTTTATCGACAATTGGTCGATAGTGTTATTTATCTTATTCATAGTAAACCTCACATTTCTTTTGTTGTTAGTGTCATTTCACAATTTATGCAAGACCCCAAAGAAATACGTTGGAAAGAAATCAAATGAATTGTATGATATCTCATGGGTAAAACTCATCTTGGTATCAAGTATTTTCGAAGTTCATAT
Organism: Picea glauca; assembly: GCA_000966675.3. NCBI lineage: Eukaryota > Viridiplantae > Streptophyta > Pinopsida > Pinales > Pinaceae > Picea > Picea glauca. The sequence continues at coordinate 10,179 of JZKD02S0005695.1, forward strand.
TTGTTGGTTGATTTCATTGAATCTAATTGGGTTGGTGGCAGTGATGATCAGAATTCCACTTTTGGATATCTGTTTCACTTTAGCAATGGACCATTGGTATGGCCATGCAAGAGACAAAAGGTAGTCTCCTTGTCGATTAAAGAAGCAAAATATTGTGGTGTTGTTCAAGCATGTAGTGAAATAGTATGGGTCCTCCAACTTTTGGGTGAAATTTTCCTTCTTCGTTTAGACCTTAACTACAATATACCATGATAATAAAAGTGCCATACATGTTGTTGAAAATCTTGTTTCCCACAATAATATGAATCATGTTGAGATCCATGCCCACTATTTGAGATAGTTAGTTCATGAGAACATTGTCTCTCTTGAATATTGCAACACAGATGATCAATTTTTTTATATATTCACTAAACCTTTAGCTGAATCTAGATTCATCAAGATCCACATGATGCTTGAACTTTAGGAAGCTGCAATTATGGGGGGTGGGGGGTCATGATGATGTAATTTCACCTCTTGAATCTATAGAGGCATGTGTTGATGGGGGGTGTTAGAACTTCAAGCATTGATGGTTCATCATACTTCTCCTAGATTCATTCGATTGAGCAGATGACCCACATATATATGCAATTGATCGAGTGATCGACCAGATCTCTATATCAGTTAGTTGAATATTCAATATGCATGTCGATCGGATAGTCAACTAGTATTCGAATATAGTCAGGTAGTGGATCAACCATCCTAACAATCATCTACGAGTTGGATGCATGATCAGTTGAGTTGATCATCCTTGTCGATCTGAATCTACAACATGGATTTGAAGGAGTCAACTCTAACAACAGACGGTTATATGTGGACAAGATATTCTTGATTCTATGCAATTTGGTTAGATATAGAGGCTATAAATATCATATCCCTTAGGCAATTATCATCAAGTGAATTAAGTACATGCATTGCGATGTTTTGATCAAAGTGCACTTTTCTTAAGTGTTGTATTAATGTCTTTAGAAACCACCTTTGTCTTCAAAATTTTATTCCCTCTTTGATAATTGATATAATTGTCTTTATGTTTCATTATAAGTTCCACCCCTTTCCCTGACATGCACAAGAATTATGGGTAGAGGCAATCGATACTACAAAATATTTGGTAAATAGGTCTCATTCATCATCACTAGTCAAATCGACTCCACATGAGGTATGGTTTGGTAAAAAGAATTTGCTTTCACATCTCATATTATTTAGCTATGATGCATTTGTGGATGTTCCCAAGGAAAAGAGGAACAATATCGACAATAAGGTAGTCAAGTGTATTTTCATATGCTACAAGGATGGAATGAAAGGATATAATCTATGATATTCGATGTTGAGGAAAACAATGTATAGTCAAGATGTGATCTTCAGTGAATGCAGAGGAACTTTCAATACTGAAGAGGATCAAATGGAGAAAGAACCAAATAATTTGGAGTTTGAGATGAGGAATGAAGATCATGATTCGGATGATTCAGATGAATTAGAAGAAGAGGTGGAACAACTGATTCCCATTATAAGGAGGTATGAACAATTATTAAGGAAACCAGATGAAAGGTATAGTTTTCATGATTTCCATTATTCATTTATGTTATATTCCACTAAAAATGAGCCTAAGTCATCCAAGGAGGCAGTCAAATCGATAAAGGGTAACTATAGAAGGATTCCATGGTTGAAGAAATGGAATCCTTGCACAAGAATGAGACATGGGATTTGGTTGAACTACCTAGTGGAAGGAAACTTGTCAGTAGCAAGTGGGTGTTTGAATGTCGCAAGTCAATTCAATAATTTCAAGGCTTAACTGGTAATGAAAGGGTATTCCCAACTCGAGGGAGTCGACTTCAGTGAGACTTTCTCTCCTATTACAAAATTAACTTCAATTAGAGTATTAATATCTCTAGCTGCAACATTGAATATTAATATAGATAAAATGGATGTGAAGACAACATACCTACATGGGGACTTGGAAGAATAAATGTGCATGAAACAACTTGAAGGATTTGTAGTAAAGGGAAAGAAATATCCAAAGTGAAAATTGAAGAGATCCCTTTATGGTATAAATCAATCACCAAGGGTGTGGTGCCAAAATTTTGACACATACATCCTTAGTCTGGGATTTGTTAGAAGCAAGGTTGATCACTGTGTGTATTCCAAGGAAGAAGGTGGTCATTTCATATATGTATCTTTGTAAGTCGATGACATGTTTTTGGTTGGAAATAAAGGAGGTGAAGATGCAACTATCCTCCAAGTTCAACATGAAGGATATTGGTGCTGCAAATTTCATTTTGGGAATGGAAATAAAAAGAGATCAGATAGTTATAAAACGTTGGTTAAATCATAAAAAGTATATTGAAACAATATTGAATCATTTCAACCTGTAGGATTATGAACTGGTAAAGCTATTGATTCCCATGGGAGAAAAAATAATTGCTAAATAGTGTCCAACGACATGGGAAGAGATAAAGGACATGGAACATGTTCCCTATTCTAGTGATGTTGGTAGTATGATGTAAGTTATTTTAGGGGCTAGTTGAATCTATTGACTAGACTTGACATTCGACCAATTCGAATATATAATTCAATTGGTTCTAGTCGAATATGTAATTCAATCAACCGACCGAGGTAGTTAAGAAGTTTCAAATACCTTGTAACTAATTCCACAAGTATAAATATGTGGCTATGTGACAAAGAAAGAGAGTTTTTGTTGTGATATAATAATAAAGTGCATGTTTTTGTTTCTCCCATTACTTTTTTTTATTCTCCTTCTCTCTTCTATGTGTGTCTGTATAATATTGTATATAGTGTTGCATATTTATCTATTCTAGGATACTAATGATAACCACTCTCTACAAGTCCCTAGATTACAACATTGGTTTCATTGTTGGTAGTACCTGAACCTGAGTCTGTATGAATATGCACACATAGATGTTGAGTCTGGAAGAAATTTTTCAGTGGTGGGACTGCAAGATCAACAATTATACAAAAAACTATGCAAGGAGAAATCGACTGACTCTGTCTAAAGCATGAGCATAACTATTTTTGGAAACCCATGAGTGATTTCTTGAATCTATCCTAGAATAAATAAGAAAATACATCAACCAAACTACTAATGAGTAGACACACTCTGGATGGAAAAATAATGCTACAAATTATCAACAAAGGTCGAAAAAACTTGCATGAGTGGGTCAAAATAATTGTCAATATTATTTTAAAGAAAAATTCATTGAAGATAGAAAATTAGTCTACACAGTAAAAAAAACAATTACACCAATCTTCACGATCGTTTCTTTTTCACTATACCTTCTCTGTTATATAAATTCTTGTTAGATAAAGGAGTTGATCATATTTTTGAACATTGACCTCCTCTTAGTACATCACCACCAAATTCTAACTAGGAGATATGTCAAATAAAGAGGGAAGAGTCCCTAGATTCCAACTGCAAAGACAGACATGAAGCTTGAGATTTATTCTTACAAAAATGAGCATGGAAACCTTGGACAACGTTGTTGACCTTGAGAAATCCAGGATGAAATGGGGGGGGTTGATGATATGTGGAATGTCATATTCGAAGACGAACTAGACGACCACATCAAATAGAAAAATTCCATAAGTAAGGAGGAGGAAGAAAAATTAAAGAGAATATACATGAGGACAAAAATTGAAAAGGAAAATTGCACAATGAATGCACTCACAAACCTTCACCTGAAATTCAATAAACTGGAACAAAAGAAATGAAAAAGGAGGAAAGAATAAATGTGTAATGCAAGGGATCCACAAAGTTCAAATAGAAAAAAATCCTAGGAGTGACTGGTCATCGGAATTCTAGACTCATCTGAGATAGATAGTGACCAACTAGATTTGACAGGAGAAAACTTGATGGTTCCTGTGAGGAGAAAAATTATATGGTTGGTAGAGGTGGGCATTGGATCCCTTAAACTGGTAGAAATAGTTGAAAGTATGGATGTTGATGAATCGGGCCTCATGAGATGTCGATCTCTCATTGAAGATGTTATCCCTGTATAATATATTTCCTCCATCAAAGGCTTCATATAATTCCTTAATCCCCCAAGGTTTGGTATAGAATGGATGAAAATGGCAATAAGAACGATAGAATTTTGAGTCAATATTCAAGAAGAATAAAATGAAATCCTCCATATTAAGGATCTCATGGACTCTGCCCCCCTGTCGAATCTACTTATTGAAGAATAAGAATCTAGATCAGTGAATAGTCACGATGAATTGACATGTCCATTTGAAAGATGATTTGTTGAATACATAGATACGAGTTTCCATATGGATGAGATAATCCCAAAAAACAAGGAAATAGAAGTATTGACAAAGCACAATCTGACCATAATATAGAAATTGATCATTCCATTCGATTTCATTAGTCAACAATTGACTCACCTTGTCGAAATACAATTGACTTCACCACTAACTCTTCCAATTATCAATCAAAAAATGAAAACTCCTCCTATAAATTAAAATCCAAAACCTCTTACCAAAGGAAATATGGGTCTAAACCACATCCCCATTTATGAGGGAGATAAGGATCCCAAATGAAAATGGTTTGTTTTTGATAAATTTTGGGATGTTGTCAAAATTACAGACAAAGACAAACAAATGGCCTAGTTTGGTGCAACATTACAAGCTAGAGCACTCACACGATTTATGAAATTCACTAAAAATAAAAGGTGATAGAAAGCATATATCAATAACATCTTCCTTACATTATTTAAATCCCAAGAAATTAAGCATCTAGTAGCACAAAAGATTAATGTGATAAAAAAAATACAAGAGACATAATGTGTGAATAGGATAAAATATCAAAGGATATGCTCAATCATATTCTTTATATCATTGAAAAAAACCTCCTGGTCCATTGGTATGTAGTAGGACTCTTGCATAAAATCACAGTTCCACTTCAAATGCAAGATGTCTAGACATGTGAGGAATCCTTGAAAAAGGCACAATGTATAGAAAGAAATGATGATGGACAATCTGATTCCTCGTTGGTTGAAAGAAGACTAGAAGAAAAATTGGAAAACTTACATGAGTATTTAAAGAACATGATTTTCAGACGAAATGAACTCTATTGCACCCTTTGTTTGATTGAAGAACACACAAAATACTATTTTAAAATATGATTATGAATGCTTAAAATGTTCGTTGGAGGATATGAGGTCTCATCACAAGCCAACCTATCATGTTCATGGATATCTAGTGGTATGACATTACCATCATCTGGTCACCAAGCCAGGGTAATGGCTCTCAGTTGCATGGTTGAGAGAAAGGGGATCTCATCACGATCCAACCTTCTCATTTATTCTAGGTATTTGTGGGTGACACTCTCATTATATGGACACCATGCCAGAGTAGTGGCCTTCAAATTGTCCTTAAATTATGAAAGAAACAAAGAATGGAAAAATGATGGGCTTGGAAAAAGTGCATTGCAAACGAAGGTACCACACACACTATACAAAGGCACTCATGAATGAGACACTACAAACCCTTGTATGTCATGAACCCCATGCCCATTGAGTCTTGACCCTTAACCACTTCATCCAAATTACATGGCTTAAAGAGGGATCTCTTGCAAACATTCCTTGACCTAGGGAAAGAACTACCTAATAGGACACCTTGCCAACCCTCCCATCTCCAAGCATGGAAAGTCGCATAACGTCTTTGAGAACTTAATTATTTGACAGGGTAATATTTGATGCACATGCTTAGGTGGCTCATCTATTGACTTGTTACTTATCATGATATTCTAACTTGATATCCATGGAGGGCGTGCTTATTTGTCTTTGCATGACCTAGTTGGTGGACATTTTTGGAGAAACAAGCCTAGCTTGGGATTCCATGGGGCTTGAATCCCACAGGTGGATTCCAAGGGACCGCATGCCAGATAATAGATATGAAACTTTGGAGGCCTAATATGAATTCAATGACATAACCTAGCCCCTACTTTCTAAATGTTTTTCCTAGGAGAGGCAAAACTTCATCTTTAAGAGCATGATGTCATCTATGGGGCTAGGGTTTGGTGGTGAGGTTGATAAGCATTGGCACAAGGATGTTTTGAGGATTTTGAGGCTTTGACCATGAAGGAAGTGACTTAGATAATTGACATGTGGCTTTGGAAATCCTTGCTACACTCCTCCATCACCAACAACTTTCTCCTAATGCTAAAACGTCTCTTAAAGGGGTGACATCTTTCTAAATTAGGGTTTTCTTTGTGAAAAAAGTGAAATTAAAGTGAATCGTTTAATATTACTTTGTCATTATGTGGATACAACATAATATTAAGGTAAAATGGGAAATATTAAGGTTTTTTACCACTATTATTGTGGTTTACCCTAATATTATGTGGACAAACTATTTTGGAGAAATTTTGTATAAACAAGAGATCATAAGATCTCATTTGAACATAAATCTCCCATCTTGGAGAAGTACTTGGACTGAAATTTTCTCTCTCTTTTTCTCTTGTTTATGGATATTTCTTGGATTATTGGTTGATTGAAGTGATGTGTTGGCATTGTAAGTCTTTTTGCTAGCTTTTATGGTGGTTATTCTTAGCTTTTTCTTTGAATTGGTAAGCTTTTTCTACATTGTGATATCATTTGTTGCTTAAGTCAAGGTTAATTTATTAGAGCTAGGTGGGAATTATAAGGGAATAAAAACCCACCATAGTATCCATAATTTTGTTCTTATATGTTATTGGTTTAACAAGGGTTTTCTAAGAGAAGTATAAGGGCATACACCCTCTTAGCTTAAACCCTAGCTAGACATACTTTCCTTAGGGAGTAAGAGGATTTACACCCCCAAGGAGGTATTATCTATAGATATTTCTTTTCTTGACTCCATTAACCCATTTCTTAAGGAACTAGTCATTTACTTGTTTCATTGGAGAAATAAATTGTTGCCTTGGTAAATGTGACATTTTCAAGTTTTAAGATTACATCTTTGGGAAAGTGTTCTTTGAGACTTTGGCTCCCTTTCCTCATTGAGGTGTCCCATTTCAACCAAAATTTCTTGATGTTTTAGTAAAAATAACCTACATCCATTAGGGTTTCTCTAACCCTAGCCTACTAACTTGAGTTATCTCCTAAACTAACCCTAGACTAGGCCTAAAAATCTGCCATAACCTTCTGTTAACCTAGGCGCACTTATTGAGATTACTAGGGGATGATTTGATTGGATAAATTTTATAAAATAAGTCTTGGTTTGATACATCCATAAGGCTGGTAATTTAATTGCAAAAACCCTAACATAAATTCACTCATAACTTGTGTTTTCACTGTCAAAAGTTTCTAAGAATTTGCCAATTTATTCTACTTGTTTTAATACAATTTTTGAGTGGTTTCTTTGCAAGTTTCAATGGATAAATTATCTGTTGTCACAAAAAATTTTATACATCCATAAGGATGTGAAATTCTTCTTCATTAATATTTTATGATATCCATAATCAATTTCTAAAGTCTCGTGTTATAGATTGTGAAATATTCTAGTGATTATCTACTTTGTTTCAAGCACATTTCTTTTGACTTTGAGCAATATTTCTAGAAGATTTAGTACTTGTTTTACTTTTGATATATATTATCATTTATTGTTTCAAATCAGGGAAAACAAGCCTAGATTGTTGATCCAACTAACATATTATATTGCATATTGGTTTTCCTTGTGTCTCGGGAAGGTACCAACTTCTCAGAAATTCATCCAAGGCTTTGGCAACTTCAAAACAACATAAGGATTATTTTCAACCCTCCTTTTCCATATATAATATTTACCTCTAGGGGATTCACTCTTTCCTTTTCTTTTTTCCCCCTCCATTCCCCTAGGGTCACCAGGATCACCTCCCTAGAGTGACCTAGTCAACCTTGAAGTGCGAGACCTATATCAAGGTGGCATTTGGTATAGTGTCCTTAAGTTGTCACCAATTGGTGGTTGGATAGGGATTTTCCCAACCTACAACTTTTATGATAAAATTTTGGCATCGTTGCCAAGGAGGATTTTGAATCCTCTTCGGAACCCTAACGACACTTTGGCAAGTTTTTCTGAAGAATTTATCCCTTAGCTTTCCCAATGACTCCACCCAAGGAACGTTCATTTTCCACCCTTGATGAAATCTCAATGAAGTTCATCTAGAAAACCCACCTTCCACAGACCCACGTTTCCCTCTTTCCCCTTTCCTCCTTTGGTGAGACTTAATCTCACCCGGTGACTTCTTTGAGGTGTCTTTTTAGTCAATGGAATTATGGCACCATGGGATGAACCCTCATACAGACCTTACTATGACTCAATGATGGCATTATTATAGATGGAAAAGGAGAAGACTACTAATAAATTTGCTAAAGAAATGATGAATCACACAAGAGAGTTATTTCCTTCCCTATATGATGAAGAAGTGTTCAAAGAACATACATATGAAGAAATTCATCAAGAAGAGAACACTATGATTTGTGACCCTTTAAAATACCTTGATGATACTTTATTCCATGACCTCAAAAGTTAAGAAGTATCAGAGGAAAGCTAGGATATGACAGATCCCCTTGAAGAAAAGCAAGCAAAGAACCATGCACTAAGGATCAAGCCTCTTGTGATGAAGAGGCGATGGAGGGGCATGTCCATAAGAAGAAAGAATAATTATTATAAAGAGAAACATATTTAGGCACCATTATCTTTGATCCCTCTTGATGAAGGCGAGGTTTTCCAACCTTCTTTTCCTCCTGCACATAATGTTGAAGAAGCGATCAGTCTCGATGATGAAGAATTTGAAGATATAGTTGAATATGTCCATGCCTATACTCCTCCTGCACATGAAGACAAAAGGATGGCCATTTTCAGTCATACTGATGGTCTTATGAAAGTACCCTTCGATATGGTTGATGAGCCTATACACACTTTCATACAGACTGGTAGACGCATGTGGGTTCTTAGTTGTCTCAATTTTGATAGAGACCCCATTTATGAAATTGAGGGTAGATATCATGAAGAGGGGGTTTCATTTCCATAGGATTGGTATTCATGCATGTATGATTCATATATTTGGAATCCTGGTGATGATATAGTTACAATTTTTTTCTTGTTGATTAATTGGGTTGGTTTTCATTGATGTCAACTCTTGAAGCAAGTCTGGTAGAAAATTTCGGTAGCCCCAATAGTATGATTAAGAGATTTCAGTTTGATTGATGTATAATGGTATGAAATGTAATATATTTTTAGGTAAGACTATTCTATATGGATAGTACGTGTCATATCATTTCTGGTGATATGCATAATGTCACATAACTCCTCACGGTTAGAGAGTTATGTCCTAGTGAAGTGGAGAACCCTCATGAGTTATATAAAAGTTCAAAGAAGTCAAATTAATTCTAGAATTTCCTAGAATAAGTTGACTAATCAAGTGGGTGAAACTAGGATTTAGTCATGGGTTAAGTTGTTGCAATAAGAAAATAATTAAAAATAATTTAGTTGCAACTAGAAGTGGAGAATTTACTATTTGTAGCAAACTGAGTTAAAAGTGGTTAGAAGTGGATTATCCCTAAAAGAAGGAAAGTGGGTTAAGTTAGTTATAAGATAACCCCTTGAGGAAGCTACATGGAAGTATAAATAAGAGAGAAAGGCTCTCCCATTAGCACCTATTGAATATCATTGAATATCCATTTTGTGAAAGGTTATTTGGGCAGGTATTATTGATAGAGAAAGTGCGGAAGAAAAAGTGTTGTGGGCAAAGTGCGGTAGGAAAAGTGCGACAAAAAAATCGCAGAAAGAAAAGTGCGGCAGAAAAATCGTGGCAAAAAACCCGCAGAAAAAAAAAGTGCGGCAGAAAAATCACATCAACAAATTTGTGGCAGTAGAACGCTACAAGGAGAAAAAAAATAAAGGTTGTATAAACGTGAGGTTATAGCACATGGTTTGAGGTATACACATTTGGTATAGTGTTTGAGGTATATGTGATCATATTAGATTGGTTGATAAGTATACAGTGACAAGTTTCTCAGTGACATATTTGACAGAACAAGTTGTGACAGTGACATATTTAGTTTCTACATTTGGCACTTATATTTTAGGGTGGTTGGATGGGGAAAGGATAGGTGGTTGTAGCCACCTTCCGGTTGTAGCCAAAGAATTGGGGAGTTGGAGATTCCCTCAGGTTGTAGCCTGAAAATAGGGGGTCGGAGCCTCCTTCTAGTTGTTGCTGGAAAAAAAAGGAAGTTGGTGTGTCCAATGAATGTAATTCTTAAAGACAAATAGGAAAAAGTATTTTGTGGTTTTCTCCCGCATTGGGTTTCCACGTAAAAATATTGGTGTATTGTGTATTGTGTATGTGTATGATTGTTTATTTGTTCATGGTTTATTTACTCCGCACTTATTGAATGATAACGATATATTAATCATAAATATAAATAACAATTGAATATTGTGGTTAAAAGGATTAAAAATCTTTATTAGTGATTCACCCCCCCTCTCAGTAATCCAACAATTGGTATCAAAATAGGTTCCTTCATAAATCAATTTAACCACTGAAAGGTATATCATGGAGAGAAATAATATGTATAAAAATGGAATACCACAGTTTGATGGACAAAAGTATGCATTCTGGAGAAGAAGGATGAAAACATATGTACAAGAACATGGATTTGAAGTTTGGAAATCAATTGTAGATGGATACAAAGAACCAACAATTCCTCCAACAAATGACAACAGAAAGAAACTCAGTCTAAATCATTCAAAATCCATAAATTCACTTTTGAATTGTCTTTATGATTTGATATATACCAAATTTATACATTTTAGCTCCGCTAAAGATATTTGGGACAAACTTCAAAATATTTATGAAGGAGATTCAAAATTCAAAGCATCAAAGCTTCAAACTTACAGAGGTCAATTCGAACAACTAAATATGAAGGAAGATGAGAATATTGCATCTTACTTATTACGAATTGATGAAACAATGAATGAAATCGTAGGATTGGGAGAAGAAATTGAAGAATATGTAATTGTTCAAAAGGTACTAAGATCTCTTCCAATGAGATTTGATCCTAATATCTCAGCACTAGAATAAAGAGAAGATCTAGACTCAAAAATCATGGATTAACTACATGGAATCTTCACAACCTATGAAATGAGAACTGAACAGGAAAATACATGTATAAAAGAAGAAGCATTCAAAGCATCCAAAAGGTCAAAGAAAAATGGAAAGCAAAAAGAAAAATAATATAGTAGTAACAATGACATATCGGAAGATGATGAAGAAGTGCCCAACTTTTTCAGAATATTGAAAAAGGGAACTGACGACAAATATAAAGGGAATTGTGATGGTATTGGTCATTTTTCTAACAAATGTCCTCATAAGAAAAAGAAAAGAAATGATGAAGATTATTCAAATAGAAAACAAACATATAAAGGCAAAAGAACCAAAAATAAAGTCTTCAAGAAATGTTTATGCATCAAAGAAGACAACTCCTCATTAGATGAAGATGAAGTCAATGAAAGTGAGACAGAAAGATTTTTATTCATGGAAATAGAATATTTCGATAAAGAAGACACCGAAGAATAATATGAAGAGGCGGAAGTTGACTACCAAGAAGAAATGTTGAGTTCTATAAAAGTTATAAAAAGAGAAAATAAGAAAAACAAGAAGCTCCAAGCAGAACTAGACAAGAAAGAAGACACTCGATAACTAGAGCAGATGATCATGGAAAACAACTCTAAATATTTTGGATGACATTATCATTAGTCAAAGGCCCAATCATGATAAGTATGGACTTGGATACAATCAGAACAAAAAAGGATCAAGCTCCAAAATGACAGATCAAGAAACATATCCAAGAAGATATGCAAAAACAATCATAGGGGATAGGAAGTTCTACAAGGAAGATCACAGGGACACTCCTCCACCGAGAAGATTTATATTTCAGAATCAATGATATTCAGAAACAAACAGGCCTCAGGAAGAAGAAGGTTTCAGAAGAGTAACTCCTTTGAGAAGATATTCAACTCCCAGGTAGCAAACTATCTTTTTTGTTTTATGTTATGCATGCATAATTTTGGACATAAAGTTGTAAATTGTAAAGATAATAGCAGGAATAGAAACAACTTTGAAAGTCATACACAAAATGGTTATCCAAGAAGGCCTAGTGAAACATGAAAAATAAGCTACAACAAGTTTGAATCATTGAACATTGAAGTGGAATGTTACAAGTGCAACAACTTTGGACACATGGCCAAATATTATAGAATGATAGTCCCTCCTAGAGAATCACAATAGAATAGCAATAGTCACAGACAGGAACCCAAGAAGAGAACATGGATAAGAAAGTATAATCAATATAGAAATGAAGAATATTAAACTGTATCAGATGGATGTGAAATCAACTTTTTGAATGGAGAACTAGAAGAAGTCTAGATTGATCAACCAGAACAATTTCAGTTATAAAAAAATGAAGATTATGTTTGTAGATTAAATAAGGCCTTGTATGGTCTCAAACAAGCCCCTAGAGCATGGTATTCCAGACCAGTCAGATACTTACAACAACAAGGGTTCAGGAAAGGAAATGCAGACAACAACCTCTACATCAAGGTAACTCAAGATAGTATTTTATTAATTGAAGTTTATGTGGATGATATTATTTTTGGAAGTGATGATGACAGGTTGAGCCAAAAATTTGCAAAGGATATGTAGAATGAATTTGAAATTTCATTACTTGGAGAACTATCCTTCTTTATAGGTCTTCAGATATGTCAAAGAAACCAAGGAATTTTGATTTCTCAAACCAAGTGTATTAGGGAAATGCTAAAGAGGTTATGAATGGAAGATTGAAGACTAGTAAGTACTCATATGCAAACCAATTGTAAGTTAAGTAAAGATGATGATTCAAATTCTACATATCAGAGGCAGTACAGTTCAATGATTGACAACTTAATTTATGTGACAACATCCAGACCATATGTAATTTAGACAACTAGATAGGTGGCAAGATTTCAAGAAGCACCAAAGGAATCATATGTTCTAGCAGTAAAGAGGATATTCAGATATCTCAAGGGTACATAAGAGTTTGGATTATAGTATCCAAAAGGAAAGGATTTATCACTTATTGCCTACATAGATGCAGATTGGGCAGGTTGCATTGATGACCGGTGAAGCACCAGTGGAGCAACATTCTACTTGGGTGATTGTTTGGTATCTTGGCTAAGTAATAAAAAATCATTATTATCATTATCTATAGCTAAAGGAGAGTATATTGCAGAAACAAGATGGTGTACACAATTTCTATGGATGAAACAAACTCTGACAGATATACAAGTTGAGTATGATGAACCCATTCCAATCTATTGTGATAATACAAGCACCATCAATTTCTCAAATAACCCGGTGATGCACTCCAAGACGAATCACATTTCAATCAAGTATCACTTTCTACACGAACAAGTTGGAGAGAAGAAAAATAGAGTTGAATATGTGGGAACAAAAGAACAAGTGGAAGATTTCTTGACAAAATCTCTTCCAAGGGGAGCCTTTGAGTATATTTTCTAGAGACTCGGAGTAATTTTTACTCCAAAATGAATGATTTTGAATTCTTATCTTATATGTCTTAGATTTACATGAGGAAGAGTTCCATAAATGGGAGCATACCCAAGTACAGTTAAGTTAGGGGTACTAGCCTCGGATGAGAAGTTACCTTTTCCATTGATGTCAAAAGGGGAGAGATTTATCAGTTGAAGGATAGAGATTTAGATGCTTGGAGAGAGAGTACAAAGGCATGGTTCTAGGGGGAGCAATGGTCATAGGGGGAGCATGAGTGATATGACTTAAGTATTGCATCAGAGTGTTGCCATCAATGCCAAAGGGGGAGATTGTTGATTAATTGGGTTGGTTTTCATTGATGTCAACCCTTGAAGCAATTCTGGTAGAAAATTTGTGTAGCCCCAATAGTATGATTAAGGGAATTCAATTTGATTGATGTTTATTGGTATGAAGTTTAATCTATTTGCATGTAACTTACATCATCTTTCCACTACGTTTTGATCTAACGGTCATGTGAGAATGCGGAGGATCTTAGATCAACAACTAGGGTTAGTTCATGACTTTGTGCTTCGACACTTTGGGCAGCTGCTGGTGGTAGATGTCGGTTTCCCCTGAAGGACATACTCCCAGAGTGACATAACTTGTTGACGTCATTGTTGATGTGGAATTGCCTGAGTGGCTACCACGTGTCACCTAGATTTGTGATTTACGTAACCTAAAGTGCCATCTGAACCTAGACATTTGTCACCGTCTGATTTCGTCATGTGTACTTGCTGACATGGATCTCTTAATGTGTTGACGGTCATAGGTTCATATGAATCCTTGATCAAATGACTCTGATTAGTTCTTAGATCAATAGTCCAGATTCATTTTAGCCATTTGTGACTCTGGGTCTCCAAGTTAATCAAAATCTAAGAAGTACAATCCTTTTAGAGTGGTTAACTATCGAATAAGTCATGATACTATGATGACTTATTGTTGTCAGTTTTTTAGTACACCTTACACTATCCTTCCACTACACTTGATATAAGGGTCATGATTCATCCTGGAGTAGATCAACGATCAAGAATGATTATGGATTCCAAACTAGCATGATTTTTAACATCGTCATCGAGTTACGCAATGGAAACTACTTGTTGGTAGTGGAATCGATGCCAACCGTTTCTCTTTATGAATCTACAGATCGACGGTCTAGGAGGATTGTGGAGGTTAAACATGCATGGATGTTATTTTTTCCTTAGATCTCTAAAATTTCTCTCCATAGTAGATCTTAGTTGTGTTGATCTGACAGTCAGGACTTAATCGGGTGTTGATCGAATGGTCCAATGAGAACTATTTCCTTTCCAAAATGTGTCTCTTCATCCATGTCAAATTTAGCAGATTAGGTCTTCTACATAAGACGTTGGGTTTCTTCTTGTTGTTGGTCCCCGGTTTTGACCATGCTCTTTGCCTATATTATATACCACAGACCTCCATTTATATGCCAGTACCACCCTTTTGACCTCATTTTGACATAATCAACATCTCCTTACCATTCAAAGGGGTCACCTAAGGTATCTTTGAATTTCAAGCTATTTTTATGCACTTTAATGCTTTAAATTGGTATTGGAATTAACATCGTTTGGGTTAGGTACCACTTCTATTTTTGGAACAGGATGCCGGTACCAGGTACGAATTCGCACCGTGGAGGTACCAATGGAGTCGTTCGAGATCTGTGCATTATGGTGTGCGTTATGGTTCGAATGAGAGATAGAAAGATTCGCAGGACAGCTGGAGTCATTGCCACATAGTGCTCGAAGACATCATGAGCCTGGATCAATTATTCTTCATCATTCACACTTCGTGACACTACGTGTCACGAAGATGTGAAATACGTTTCAATTGGATTCCACGACTATTCTCGGATCAAGGATCCATTTGCTTCTATGCATCTTTGTTTTTCGACTGTTAGGGACAATAAGACTTCTATAAAAACCCGGGATCACTCCTGAGAACGGGTTACTACTGTTACTGTTACTATTGCTATTACTATTGTTATCGTTGCTGGATTATGTGATACTGTGAACCTATGTTTTAATACAGACTGTTGTTACGTTCTATTACTTGACTGTCATATGATCTGAATACTGTTTTGATGAGTTAATGAGGTGCGAAATTACAATATATGTGTGTAGAATGATCTAGTCAGCTCTGGTCGTTTCCCACAGCGTTTGTGCCATTTGGTTGGGCCCGCCAAACTGGTGCAAGTCGCTGCCTTAATTTGCAATAGTTTAGTTTGTGCTGTTATAGCTTTAGTTCATTTNAGCATGTTATAATCAACAGGGTCCTTAAGAAAGAGATCAGGAATATAAAGAAGCAGGAGAGGCTACAGATGCTGGTTGCAGCTGCTGCAACCCTGTGATGGCTATCAAGTTTTTTAATTTTTGTTGCCTGAGGACAGGCAAGAACTTCAGTGTGGGGGTATGTTGGTCCCCAGTTTTGACCATGCTCTTTGCCTATATTATATACCACAGACCTCCATTTATATGCCAGTACCACCCTTTTGACCTCATTTTGACATAATCAACATCTCCTTACCATTCAAAGGGGTCACCTAAGGTATCTTTGAATTTCAAGCTATTTTTATGCACTTTAATGCTTTAAATTGATAATGGGACTAATATCACTTGGGTTAGGTACCACTGCTATTTTTGGAACAGGATGCCGGTACCAGGTACCAACTCGCATCGTGGAGGTACCAATGGAGCCGTTCGAGATCTGTGCATTATGGTGTGCATTATGGTTCGAATGAGAGATAGAAAGATTCGCAGGACAGTTGGAGTCATTTCCATAGAGTGCTCAAAGACATCATGAGCCTGGATCGATTATTGTTCATCATACACACTTCGTGACACTATGTGTCACGAAGATGTGAAATACGTTTCAACTGGATTCCACGACTATTCTCGGATCAAGGATCCGTTTGCTTCTATGCATCTTTGTTTTTCGGCTGTTATGAACAATAAGACTGATATAAAAACCCGGGATCACTCTTGAGAACGGGTTACTACTGTTACTGTTACTGTTGCTACTACTATTGTTATCGTTGCTGGATTATGTGATACTGTGAACCTATGTTTTAATACAGACTGTTGTTACGTTCTATTACTTGACTGTCATATGATCTGAATATTGTTTTGATGAGTTAATGAGGCGCGAAATTACAATATATTTGTGTAGAATGATCTAGTCGGCTCTGGTCATTTCCCACAGCGTTTGTGCCGTTTGGTTGGGCCCGCCAAACTGGTGCAAGTTGCTGCCTTAATTTGCAATAGATTTAGTTTGCGTTGTTCTAGCTATAGTTCATTTCGAGGTTTTATAACTTGCATCCGAGGTAGCTTAGCGTTCACAGATTTCGCTTTAGTTTATCATAGCTTCAGTTCATTACCGTATGTTAATGTTTACTTACATGACAGCTTAAAAGTTTCAGAGTTGTGTTTACTTATTCCTCAATTGAATCATCACAACGCACT